>WBMY01010284.1:0-87092 GCA_013397315.1 Donacobius atricapilla
ATTTATACTAAACCAATACACAAAGCTTATTTGGCAAGGAGGTACAAACAAAAAATGCTATGCTTTAAAAAAATTGTTTCCTTTACCAGAAAAACAAGACTTCGGCATTTAAACCACCACCAAGAAACTTCAGTAACACAGTAACTGTAGAACTTTGCTGGGACATTAATGAATAAAATATCTCAAAAAACCAACACCATTTCATGTAACACCTGTTCTTGTCTGCTTCCTATACAAGTTCTGGCATGACTGACTCTTGCTAAGCATTGAAATCAGATGAAATCATAGCCCAAAACATTACATTGAGGAATTAAAGGGATGAGTTAACCCACACCATCAGAAGCCCTAAATTCTCATTCAAGTCAACTCTGGTGGGCTACATGCCCTTTGGAAGAAATTACTGTATATTTGTTGCAAAGCACTTAAGAAATCACTTTTTGTCCTTCATTTCATTTTTATCGGGAAAATAACCAGACAGCGAAAGAGTTTCAGGTCTCAGTTGTTCCAGGTCACTTATCTTTTTTAATATAAAAATGGAATAAAAAAGAAGCAGCCATTTTTGCAGTATTTCAAAGGTTACTTCATGCAGAAAAACCAATGCCAACATTTTGAGTCAATATTACAACAATCAAGTCCCTCACTATGCTAATGATCTGCAAGCAAGTATCACTTTACATCCTCCTTCATATATTATCTCCCTTACACCTAATCAATCCCATTTTGATCTCAATGTGATTTGTAGAATAATTTGTCGGTGGGAGGGAAGGGCCAGAGTCTTCGGGGACTCCTCCATAAGCCAAAAGAATACTCATCAATTGGTAACATTTAGAGCCTCTTGCAATCACTCCTTGCAAATTCCACTCTAATTGCTAGGCTGCCATGGACCATGCTGCGTGCCAGCAGTTCCCGGTAATAGGCTTCTTCACATGAGGAGTGATAGAGATCTGGCAGTAAGTAGTAGGTAGTGTCAGTGGCTTTCCTGAGTAATTTCCTGAGTTTCTACAGAAAATGAACCTGTAAGACAGCTGCCTTAGAGTTCAAGAGGCATAATCAGACACAGATGTGAAACAAGGGCAGCTCTTTGAGCTCAGTGAAAGGAATACATAATTTTGAACACACTGCTGCATTGGTGGCTAATTAGTTCCAATAAAATTGGGTGTGTGCTGTTTGTCAGGGCTCTGAAGTCATTAACTCCCAGATAACAAAACACTCTGCCTGACGCACCTGTGCTGTCATCAAGACAAAACTGCTCATGTTGAGATTATTTTTTAAAGGTGTCTTATCAAAACAACTGTTCGATATACTCACTAGAAGAACTTCCACCACCCTTTCTAAGTACAAGTCCTTCTCTGACCACTAGGTACAGCCCTGTCCTGCTCCTGAGATCTGTCTGGAGGTACAAAGGCCAGTCAAAGCAGAAATATGCAAGCCAAAGTCCAGGTTTTCTGAAGTTTCCTCTTACCTCTTCCAGTGAAGGAGCACTGGAGAGTCAACCCTAATAGCCTTGGAAGGTGGAGCACCCACTACTGGGCACAACTGAAGGCCAAGGAGTATTAACTTTTGTGGAAGTTGGATGTTCTCCAGTGAAGACCACCCTTCAGAAGAGCAGTAGAAGAGTGGCTCAGACAGACAAAACATGCACTATCATATCTGGAATACTGCTGCTTCAGAAAGAACACTGTTTATGACTTCAGATGGAGTCTCTTCAAGAAATTCAAAGAACTGAGATGTGCTACTACAGTGTTGTAGCTTTCCAATGAGGTGTTTCATGCCTTTTTTCCCCTCCACTCTTAAATAAAGAGCGAAGATATTGTCTAAGCCTTGCTCAATCAAGAAGGAGAATCCCATTGACCACAAAGAATGGTGCATCAGTGTGTTTACAAGGACACATCAATGTTTTGACTCCAGCAGTACGAGCAGATTGAAGTGGCTTACCTAATATTTACCGACTGGTTTACTCCTAGGAAAAAATCCTGAATGAATCCCAAAACCCTTCCCCTTTTTTGTGAATCTTAAAAACAACTTCTTTGACATAATTTAATAAAAATGGCTCTTTCTTACTAAAATAATCATATTCTTGAATGAGTACAGTGAATTTGTATTTGGAGAAGTGGTAGATCTTACATGTTTTGCTCTTGTTCAGTAAGCACATTTTTCTACATTCCTCCTCCCTCCCTACAAGAGGAAGGTTGTAAGTTCAGGGTGGGATTTTTTTTGCCAGGCTCTTTATTCACCAAGCCAAGACAATCCTGATTGTCTAATCTTTTCACCATAAAATAAGAAGTGAACCTGCTGCCCTTCTCTTTAATCAGTGCTGCACTCCCTGAGAAAGCCAGAAGGCAGGTGGGATCAGAAGAGAGAAGCTGTGGTCATTGCAGGTCACGGCTCTATTTGCCTTCTGGCTTCCTTCCAAAGCAATATCTTCTCTTGGATCAGAGTTTATTTTGCATTCTGAAAATATTCTCAACAACACCGTTTCCTTTTTCAAGTTATTTTTTGCGCAGCCCTTTGGGAACCTCTGCCGCATGCTGGCCAGCATGTGTGTGTAAGCACTTGCATGCCTGGCTCTCACACCGCCACCCAGGGCAGCTCAGATCCTTCCCAACAGCTTCTAACCTCTGCAACCTCTAGTAAGGCTTGAGTGGTTACTCTATGCCAGGCAACTGCGAACATACGGCAATAGAAACAATGACTGATCTCACAGACCTGGGTCTAAAGCGAGTCTTGCTCTCTCACTCACAACTCTATCTTTTCTGAACATCACATACAGCTCAGCCATGGCAACATCACATTGGGAAGTTAAACCAGGCAGGACATCTCTCAAAGTGATTGAAACAGAAGCCACCATACTATCAGCACTGGCAACATTTCAGCCAGGCCTGCTGGGCCTTTCTGATACAGTTTTGAATCACAGACAGCTCGTACATATTAGCCAAGGTCCTCTCCCAGAGGTCAGACTGTAGACACCATAAAGGCAGTTGCAGAGAAGACCTACATTCCCACCTGGCATCCTCTGGTCTAGGATCTCCAGTTCAGCTGTCCTAATTCTGCTCCTGCTAAAGCCAAAGAAGATCCAGTTTGCATAGTATCCCTTTCACTTTCAGTTGAGACACCAGACTTAGCAAACAGTCTCAAATCTTCCAGATGACAGTAACATTGGGTCACAGCTGACCACTTCTCCATGTAGGAAATGGAAGATTAAACAACTCTCTGGTTCCCCCAGCAACAAAAACATGGGACATTTCCTTCAGCCCCATGCTTTAGTTTCTCAGAGGATGTTTACCCACACGCTGCCAGAGCTAATGATGTACTGCAGGTTTGGAGACTTGTCATGAACCAGCCATAGGATGAATTGAGGAGCAGATTGCAACCGCATGGTGTTTCTGAAAATGAAGAATGGCTCAGTGAGTAGGAGCAAAGGATATTGATTAATCTTACTTTAAAATTACACAGCTTACTTGTCCCCACAGAGTATTTCTGTTGTACCAGAAAATTTGCAGCTTGAAACATATGGGACATCACATTCTGTATTTAAAAAAGCCTCTGTATTTTCTCAGCCACCATGGAGCTAGGTCAGGCAATGCTTTCCAAGGATGTTGGACTGAATGTAAAAATACAAGGCTGGTGATTTAGTCACTGCCTCCTGAACAATGACCTGTTTCCCTTTTAGAAAAGAAATAGAAAAGCTGAGATTGAGCTAAAAAATTTACAGTGATACAGTAAACTCTGACTCTGGTATTTGGGTCAAGTTGCAGAGGCAGCTGGGCCACTGCGGTACCTATTCAGTATCATACTGTTGGAAAATATAGTTTTCTTGAACTTAAGATTTTCTGTTGGAAAACAATGCCAGTAGAATTGACTCTGTGGAAGAGAAGGGAATCATGGAGGAAATCAAGAAGAAGCATTACATTTCGAAATATTCCCTGCTTCTACTCAGTTCCTCACACTCCCCTTTTCTCCAGCAGACCACACTAACCTCCCAGCTGTCTCTTAACTGCCTTCAAACAGAGGCACTCTGAGCTGCACCTTCCCTTATCCTTCCCTATCTAAATGCCCTCTCTAAAGCATAGCTGGGATACGACTGACTTTCTTTCCACTTCCCTGGTGGTTTCTATGTCTAGCACTAATCTGAGTCACTGCGCTGAAGGAGAGCGCAAACTCCCTCAACAGTTCAGGGCACTTGATAGTCTCTGCTTGTGTCACAGATATCAGAGACCTTTCCCTAGACACAGCTCTCATCCCAGTCTGCTCTCAACTGCAGGTCACTCATGTTTTCTTTCTGGTCTCAACTCTACCTTAAATTCAAACTCTCATGCAAAATGGTTTTCAAACAACTTTGAAGTACAACTACAGCAAAGGCTACCAAGTGAATGTCCTCAGTTATTTAGATGCTCAGAGTGCCCCAGCTGAGGCAGAACAAAGGAAATGAAAATAACAATTTCATCAAATGAGCCACACAGAATTACCACACCTCTTCGAATGAGGCCATTCTTATCACAATAGGCAAATCCCACTAACAGATTTAATTTCCTATATGTGTGGGCAGCTTCTTAGCAGTATTAGAAATCTTTTGGTTTCTTTCCCAAAGAGTGGATGGACAAAGTGGGGAAAATATAATTTCAGGAAACAAATCTTCAAGACCACTGCAGAATCTGTAATCCATGAAGATTTCTGTAAACCGCTTTCACAGCATGCATTATTCAATAGCCATTACACACACAGAAAACATCTCCCCCACCATGCAGAATGCCCACAGATAAATGCTCTTTCACTTCCCACCCTCCCTGTCATTGCCTCCACACCATGCTGCACAGCAGAAACAGCCACTACATGAGTGAAAGGATCACACTTCTACTCATGGCCTTGCCTGGAGCTGCTGGGACTTCTCAGGATCAGAGGGACAGTGAATCCCTTTTGTTTGATGCCTATTTCTTGAGCTACCACTTCAAATGTACAGTAGAAGGTGGGCTTACTGTAAAAGCTCTTTTCCCACAGCACTCCTAAAGCTCTTCCACCTACATTTATGCTCCTCTTGTTAAATAAATACAATAGCCTGTACTGCTAATGGTGAATAAGCCATGGTTGGTTTGTGTTTCAGTAAAAGTTTAGTTCTTGACAAATAGAGATGGTTAAATTATTATACATGATGCAAACTGGAGAGTAATACAATGCTAAATGGTTTAATGAGCTGGAAGAAAGAAAGCTCTGCTTAACTATTGCTTTTTCAGACCTACTAATATCTATAATTCATCTGAATAATTGGCAAATGGAAGATTCATAGCAGCCAAGTAATACTGGCCATTCCCACCTGCCAAGCAAAAAAAAAAAAAAAGATTAAACAAAATGTCTGAATCTGTTGACAGCAATAAAACCTTATGAGCTGAGACAGAATCTGAGCTAGCAGAGTCCATGGAGACCAGGAATGCTCTATGCTGGCTAGATCCCACCAGGACAAATTGTGGTTGGGCTGGTAAGACAAGTAGCTACATTACCCTTGATGGAGATGCTGTGGCAGAAAATAAAATTGCTGGTTTTAAATTATCTGCTGCTATTGTTTATACACAGCTTTCTGGAAGGCAGAGTTTTGTAGCCCTCTTGGCCAGTCTGTGTCAGCCATCATGTGAATTTCTGTCAAGACTGAGGTTCATTAGAAGATGGATGTGCCCCCTTGCCTCCCAAACCATATTCCAGAGAGAGGAGCTTTTAGACTGTTGAATTAGACACAAGAAAGAAGTATGTCAGAAAAGCATAAAACCACCCTGATATTAATGAAGCCTCTTTCTTATGGCTACCACCCACTCAGCTTCACAGAAATAAACATTGCAAAGTGGACACACAGCCTCCAGTACCCAGACACTGATGGGGTGCTCTGGGATATATTAAACTTTCTGACACAGAACAGCAGCACCAGTGAACTTGTAAGGTAACAGCAAATATACACAGAGCTCAGCACTGGTCTCGTGTGCTGCTAAGACAACCAGAGCTGGGGTTCCCTTTCTGGCATTGATCCAATTTAGAAAAATTCTGCTGTTAGATGCAACCCCAAGTCAGCTGTCATCACCCTCCGGCTTCTGGACCTACACACTGCTGTTAACATCTGCCTCTGAACAGATGATCTGAGCCTCCCCAGATTCTCTTGATTCTAGGTGGTGACCAGCCTCGTGCCTCAGACCAATGCACAGCTGCAGCTAATGGAAACTCGAATGTGCAATTGCACCAAGAGCAGGTTTTGCCATTAGCAAGGATTCATGCTTTAGATTCTTCCAGGATATGTTACTGATGCTCCCTAACATGGAAACCACAACACAAGCAAGACTTGACAGTGTAGAAAATCTTCCCTCTTCACCTCAATAAACTCATATTCTTGGTCCTTCAATCATTCAAATTACTTCTAGGACATAACTAAGTAATCAGGCGGATGCAAACATTCTGGCCTTAAAAAAAAAGCAGACAACATCCTGGTGAAAAAAAAAATCAAGAATAACAATTGGAATTCCTTGTGATCTATTGCTTTTACAAGCATGTGGAAACTAAGGTATAAATCTATGTGCTTGAAATGAGTTCATAATTTAACACAGGCTACAAGAACCAGTAACAGTCTTGCAAAACCCGAGATTGACTATTCCTTATTGACTGTTTCCTTATTGACTCTTGAGTTAAGTGGGGTAAAAAAGCAGCAGTGTGTGTTTATCTGGCTTATAACAGCTGAAAAGCCCATTCCAGAAATATAATGGTGCAGTCCAACTATCTCCATGTGCTCCTACACATGCTGCTCAAAGCTTGTCCGTGTTCTCAGCAGTGCATAACTGTGCTTTCACAGTGGAAGAAGAAAGCACCATGGATTTGAAGAGCACTCTCAACATACATTAATTTTTTTAAAAAATCAACACAAGAAACCTCAAGCACTTCTCCAATAATTTGCAACTCTGTTCTCTCTGCATCTGGTTTAATCTTGCTTTCATTCCAACTTATTTCAAGTTCAGCCTCCTGGTTATTAACCGGAACAAATTGCTGTCATATTCCCTTCAGTTCGGTAATCAGGGGAAGATTTTATATCCATAAAAATGCATTAGATGGTTGTGATAACACTTTTGGGGGAAGGGGAGTTAATACGAAACTCCTGCCAAACTGAGCACATTGGATACTTTCTCTTGAGCTAACACAGGAGGATAAGCTCCACACCTCCAACAAGTGCCTCAAGTGAGCGCTGTCCACGTAAACCACCAGCAATGCATAGAGAAATGTCCTGTCATACTTCCTAGGTTTGCATTAAACAGGTCATTCTGACAAGGAAGAGCAAAGGAAGGAAGTCACAGCTCACATGTCCTTGATTATAAGTAAATCAAGAGACGGCTGGGAAGTTAATCTCAGTTGTAGCATTTGCAGAGCATTGTCTTTGAAGCAATGCATCTCTTCCTTGTGATGTACTGCCCTCCCATAAGCAGCTGTGAGTCCTTTAAAATATTCCTTCCCTAAGAGTGACATACACAGACAGCAGTTAGCTGTTTGAAGCACATATTGGTATGTTTAACACCAAGACAGCACACAGCCTACACCTGGGCTGTGTCACACAACCAAGTGCAAAACTGGAATCCAGGGAGTGTGCCTATGGCATCCATGTCAGGTGGGATTCTGCTGTCAACCTCAGTGTGAACATCATTCCTGAAGGTTCTGACAGCAGTTCCCTAGACAAACTAAACTGATTCCTTGGCTCATTGTTACTGAAAGTATTCTGCTGACACTCTACACCGATCATTTTCACCAACATTAGTGAACTGAATCAGGTCACATACGGACCCAACAAACAGTAGATTTGGCAGACATACTGAGATAGGATGACACAACCAGGATCAAGAGCAAGAGACACACAGTTCTCAACAAAAGTGTGTTAAATAAAATACTGTCAAAGAAAACAAAATAAGGTAAAACTGAGAAGCAATTGCATAACCACTGCAAACACTCACTCAGCAGCAGAGGGAAGCACACCAGCACCCTGCTCACCCACAGCACAGCTGCCAGGCTAAATCAGCTGTGAAACTCGGTCTCCAATACAAGGGTCTCAAGTGCCAGGAAGGAGCTTCCTGCTCTGATCTACCCACCACCTGGATGTATTAGTTTGTCACAATGCGATTATTCAAGGCTTCAGGGAGTTTAGAAGCATGCTGTGTTCCTAGCTGATAGCATGTTTATGAACATGCTCTGTTCCTATTTGGCACTGGGTCATAACTGTATAATTTCGGAATCATAAGCTGTCAGGCTGCCAGCAGCACACTGTACATGCAGCACGATGTGTTTTGTTGTTTCACCATTGTTTAAGTTTATATAAAGTCTTAATTGCAAATGGAAAAAAATCTGCCTAGTCAATCAGGCCCGTTCTGAAGAGTTTCCAAAAGCCTGCTCTGAGTTTCATAATTGGGAAGTTCAATCCAGTCCAGAAAACATTTACTGGAGTTAACAATAAAGAAGGACTTGCTTGAAACTGTTGCCAAACTCCAACTCAAGAAAGAAAATCAGCTGGAGAGCACCATCTATTGGCCAGAAGAATGTCTGGATTGCCAACTTTTCGCTTTTTAGACTCAAACCGAAGGCAGCTCCCGGCTCTGCTCCGCAGCCCTGCAGGGAGAGGGATGCTCCGACCGGCGCACTCAGAGACCCGTCCGGGGACAGCTCTTTCATGTGTCCCACACAAATTCTGCCTTGAACGAACGCGACCCAAGGGCCAACTGCTGGAGGGAGGGAAGTACAACAGTCCCAGTTATTTATTTCAATGCCATTTTCCTCCCCACCAGTGACCTCTTAGTCCGGTGATTTCATGGCACAACCAGCTACCAGTGTTTTCTGATTCTGGCTTTAGACAACCACTGACTCCCCCACCCAAAGGTCCCTCGCACAAATGAGCAGCATCCCACGCTGGTGAAACCAGCATTAAAGTGGCACCTGGTGGTTGTCTGTGCATGACAGAGAGTAAATTCATCAGCCCTTCAGCCTCTTTCTCTCCATGCACACAAAAGCACTGTCCTGGGTGTCTCTGTACAGAAGGGAAAGGAGAGGGTTAGCTTACATCTGTGCCTTATTTCTGTGACACTCTCTCAGCAGCCCCATGGATGACTGGTTTACCCAGAAAGCATTTTTGACTGCAGAATTATGTTTCTGAGGATTCCTACTGCAAGTGTGTCTTATTTTTAGGCTATCTCTATTTAGATGCCCAAGTTTAGATTTCAAGGACTGGCCTATGAATCCTACTTTTAACTGCAAAACATATATCCCTGGGGAACACTTTCATTAGAGCTAGCTAACACTTCTGGTCACAGAAACAGGAAAAAAATCTAAAGTACCTTTTCACTACCTTTTGCCTAATTGCCAGTTGTGTTTATTAGAAACACCTGAATGCACAAAAATTAAATTAATGCTGTCCTTTTGTCCAGGGAGGCTGACCCAGGTCACCCCCAAACTCCATGGCACTGGCACGCTCCTGGAGAAGCTCATTAAAAGTCAAATAGCTTGAAAGGTCTCGCTCAGTGTCCACCTCCAGCAAAGTCAGAGGGACCTGGCTGTGGTACAAACATAAAAGAGGCACTCAGCCTCACAGCAAAGACACTGCTGCAGATAACCAAGATCAGTTTCCTAGAGCAAAGCCAGTGATTCATGTCCTGACTGGACATGAGAAGGCTCTGAACTGCCCGAGCAGCTCCTCCTGTGAGTCACAGGAGGACCACTCTGTCACATGTGTTCTCACATTTCCAGCTCCAGTAGTTTTCCAAAGACTTTTTGCAGAAGCTGTACAAAGTTAGAAAAAGAAAACTCATCAGCCATAACTGTTACTTAACTATCTGTGATATCAAGGAATTAAATAACCAATACAGACTGTGTTTTGGTTTGAGCTAAAATGGAAGTTTATGAAGAAACAGAAAAGTTTCAAACTCCAGAGCAACCAAAATCCAGATTCCAATCAGAACATCTCAGCTCAAACACTGGATGAAAAAGTAAATCTGACAGTGGCAACAACTGCAGCCCCAAAGGCCTACCCACCTTAGCAATTTAAATGATTTAAAAGCACAGGAAACAATACAAAACTAACTGGATTTCATAGGAGAGAGAGGGGTCCGCTTTTATTGGGGCTCTTCCTGTGATACCCATTCAAACTGAAACAGAACACAGTAGGGGTTGTGGCAGTGCGGGAATGGAAAGGCAAGCCACGGTAAATTGCAACAAGTGTTAAAATAAATCAGCACAAATATGGTAAACTCTATGGCAAATTTCTGCTATGGGGTAGAGAGGAGACAATTAAACCAGAGTAGAAGTTATGCCTGCAAATAACTAGACATGATTAGGAGAAAGATAAATCAGCCTGTGAGTTACTCCAAAAGAGGCAGGCAAGGGAATGTCCAGCAAAAATCACCCTGTCTGTGCTGCTGAAGTGGAACTCCACTGGGAGAAGGCCAGCAGGTCTGGGGTCTCAGAGCTCGGAGCACAAATTGGAAAATAATGAAGCTGGTCCGCTGCAATTGCTGTAGAGGTGACAGCACTGCAAAACAAAGGGATTCTGGAGCCTGAGTTAGGGCAGAGGGAGAGATCAGCTTGCACACACAGCAAGGGGTTGGGTTACATGTAATTGCTCCTGTGAAGGGTGGGTGGTTTGCAAGTGTTATGACAGCTGCAGAGCAGAGGATGTCTCTGATACGAGACAACACAAAGCTAGACCAGAAAACAGGGAGGCAAAAGTCACCGAACTTTTTAACCCAGGGCAAGTACTCTGTCCCAAGACACTTGCACTATGCAGGGACTCCAGGAGCAGGAAAGTTTATCAGCACTCACACTCATCCATTTGTTCCCTCCAAGGAGCACAGCGGCTCTACAAAGACTAAGAAATAAACTTCAGGGAATCTAACAGGTCCCCTCACTGCACAAATCCATGTGTTAATCATATGAGTGGGACTTCCTTCTCACAACTTGGCAGGGCAGGGCTGGGAGATGGTGATTTTTCAATCCAGACCTACCATATTCATCATGTTTTCATCCTCATTTACTGGAAGGCAAAAAGGCTTTAACTGCATGTTCTTAACATGACAGGTTGTCTTGCCAATATAATGTGTATTCAGAAGTTCCTGGAACTGCATAGCCAATTACAGCCTGATTTTAACCTTCAAATGACTGATACACAACACAACCTCACTTCTAACTCCATCTTTACGTCTTTTATCTAGCAATGCATTTGGCAGCCAGTCCCTCTTGTCTGCATTTTCTATTTAAAATCTTAATATGAATGAGTGAGCAGCAAAGAGCTAGCACATTCCTACACCAACAGCTCTCACACACACAAGAGCTCGCCTTAAGGCTTGCTGCTTTCATAAAGCTCTCTATCTGCATGCCAGTGTGGGTGCAGTGCTCACAAAGCATCCCCTTGTATCCAAATAAACTGGGCTCTGGTGCCTTGTAAATGCACACGCAGGGAGCGAGCCTGGCACTCTGCCACAGCCAAAACATGAGCAGGCCCCCAGGCTCAAGCTAGCCAGCTGGCTGGGGCTGCTCAGCCTGCTGGCACTACCACTGGCTCATCTGCCAGCCCTAATGCACTTTCCAGCTCTTCCCCTTCTTGTAGGACCATGTGGGTGATGGTTTCTTCCTTACTGGCATCCGTATCTGAAACTCCTTTGAAATGCTTTACACAACGAATTTGTGGTGCAAGCAGGGTATGCTTTCCCCTTCTGATTTTATTCCCTGAGTCCTATTTTGCCTGTGCAATCATTGATCCCTAAACTGTATTAAGGTACCACTTAGTTTTCTGTTCTGGGGAAACTGGCAAGTGAAAAATGTATTTGGACAAAAAGGGAAAATGTCTTAAAGTGTTAGACTTCCCTCTGCCAGAGAGGAGCAGATCAGCATTATAATCACAGAGAACAAGACAAAACTCCATCTTAATGGCTTGGTTTTGATACTGCAGCAACAAATGCTCTTCCACAGTGCTTTACCTGTCATTAAAATGAAATGGGGACCCCTATCGACCCACCCTCCGGCCCTGGTGCCCAGCATTCTCAACACTTAACACCCATGTGGCCACTTCGACTGCTTGGCCAGCCTTTGTTCATCCATGTCCTGAACCCTGTGGTCATTTCCCCAAGGGTGTAAGCCATTATAAACATTAATTGCAGAGCCCACTTTAGCTCAATCTGGACAGACCCAAGTGTTTTCAGCACAGGAGGTCTCTTATTTCAGTCCTGGGGGAATCTACCTAGACAACCACTGCCGCAAAACTAATAGAGCCAGATTGTGCCTTGAAGGCTTGGGCCCATGTGGGAACACCACTGAGCTGCATGATCCAGGCAGAAGCTTGAAATGTGATTCTCCAGGAGGAAGTGCAGTTCTTCCATCAACTGACAGTCATCTCTTCTATACTGAAAGCATTGCCTCCTTTCTTATTACCAGTGAGAGTGGCTTGTGCCTGACAATTTCCCTAAGCTCTAAAAGTAAGAGCCAGTAAACTGAGGGGGAAGGGACCAGTGGGAAAAAAGCAGTAAACAGATAAAGACCTTGGATCTGTCTCATTCAACATAATCTTTAAAAAAAAGCGAGACTAAGCATCTCTGTCTCATGTGCTGAAAGAATGCCTTTTGGTTCTGATGATGTGCTTTCTTCTGACCTGGTCAAGAGTTGTCCTTGATGCAGAGCAAAAACATGTCCAGTCCACCACAAAGTTAGACTGTTCCAGGAAATCTAGGAGTGAAACAGAGAACAGTGCTTCAGAAACCCTTTTTTCCGTTCTTCACACGTCCCTGTCCTTGCACAAAGGGCAGACAGCTAACAGAGTGGTTTGCTGCAAGGGGAGGAAAAGCAGCACACACTCAGCCATCACTGCTCAGTGCACATGAAAAGAGGCGCTTCTGCATCAGGTCACTTCTGCACATACTACAGGAAGGGGAGGTGAGCTGGGAATCTGCAGCTAGGGGACACAACTGCATGCTCAGGCACACACTGCTCCTTTCTCCCGAGCCCCTCATTATTCTGTCACACAATAGTGGCTCACAAAAGCCTATTTGACCTTCACAGAGGAAAAATTCTCTTGCCTCTGATTTTACATTTTCAGCTGAGAAAGGCTTTTTGGTTGTTGTCATTCCCTCTTAGCTCTCTGAGGGTTTACCTAAGAAAAGGCTGAGAAATTCTGCCCTTCCACTGTAACCCAGTATGTACAAACCATGTGCAGGACCTGACCCTGCTAAAAGCCACAGCAGCACTGTCAGTAACTTTACTTGGAAATTTTTTCACACTTCGTTTTCCATTTAAGAGGAAAGAAGAGCCCCTACTCCTTCCCCCAGCCCCATTCTCTCTAGTGCTTCCCAGTTACTCAAATCCACAGCACAAATTGCGCAAGAGATTCTTTGTTATTTTCCTTTCCTGTAGTAGCACAAATTTAACATGCAACAACCTTGGCCTTTTTGATGTCAGAAATGACTCATGAGATAGATGCTGGCTTTACTGATTAATCTTACTTATGCATGTCTTATTCCTCCCCTATGACTTGCCAAGAGCATTTATTTCTGCTACACTAGGAACAAAATCTCAGCTATGTCTCTGGAGCATTACATATTGCAGACTCTGTCTCTTTGGCCCCCTGCATTAATTTTCTTCAAATGACACCAAGGGGCCAATATGTTAAGTTTGCACTATTTGTCTGACAAAATTTTGGCTTCTATTTATAATCATTTGTATAAAAAGCATTAGTTTGGGTTAGCTTAGGCCTATTGTGGAGGGAATCACACCAGCACAGATCATTCCAAAACTGCTTTCACTTTCTGTACTTGCTGAGGTTTGTGTTTTTGAGGCGGTGTAAATTGTATCAGGGATTCTGACAACTCTCTGACGTGCAATTGGAGGTGTACACTGGAAGGCTCTATTAATCCCACCTTTGGTCTCCTGCCCTTTTTAAGAGGATTTCTTGATAGAATTAGGTATTGATCCTACTCTATTTATTGGAGTTGATTCACAGCTGCATGACTCCATGGCCTGCTGGCACAAACAGTCTAAAATCAGATGAATACTATAAGGAGCAATACACTTGGTGCAACAAGGGCAGTTCTAATTACATACTAAGAATGGTGATACCTGAACTCCTCTGGACCTCTGCCCCTGTGTTTTACTTTCCTTACTGTTCTTTATCTTTCAGATAGATACAAGAATCTAAGATTATTTCTCACATGTTATTCTCTCAGGTTTGGGTATATCATGATTGTATATAACCCATGCTACAGGCCTTCTGATGTTTCTTAGGCTGACTTAACAGTAATAAATTCAGCTGTCATTAAGTATTTTGATATTTAGTCTAAATTGTGGGGTTTGACATTGTCAGACTTCCAGTTATAAATGAATGTTGTCCCCGGCAACTTTACAGAGAGAAGGACTGTAAAAGAGCACATCTTTATCCAAAACATTCAGAGAATACAAAGGCTTCCCTATCAGTGATAGGTGGATTCCACTCAATCAAAGGAATTCTCTCCTGTTCATTCCATGGTTGTCTACATATATGTTGAAAAAATTCTTGCAAGCTTCCTTCTGATGCAGGAGGTATGAGTTCCTAGATCTGCTAGCTCAGCCTGCTCATTTGGAAAGCATACTGAATGCTGACAAGGTTGTATTGTGTCAGCAGCCTACCCCCAGGCATCTTTTCTCCAGCCTGACGGTGCACTGCATGGTGCAGCCATCTATCCCCACCCAGCATTTCTGGGAGGACCAAATTCCCTACACTGATACTGATACACAGTAAGACAGACATTTCCAGGACTATTAGACATCCTACCTGACTGTGAGGGAAAAGCTGCACCATGCCAACATTCCAATACATGGAAAGGATGCATGAGTTTTTTCCACTAGAAAAAACTTGGGTGCTGTGAACCAATCCTTTGTCACAGTAGGACACAAAATAGATTGACTCCATATAGTTGTTAGAAGAGAAAGAAGGCTTTATTTACAATTCCAACAGTTTCTTTTACAACATGCTGTGCTAAAAAGGTCTACTATTGGTCCATGGGACTTCTCTCCATTGGTTAAGTAATAGGAAACAACACCTGGGGACAGTTGTTATGGGAAAAGGAACACTATTTACTTAACCTGTTTCGAGAAACAGAGAGAGATGTTTTGAAAAACAAAGGAAACTGTTGGCAGCTTTCCCTAGGGAAAAGAGTTAGCAATGATTAGCAAGCTAAAATTCTCCTGGGCTCCGAAATATCAAGCCCACATTCTCGATCTACTTTGTCTTATTCTTGCAGGAAGATATAGGAATAGGGAAGAAGTGTGCCAATATCCTGAATGGATTGAGCAAGGACATATACTTTAAAGCAGGACTTACTGGGTCACAGTTCCTACTGTGTCCTGAAGGAAAGCATAGCAATACCTTTCATAGCTACCCAAACAAAGGTATTGCTGCCCAACCACACGGCAAAATACAAGCCAGAGAGCCTACATTCTAAAAATATACACTGTATACCCTACACTGTATCAAACATTAAACTCAGCAAACCGAAGTTAAAAACACAGGACTATGCATTGAGGAATCTTGATCTGAAGTTCTGCCTCTTGAGCGCTTGAAAACTAACTAAGAAAATAAACTAATAAAGTAACTGATTGACCCATATCTGGGGAAAAAAATGTTTGATATATACAGCAAGAGAATGTAGCTAATTAGAGCTACCCCTTGCAAAAATAGACCAGCATGGACAGGGTCCCAAACTCCTCGCCTGTTTCTAGCTACAATCTGATCATATTTGTCAGTCTCTGGAATTTAGGAAATACAAGTTTTTACATGTATTCTTATGAAAAGCCCAAGAAACTTTTTCAGCCTTCATTTCATATTGTCATAATGAAAAGCATCTTAGCAGAGGCTCTATAGAGCCTGGATCTGCTCTAGTGTAGTCTAGGGAAGGTTGCTTATGGATTTCAACCTTTTAGGCTCAAATCTAAAGAAGTTCATTCACACAGAGCAGCTCAGTGAAGTCAAATAACAAGGCTTAGCCTAGGCTGTCCTGAGATATTTTATTACAGATGAAACCAATTCCCTTTGAAGATAAGGGAATGCTTTAGTTGATGGACTCTATTTTGCTTTTGGCAAGATCTATGTAAATCTGGAGTAACGCCATTAACTTCATAAAAACCTCACCCCAGATTTACAGTGATGTCACCAGGAGCAGGATCCAAGCCCTACTTGATTGAAAAAGAGCACCAAACACTTTAATTGAAACTGAATCTTAAAGAACCAGTGGGAAGATATTTTCTCAATTGCACTTGTGATTATTGTTAATTTGTAGTGAGTTATTAATGTAACCATTAAAGTTGAAGAACTCACATAAATCAGTATAATTTATGAGAAGAATTGAGCATACCTAATTAACTCAAATTGTTGGTTATTAATTTTTATTTTTTTAAACCAAGTAACCAAGGCTCTTAATGATAGAGTCTGAGCCATAAAAAAAAAAATCTAGTCTGTTTTGACAATGTACAGATATTTTGGATATAGAGCATAATTGAAAGGCCCACATTTTTCTCTAGTATAATTTCCCTCAACTCAAACACATTCAAAGTGATATGCAGGGAGAATTAAGTTCTTTCTTAGTTAGTCTCTCAATTTTCTGCTTCCAAAATATTTGAATTGTGGACCAAAATAGCCCAAAAACATATATGGGAAAAGTAAAGTTTTTAAAGTAAAAAACCACCCATATTCTTCAAGACCTTTTCTTATGATTTTTCAGACTCCTTTTTCCATATGTCTCTTAATGCCAAAGCATTTAGCCAAAGGTTTACAGGTTAGAGCCATGCCATACTTTTAAATGATATTTCATACAACATTAGGAAATCATTTGAGTTCCCGGCAAAGTCTAGTTCCTCCTTTATAAATATTTAAGGCTCAGGGAGACCACTATCATAATCTGGTCTGATCTGCTAAACAGGTAGCCAAGCATTGAGAGGGAATATATTGCATGTATTGTTAGTAGTGAGGCTTTGGATACCCAGTCTGGACATGGAAGAGCACACAGTGCCACTTGGAAGCTTGCACTGTTCTTATCATCTTGACCTACCAGGCTTAATTGATGGAAATTCCCTATATTTATTCAGCCATCATAAGAAATTTCATGATACACAGCTAGGATTATACAACCACATAGACACCTCCTGCATGACTTTCATCTTTTAGATGACTAACATCTTTTAGTTAGACCACAGTCTGACTTGCATCCAGTACTGCCTACCATTAGATCACAGCCCCTAGAGGCATTTGATGGAGCTATGGTACCTTTTAAACCTCCCAACACACACAGTTTGACGCAATTCGTCACACACACACAAACACACACTCACACTTTGATTAGAACTAAAAACTAAAAACTAAAAACTCCGACTTTATTTGAAAGTCTGACTCCATATATAGTATATCTACAAAGGCCAGGGATTGGGGGAGAAGGTTGACACCTCCCCCCATGCCATTGGTCAAGCCAACTGTCCATCAGCTGTCCATATCTCTAAGACAAAGAATGTAAACTACCTTGAAACTATATAATAACATTGGCTGTGTTTACAGACCACAGCGTGAGAAAGAACCCAAAACATGAAACTGTAAAACAGAAGAGAAGGCTGAAAAAATCAGGGTGACAGAGTTGATCTCCTACACTAAGGTCCCTCACTGATCCTCACCTTGGGTCATTCTGACACAGAAAGAAGGCTGCAGGGGCATTACTATTTCATCAGCAACGTCAGCAGCCAGAACACTTATCCGGATCCTATTTCACGTTGCAACAGGCTCCTTGCCTCAGAAGATGTCATAGGGTCAGCAGAATAGGTCTGGGGAAAAGTCCAGAGATGCGAAGGAGAACACCAACCTCAGAATAAGTCACAGAAGGGTGGTAAAGCACATCATACCACAGGCAACAGCAAGCCACTGTAAAGCAGAAAGATGAAAGATGTTTTCATACTATTCTGAGAATTTATACTCAGAGTCTAGTATGTAATCCCAAGTTTTACAACAGTCTGATCAGCTCTTTTGTCTCATCTTTCTAATTCTCACCTCATGCCCCCTAGATCCATTTAAAACAGTCCAGTTAAATTTATTTTCTTGGCCTGGTATCTGACCATATCATATAAACCAAATCTCAGCCAGAGGCAAATCCAGTTCAGCCTGTGGTTCAGGTTTGGGTTTAAATCAAAAGAATGTTTGTGATTTGAGTAGATGGAACATTAACAAGTAACAACAATTTAATAGCTTATAATAATAAGTTTACTTTGCAAGAATAGAGTCACAGACGAGTCAAAAGAGGAAACTAATCCCCTGGGTGATATGGTTGTAGGATTAATATGGTATGAATATAGTTCAATCTTCAGAGACATGCAAACCTGTCCAAAATGCAGTAGGATTTGTTTGGCACCAAGCTTCCAACTTTGACTCCATCCTAATAAAAATTAGAGTTGTATATATCTTTTTATTTTCCCCTGATTTATATAAATGGATTTCAACAATTTAAAGAGCAAAACCTTCCCAAACTACCAAAATCTGGGGGCCTCTATTTTTGCAGCTTGAACAATTTTACTAAGACATCTCCTACTCTGTGACATTTTAATTATTCACAGCACCAGTGCAGTACAAGTGAAACATGCTGTGTATTCTCCATTCACTCATTCATTAGTTTTAATTAAACCCTCTAATTTTATTTATGCTGTCACGGACTGATTAACAATTTGCCGCACAAACCAGGAAGTTTTAAACAGCACCTTGAGAAATCTTCCTTGCTCTAAACAGGGATCTGCTATAATAACTACAAATCTGCTGGATTATGTTCTGAAAGGCAAAAGGAACTACATCAGCGGCTTTTGCAATGCAATTTTCTTTTAGCTGTTTAACAAACCATATCTCAAGGCCTTTGGTGCGAAACACAGATGATGAGGTATCCAAGGAATTCAACAGAATGAAACTGCAGACAGATACTGTGAAAGATCCTTTATTAGAAACAGTCTAGGGCTGAGATGGAGCAGCATGATGCAATAGGAACAGAGTACCAAGTTCTACTCCAGCAGGGACTTGGGACACTTAAAATGTTGCCAAAAGGATGAGAGGCACTGCCTGGAACTTGTTGAAGGATAAATTAATGGAACAGATTAAGTAACTCTAAACAGAGGCTTTACATCTGTAATTTACACATTTTATTAGTCTTTTAAATTCCTGTCATCCATTTGAAGTGTCTGTAACTTACACCTTCTGACAATAGACCTGTCTCTCAAGACCTCCATCTCAGTGTTCTTTGAGCACCTGAACTCATCAGCAAGTGTGCTACACCACAAAATGCAAAGATTTAAGTTCACTTAAAGCAGACACCCATATATCTGTGCAGTGTCCTTCTCAGCAATTAATTGTGGTCCCCAGATTTCAAAACAGGCCTTTCCTCACTCTTCACATCTCTTGTTTCCGCTCTGGTCCCCACCTACATATCTCCTCCTCACATTTGTTTCTGTCTCCACCTGCACATCTCAGCTCTGCCTCTCTTGCTCCCTCAGCAGTGCTTCATTCCCTCCTACCTGATTGGAAAAGACTATCTCAGACCACTTCTTCCACCTTTGCCTGTGAGCTGTAGTTATGCTCACCAACTGAGTCAAGGCAGATAAAATTCTAGGAGAATAAATAAACATCTCAACTGAACAGGACTCATTGAAAGATTTGGGGAGGATACCCAGAGCTCCTGGGCCCTTTCTTTTACCCTACTTTCCTTCCTGGCTCTCTACTCAGTACAATATATGCTTTATACAACTTTGAGTTACTGCCAGCTGCTGTGGAGCCCACAGATAATTATTCCCATTCTTCTATGGTCTTTTAGTGCAATGTAGAAAAATGCAGTTCACAGGCATTGAAGACTACCATGAAGCAGAGAGCTGTGCACTGCCTCCCATTTTTATGGCACAGGATGCATGCTGCAACAGAACAAGCTAATGGAATAAAGACAGAGAGGAGAAACCTCTTCAGCGACAGCAACAATTCCTACATAGCCATCACCATTACTATCTCTACTACTTTGCTTATAGGCTTGAAATTCTGGAGAAGTGAATACAGAGTGAAGCACTGACATTTCATCTTCCTGACTTGCCCTGATACAAACTGAGACCAAACAGCAAAATCAATTTAAGTGTGTCAGACTGAACTAAATCAACACAATTCTTTATCCTTGGCACACCCTTCAAACTCTGATCACACAACAATTCAGCAATGGGCTATATACAGAGGCTGCAATACCTCCAGGCCTGGAGCAAAGCGTTGTCGCAGGAGACCCCAGCTAAGACAAAGCAGAGCAGTGCAGGCTGAATCTGCCTACCTCATCAGGGGGGTTGGATCTCACTCTGGCCAAGAGCATTCCCAGCAACAAATGAGGCCTCCCATAATGTATTCCAATAAAAACAGATCCTTTAAAAAGAAATCAGTGGTTTTTTTCCCTTCCAAGACACATAAATCATTTTAAATTGTGGTATTTTGGAAGCATTTGTGATTTCTTTTAGGCGATGCCTCCCTCTAGTGTTAAAGCCAGCAGGTGGCCACCACCAGGTCTCTGACAGCCCAGTTTTCGAGTAGGTGAAAGATTTTCGAGTACTCAAATATTTATTATGTTTCTCCTCCTAGCACCATCAACAGTTCAAACATGGCCTGAGCAAGATTCTGCCAGGAGCTCTAGCGATTATCATAGGTGCTAGTAGTCATTGCAAGGAGACCTACACAAGTCGACAGCAGGTGAAAAGCAGCAGCATTTGGCTGCCTGGGTAAGACTGCAGAGGAAGATCCTGGTTCTGGGATGCAGGAGTCAGAGCCTTGTCCTAAGCTTTTCAGAGAACAACCATGAAGTACGCAAAATGTGAAAGGCTGGTTTGAAAAGACAAAAAACACCCACGTTTGTCTTCCCTCTTTGCCTGCAGAAGATTGATGCCAACAGCTTATGCTTACTCAGTTTTTAAAACTTCTATAATTTTTTCCTCCTTTCTATACAGGGCCTTAAAAAATGTTGTGCACACAGGCCCATGTAGCAAAGACACATGTGAAGCAACAATCAGGCTGCAAACTCAGAAAAAGACCTCTAACAAGCTGCAGCAGATCCACCTAGAAAGCCACTTTTTAATTCCTTTGGAGAAAAATACAGCCCAAATAACCACAAACACAGTACTTCCCTAAAAAAAATTGCTATTATCAAGAACTTCCTTACATGTGAGCTGTTGTCTAGCAATATTTGTGGGAAATACAAAACATGAACAATCTAACCACAGAAAAGCGGTGGAAGAAACCTTCGCTTCTGGAATTTGCTCCCATTTGCAGTCATTAGTTTTCCAACCTAGTGTGCATTAGGAGTAGATTTCTGCATTTAATTTCTTAAATCCACCACAGCAGGGAAAGTGAGGGAAGAAAAAAAAACAAAACAAAACAAAACAATTTTATTTCTCTGCAATATGAAAAGTAACAGTTATTGCTTGCCAACTACACAATTATTTTCAAAGAGCTTAGCATCTCTCTTAGGTTGATATATTAGTTTTATTACACTGCCATGGCTCCGAGAGATACTTGCCACTCAACTTATTGGTACAAAGAGATACAGATGCTTTATTACTGTAGATGGAATTCCCATTTCTGCCAATGCTGCCAGCAATTCTGTGCCCTCCTGAGAAGTAATGCAGGCCTCAAATCATTTATTATCTATTCTCATCACAATTTCACAGTTTTGGCATTTTGTTTTAAAAGTATCTGTGTGCCTCAGTGTATAGCATTTTCACCAGCAGCACAGAAATCTCCTAGGGTGTTGGCTCAGACCCACAGTTGATACTTCATCAGGAAAGGATTGAAAAATAGAGAAGCTAAACTGATATGCCTTAAAATCTGCCACTGCCATCTGTTTTTCAGCAGAACAGTGCTGCCTGTGTGCACTAGGACACTCCACACCTGACTAACTGACCCCTCTAGAATAGTGTTGGGATTTTTGGCTTCTAAGTTGGCCTCAGGCAGGACAAGTGTAGCCAGCTGATCAGCTCAGCCACAAAAGCAGTATTTCTAGGAACAGCTATAGCACAGGGAAGCACACATCTTCTTAGGGAAGTTTTAGGTGAAACCTCTGGTGTCCATACCATTTCAGAAATCAAAGCAGATAAGGGAATGTTTACTCTTCTGAAATTCGGCCTCAAGATTTTACAAAGTAGTGGCTTATTCTAAAATTTCATTGAAGTCTTTCCTTCCTGTGTGTTTAACAGACCAGCCTCCCTTCTAAGGACGTGACTTTTTTTTTAAAGGTTGTGTGTTTCAGGCTACATGAAAGATAGCTAGAAGAATCCGCCCCTGGAACAATCTACCAAGTCATGTAGTGGATTTTCCACTGTTCAGTCTATTTAAATCAAAATATGATATCCTGCCAAGCCATCTATGCCACTTCATCTCCAAGACTCAGGCCTGACGTAGAAGTTACTGAAAGAATATTTTTAGTGTCACACAGGAGGTCAGAAAGAAAAGGGTAAGGGTTAGGGTTAGGGTTAGGGTTAGGGTTAGTGGGGTTAGGGTTGTGGTTAGTGGAGTTAGGCGTTAGGGTTAGGATTAGGATTAGTGTTAGGGTTTAGGTCCTGTCTGGGTTTAAGTTCTATGAATAAATGAAAATCTTAGACCTAAGCACTTTGGGACAAAGGAATATCTTTAAATATTTTGCAAATCGCTGCATCCACTGGGCCTGCTCCACTAAGAATTGTGGCAGTCACATGCCTGAGGCTTAGCCATCTCAGGTCACCTTAATGCATGTAAACACTGGTGTGATGAGAGCTCAAAGATGCTCAAAACCTGCGGTCACTTAACTCTGGAAATGTATTGGTTTTAATTAGTTTTTTTCTTAGACAGTCTGTCCAAGCCTTTCTGTGTGGTTGCTCCATTGTGATCAGTCATAGTCCATATACAGCATTCCCTTGGAACAAAATCCATTAATATATTCTGATACAAAGTCCTTCCTTAGCTTCCAGTTTGGCAAAACACTAAAATCTGGGGAGGAAAGGCCTGTTTGAAAAGCAAAAATGAAGATTTGGCCAACTGCCAGCAGGTAACACCCTTAACAGCACACCCAGGCTCTCAAACACAAGGGGCTTGAGAGGCTCATCTCCTGCTAAGAACCAGCACTTAGACAAGGTAAGTTGTTACTGGTTATACTGGGTGCATCCCTGGGATGTGTTTATCATAGCTACAGGGATAACTTCAGAGCAGAAACAAAACAAATCATGGACTATAAATTGAATCGCTGCCCCTTTCCCAATCACTGACCAAAATTTATAGAACCTAATTTTTCATTACCCAATTCAGAGACTCAGAAACAAATTGCTTTCTTTCCAGGTTGTTATTCTATTTGAGTTTCCTTTGAAGTCTGAGTTTTTTCACATCCCTCCAGATGCACTAGCTCAGCTCGGAGCCGCTGCTTCACAAGGTCTGCCAGGATCCTTCCCAGAAACCCCGTAAGGCTGATCATAAGGGAAGACAAACATTTTAACTTCCCAATCTTGCTAGTTCAAGTAAAAGAGCATAATATCTGCATATCAAAACTTGCCAGAACCAGGTCCAGCAACAGTTGTCATCTCTAAAGCTTCCATACAGGGTGGGTGAAGACCGTGGCTATGTTACAACATAAAAAAAACAAAAAACAAAAAACAAAAAAACCACCAAAACAAACAAACAAACAAACAAACAATAACTAATCAAGCAAGCAGAACTTGTCCTGCTTATGAAACCACTATGCCAATGGTTTAGTGGAGTAGCTGCACTGCCACAAGCAGTTGTCGACATGTAGAAAAATTTTAAAAAGGAAAACAAAATGAACATAAATGCAACTGATTACTTCAGCAAAAGGTAAACATGCATGCAAACGAGCTATGTGAAAATACCAGAAGCCATATGTGTATGTAGCCAAAACCAGAACTGAACTTATGGTTCATTAGAAGTCAATTTTCTGGGTGAAAATGACTACACAGAAATTATAACTTCAAAGACATTCTGTCTTATAATACAGATCTTGTACTTTTACAGCCTTCTAAATGGACCATTCCAGGCAGTAGGTGAGGCTGAGAACAGAGGGAAATGACAGATTTCCCTGCTTAAGTAAAACTGTGTGTCAAGGTTGAAAAGTTAAAGAAAGTCATAGTGTTGCCAATATGTCACCCTGATTTTTCAGCCTTCTCTTCCACTTCACAGTGTTTCATGGTTTGGGTTCTTTCACACGCTCTGGTCTGTAAACACCGGCAAATGTTAATCATAACTTCAAGGTAGTTCACATTCCTGTTCTTAGAGATATGGACAGCTGATGGACAGTTGTCTTGACCAATGGGATGGGGAGAGGTGTCAACCTTCTCCCCCAGTCCCTGGCCTTTGTAGAAATACTATAAAATGGAGTCAGATTTTAAATTAAATCAGTTCATGCCTTCTGAACAAAGTGTGAATGTGTGTCTGAGTGTATGACGAACAGCATCACCAGTACACCAAGGATGGACCACAGCAGAACAAGCTTTCAAGGCCTGTGGGATCTCTCCCTGCTTTGACTTTAACAGAGCCATATAGACTTTCAACTGCTGGAGGATCTGGTTCAGCAGACTTCAGTCGAACAGCCTCCATTCACACGTCCTGTGAGCCTGACCCTGTTTGCCCAGACTAGCGGTACAATTTGCTTTTTATTGATGCGTTATTCCCAGAGTCTGTCAAGTTTCATGGAGTGATGTCATTGATGAACCCCTGAAAGGAATCCCCACATTTTTATATCATGGTTTCAGAACACTCCCAGAAAGACCATTTTCAGTCCCATATACGCCCTTATATACAGAGCACAGTAGGGATCTTTATCATCAAGCTCTACCCAGGATCCTTGGAGTCACAGTCAGGATACAGTGTAACTGTTCTATCTTGCAAATATCTGCTTTGGCACAATAATATTTAATGCTGGATTATAGCCCTTCTTCTGATCTTAGTAGTGACCATCTCTGACATTAGTGGTCTCTTAACCCATAGAAGTCTGCTAACATGTAGGAAAACCTTCAATTTCCTTCTGTGCTTAGGAAAGAAGCAGCCTGTCACTTAAAAACTTCTAGCTACACACAAAACCCTTTTTTTTTTTGTTTCCAGGACAACTTATCTTTTGACCTTCATTAATCACTTTCTGGAAAACTGAGCCTACCCCTCCATGCTATAGTTTAGTTTTGACAACAGCTTGACAATGCTCTGTCCTTAAATGTCCCTGCTTGCTGCTTTTCTCAGTCTGCTGTAAGACTTTGCACTTCACATGTTAAATTGTTTCAGCACTTACAAAACATCATTCCTTCTACTTAGAACATGGCAATGAAGATTTAAAAAAGCTTCCTCATTGTAATCACTAAATACTGAAGGGTGTTTGCAGTAATAATGTATTTCACAGCAAGGGAAACAAACAGAGGTTTGACACACTTTTTTAAGTTGTATGTTTTTATGGATGGATTGCGAGTAATTAGATAAATTTGTATGATACATTTTCTTTAGATTTTTATACTTATGTTTATGTGCTAACAAGAGAAAATATTAAATGCAGATTACATTAAAGATGTATGATTACACTAATTAATCTGATTTAGCATGTAGAGTGATAGGAAGAAACATCTTTGACTAAAGATTGATTCTTTTCTTGTATAGTTAATTTTGTGCAAAAGGTTATGTTTACAAAATTAAGGATGTTTAGTTTTTTAGGTTCAAAAGATATCTTGGGAAGGTGAGGAACTTACTAGTCTTTTGCATTTACTGGGGGTTAATGATCTTATGTCGACGACTTTGTAAGTGTACTTTGAATGGTTTTGTTAATTCCTTCTGGATTTGGCTAAGTATTTATTGGCATGCTAATTAACTAAGTGGAAAATTAATTTTTTTTACGCTTGTATGGGCAAGACATATTTATATTTGATGTATTTGATGTGTCAACATAGCACTGCTTTATTTGCTTGATGACTTTTCAGGTCCACGTCTTAAAGGTATTAAAGCTCATTCTGCGTTTCCCTGTGACTCGTAAGACATTACGAGGCAGGAATAAGGTAATGGAAAAGAAGGAACATCTTCAGGCAAGGACCTGAAATTGTAGTTCATAATAAAGCCGAGGGGGAAAGAAAATAACGCTTTTTGGAATTATTCATTAATATCTAAGTGTTCTGCTATACATTTATCCTGTTACAGTTGGACCAAGCGTGCCAGCAAGTAAACTCAGTTCTACTGCGCAAAGCAGGGGGAGCTGGATGGGGGAGTTTCACGGCGCTGAAATGGGGAGGCGGGAGGATGGAGTAACCAGGCAGAGGAAGCGCCGGGACCCCGGGGCAGAAGCGACTCCCGCTCGGTTCCCGCTCCCGCTCCGCTCCNCCGCGGCGGGGACAGCCTTGGCGGCGGCCCGGTCGCAGCCTGGCGCTCGCTCGCACACAGAGGTGGGTGAGGCTCCGCTTCTGCCCGAGCACCGCTTGGTGCGGGCGGGCTGAGGGCCCGCGGTTCCTCGGAGGGCCGGGCCGGGCGTGGTGTGGTACGTGTTGCCTGAACGCGGGACCAGGCCCTGTGCGGGCGTGTTCCGAGCGGGTGGGATAAAACCGTGAGATGCGACTTAGGTCCATGGGCTGCCGTGCTAGGAGAGGGTGCTGAACATGCCAGCTCCAGGCTTGCCTTTGTAAGTCAATTCAGCAGTAATTTACTGAGAATTGCGGTGCTTAATGCTCCACTTTAAAGCTGAATTGTCAAACTACAGCTTACGGCCAACTACACTCATTAGTGCTTTCAAAGGCAAGTCTTAACCCGTTTCCAAAAGTTGTATTTTTGGGGTTTGAGTATGTTAAGTTGCATGTTTTTGTTATGTCACAGTCTTCTGGAGCATGGCCATTTATACACGAGACTGAGTTCACTGTCTGGCAAGGGAGAGTAATTTTTACACGTAGTCTTATTTGTCTTCATATCAACGTCTCCCAGGAGGGTTAAACATAGTTGTCTCTGAGAGGTTTTGGCCACTCTTTTGATTGCAGAAGTTGGTGTGAGATGCCTCTGCAAGAGGACTGATGGAGAAGTAGACTACCAGGTGTTTTGAAACTAGAATTTATCATTAACGTGCTTATTGGTTTGATTACTTTTTGGGGAGGCACAGTCTTCATGAGGAGCTTTGTACGTGTGGATGTCCTTATGATAATGTGCTTCTCCTGTGTTGCCTTTGAGCAGAGGATGCCAACACACAAGAGTCACCTGCCAGACAGAATCCAAGAAGAGTCTGCCACTACTTCAAGCAATGCTTGCCTGCATAATGATGAGGACTTGGGAACTGAGCAGGAAAATGGCATTTGTGAGAATGGTGTGGATAATAGTGTTGGAATTCCCAACTCTGACTGCCAGGCTTCCACTTCCATGGCAGTTCCTTTGGAGGTGCCCAGAAGAGGACATCCCCTTTTACAGATCAACAGGCAGCAGATTGAGTCTGTCTCATGTAGTGCACATGCTGCTGAGCTCAAAGATTTAGGAGTTGATGTCTATGACCAGGATGTGTTGGAGCAAGGAGTTCTTCAGCAAGTAGATAATGCAATTAACGAAGCAAATAAAGCAGCGAAAATAGCCAATGCATCAAAAGAGTATGAGTCAGTATTGGAGGATTTAAGGTAAATTGTGTTTTTTCTTACTGTTCCTTTCTGCAACTGACAATCTAATGAGACTTGTTATCTCATGGTTTTAAAATCTTAAAGAGGAAAAGATGTTTTGAAAGTGCTTGATCTCATGTACTCTTTGGAGTCACTCACCTTTTAAAAATGAAGAAAATATTTTTCACATCAGACAATGCTTCATTGCTGTTATTTGACTTACCTAGTCATGCATCAAGGCAGCACAGTAGAGTGCATCTCCTTTTTCTGCTTTGTCTCCTACCTCACCAAGATGCATCTGTTTTCTGGGCAGTGGAGAATGCCGTTATACTCTGTTATTCAAAGCTGCAGTCAGAAAAAGTGTCACTTCCTCAATTCCATATGTTTCGTGGGGTCATCCACTTCAAGTTATGTTCCTTCTGTAACTTGGATGACTCCATCTCATGAATGTCCTTCAACCAAAACAGCCTCATCACTAGTGTTTGTAAGAAGTGATTAATGATATGCTAAAATAATCAAATGCTTAAGTGACACTGATACTATTGATAGTAGAAGACTTTGAGCCAGTAATCTTTCAAATTTTGATCTCCCTTTCTGTCTCATTGTAGAGTTACAGTATGAACTATTGCAGGTAAATTATTCTACCTGTGTATGTTTCACTGGATTATATTAATGGTGGGTTTTAGTGCTCAAGAGTGCTGTAGGTCTCAATTATATGCATTTCATTAATTTTCCAGTTTGGGTGTGGAGATGTGAAATTAAATAAGTTTACAACATTGAAATCTAATTTCAGGTGATTTGGAGCAGAAGAACATAATGATCAAGGTGGTATTGAGAGAAAGAATGAAGCAGCATAACCACTACAATTAAGAGTATGAGGTTATTGAAAGAGTGATGGGCAGCACTGTTAATTAGTTTATGTTTTCCTGTTTTTCTTTCAGAAGCATTCTATGATTTTTCTTATCCCTCTATTATCACCTTTCACTTCAAGTTGTAAGACAAGATTTACATGATGGAATGCAGATGGTTTATACAGATTTGCAGAGCCTTGTCTGCATTAGATGTAATGTGAGAATCTGAAAGTGGATTTTGGAGAAAATTAACAGGTGTAACTGAGCAGAGGGACTGACAAAACTTAGACATGAGTAAAGGATGATTAATCCTGTAGCACAGTGAATGCATGGCTAGAGAAAAAAATCAGGCAAGAAGTGTTTTTGGAGTAATTGGCACAGAGTTCATGGTAGAAGCTGCATGATTCCATAATATACACACAAATTTATGTAGAAAAAGGAGAATGAAAATGTTTGAAGTTAAACCCTGTTTAAATTCCAAAGTGCTGTTAATTAAGGTTTTGTGGAAGAAGAGAGTCAAGAGACTCCAGGGTGTAGGAAGCAAGAGCCAAAATTAGATGTGCAGGAGGATGGTGTACTGCAAAGCAGCACAGCTGCAGAGTAAGAAAGAAAGGGGGTGGTTCAAAAATGTTAAAAGAGAGTGGAGAAGTGAGGATGGCAGTGATTGCTGGGGAGCTGGTAGAATATATCTCCTAGGGAGGATAACAGTGGTAGAATTCAGCTTAGAGCTGGAAGTAAATGTGGCCCAAAGATTTCCTCCCTGGCAGCAGCTGAGGCTTCCTTAGTGCTTTTCTTCGCATACAGGGGAATAATGGCTGCTTTGCAGGTCTTGTGAACAGATGTCTTGGACTTTTTTCATAATGCTTTGAGATTCTAATTTGGGTATCCTCATGAAGTATTCTGATACATGAATTAACAAACCTAGGTTTGTTGCTTTTGATAGTGGGGCAGTTCCTTCTTCCTTGCAAATGAATTTCCTTGTAGAATGGCATCAAACCATTAAAACCATTTTTGAAACTGAAAACATGGGGTTTCCCGTTTAGATTTTTAGTTTGTTTTGCTTACCTTGCATAATGAAAACAACCACTCTTGCTTGTCATCATCAGACTGTAACTTTTGTGTACTAAATACTACAGTGGTGGTTCAGCTTCCATTCTTCTGAAATTTTACTATTAGCAAAATTTGGTTTAAAAATATGATGTACAACTTTTTTAGGTGTTTAGTATTTCCAGTGTTTTTTAAATATATTAGGCTTATTCAGAGCCTTACCTTTAGACCTTTTTAACTCTTACGGTAAATCTGGAATTTTTAAATTGTCTGAATCGAGAATTTGCTGTTTTTCTCTCTAGAATTTACCAGTTCATTGCAATCTTACTATTTTTTCAGATCATGTACAACATCTCTGAGACATATAAATAAAATTATTGAGGAACTTTCACCTCAAGCTGCTGACAACAAAAATATTAACAGAAAACTAGATTCTGTAAAACGGCAAAAATATAACAAGGTAATTGGATTACAGTAATTTCCTGTTTACAATACTTAGTTTGTATTTTGTCTTAAGGTTTGGTTTCGTGATATAATTCTTAATTATATAGTTCAGAGTCAGTCTAGAATTGCTGTTCCTTTCATTTGAAGTGGTTTCATACTAATTTAACGAACTTGAAGTGCTGATTTTTTTTTTTTTTTAAATTTTAAGTTTTGGAACAAGATAGAAACCTGAAGTTCCAGGACCTGTTTAGAAGATTGTTTTGCATTAATTTAATTAAAACCCTCACAGTAGTATTTGGAGAATTGACAAAGCCTTGTTGAGGCATGATTCAGTAGTTTCACTAAATCTCAGGTCTCATGGTTATTCCTTCCCTGTGTTCTTTTCTTTAGCCCCCTTTCCTTGCCTGTATCTTGTCAGTACACATAGTTTCTCTCTTTCTTTAGTGAGCCTCTTTAACTCATTGGTTTGTCAGAAACTGCTGCAGGTTTTTGCTGCCAGAGCAGCGAGTTAAGGGAGCTGTAGAGCAATCCAGCTGGCATCAGGGTAACGTGGGCAATAGACCTTTACAGCTGTGAATGGGAAAGAGATTTGAGAAAAGAGAAATTTCTACTACTCAGGAATGTAACACCTTGATCAGCTCACTGTCTGCCGGAAATTCACCCTAATACTTTCTCTGATGATGAACTTGACTGTGAAACTTACTCTCCCTTTGCTCTCAGAAGGCCAGTCTTAGGTCACTTGCCCTGACTCATTCACTTGTAGTTTTTTAACCTTGCTAATTTCAGCAACACTGATGATACTGTGATAATTTAGCCAGTTAAGAGAGTGATGGGGACAGTACAGAGCAGTGGCAAAGGACTAGATAAAAGTAGCTGGAAGTAGTAAGAAGAAATGTGTTAAACCAGACTTATCATTAAAGAATGATCACTATTCTGTGTGTTTTCGTACTCCTTGAAGAGATTTACATGCATGTTAGTTCAGGTTAAGTTCAGACCTCTTTGCTAGTTTGTTGTTAACCATCTTTGAAGTGAAAGAAAAAAAATCTCCTTTTGAAAATCATAAGCCATAGAAGTGGTCCTAACAACAGGAATTTTGCAAAGGATTTGTTTTTTACTGAAGTGTGTGCCTTTCTAGGTAAGGAAATGCTTCCATATCATAATTACCAATGTAAGGTTACGTTGCCTGTGACTTTGTTTTACTGGTTGTAGTGTTTTGTTTCATAAACGAGTTAGCAACAATCACAGCTAGATACACTGTTGAGGATATTGCAATCAGAAAAAAGGTGTAAGAGAATGATTACTAGCTAAGAATGATTTTCATAGCAGTAATAAACTATACTTCTTTCACAATCTGTAACATTGATCTTTTGAAGTCATTTCACTTTTTATTTTATGCTGGTAAATTAGCCATGACTGCTCCTGAACTAACCATGGACAAACACTTATCGGGATGTTGGACTGATTTACAATTTCAGTTCCTTTGAAACAAAACATTCCAAAACTTCTGGGATGATGAATAAATCTTAGTAAATCTTACAGCTGATAATTGTGGCTTAGTAATCATCAACCCAGTCTTGCAATCATGAACAAATCTCTTGCTGTTCTCTGTGCATCTCTGCAATCTGTTTTGATGGGCTTCCTTCAGTAGAATCAACACATAAAATGGCTTTAAGAAATGTACATGAAAATGCAGTGTGCACATGAATTTTGTGTGTGTGAACAGCATGATCTTACTATACACATGTAATCATACCTCCAGAATTGTGTGTCTTCTGTGGGTTGGAGCCTTACAGGTATTGTGGTGACACTTTTTTTTTCTCAGTGTGATCCTGTCAATATTTGAATATGAGATTCTGATTGAAACTACTGCAGATAAATTGTTTTAAGTGTTGTTTAAAAGGTTAGCAAATTTCTAAAGCAGATTAAAAATAAAATTACATAATTCTTGTTGAAGGAGCAACAGCTGAAGAAGATAAAAGCAAAACAAAAACGTCTTCAAGGAATACTTGGTTTAACAGAGTTTGCTGATGAAGCAAATGAGGTTGAATATGAGGAAGATGAAGGTATGTATAAGAAAAGGCTGAAAGTTCTATTCTACTTTGATGTAACGCTTTTTTTTCGTTTGAAGCTATTTTTAAAGATTTTTGCCAGTAAGGAAATAAATTTCAGTGGTTGGCTTTCAAAGAAAGTTAAGAACACTTATTCTGTACACCTGCAGATTTGCAAATCTTGGCATATTCATGTGGGAAGTTTTAAAAAATGCATGTTAATCTGTATTCAGCTGTGTAGGGATGGCTGAGGCACATTAGAGTATTGGGCTTAATAAATTGGAAATCCTAACATTTTTTTCCCAGCTAATTTGATAAAGATGACTAACATCATGATTGAATTACATTTTATATGCTGGATGCTATCAATCAGCATTAACAAAATTGGTTTTTCTTACTGTTGGGAAGTATCACTGAAAATGGAAGGGGGAAATGCTTCTTCTTTGCAGCTGCAGTGTGATTTTTAAAATTAAAGATAAGGTTTCTTCCAGAGGAGGATATATGTTGCCTCAGTGTTTTACTGGGTGTTCTTTCTCTCTGCTCTCTGCAAACTAAGCTTGGCCACAGTCAGTAACCTGCAGTATTCTGCAAGGCAAGTTTGGCTCCCACTGATGTCTGTTCATCACCTTTGGGTTATATTGTTATTTGTGGAGGTGACAAAACTTTGTGCTGTTTGACCCTTGCTCATGGGGTTGGAGTAGATTCCCACCTTGCAGAGCTCATGCTTCTTTCCTAATCAACAACTGAGTCTAAGCCTCAGTTAATTTTTCTCAGTAGAGAAGCATCTTAAATCCTATTTTCTTTGGAGGGCGCATGCAGCAAAACTCAGGCACGCAATGTGTTGAAATGTAACTAAGAAGTGAGTGGAGCCCAACAGGAGAAATGGAGCAGTTCCAGTAGGAAGGGGTGGAGATAGAGGGGTTTTCATGCCAAATGCACTGTCATTACTCATTAAACATATAATAGATACAGTGCTCTAAAATGGGACATGTAAAGCTGTGCTGGCAATTCTGATAGACTTACCTTGAAATTCTGGGCCCTAATAATAGCTTGCAGGCCAGAATTCCCCTTCAGCTTGCTGAATTCAAGAGCTTTTCTGTCCCTTTGTTTCAAACACCAGTTACAGTTTGTGTATAGTAACTGTAAGAGCAGCTAAAAGTGCTCTTTTATAGCAGAGTGCTGTGCAGCCAGTCTGACTTAAAAAGTCATCATCTTCATATTAGCATTGTAGGCTAGGAAGACAGGTTTTGGGTTCTTTGGTTTTATTTTATTGTTTGTTGTTTTTTTGTTGTGGTTTTTTTTTGAAGCATATGGTTGGACAGTCTATGTTCTGTGAGATTTTTGTCTGTTGTGGTGCGGTAATCAAAATGTCAAATTTCAAGCTTATGAGTAGGACTGAAAAATCAGTAATAAAATTGAAATGAGCAGTGTTGCTGCAGATGGGAGCACAGTGGTTTCTTGTACTGAACATGGTGATATGGATGGAATTGACCACATGGGTGGTACATTAGAGTTCATGTCTCCTTGGGAATTGTAATTTTATGGTAGTTCTTGCTGCTGTGTCCTGTTTCAGAGGTATTGGCATTTTGATAGTATGTGTAACACCCTTGTTCCTGTGTTTTAGTTACACAGAAGGTGTTAAAGGCATGCTGTATGTTCTGACTTTTGTTGTAGAACCTGGTCCATCATCCCTTGGCAGTATGCTTATGCCTGCTCAGGAAACAGAGTGGGCAGAGCTCATTCGAACCGGTCAGATGACTCCATTTGGAACTAAAATACCTCAGAAGCCAGAGAGGAAGGCACGACAGTTAAGACTAAATGAAGCATCTGATTTTGAGAAGTACTTAGCAGACCAAGCCAAGCTGTCATCTGAAAGAAGGAAGTTGTCCCGTCACAAAGGAGCAAAGAAGAAAGCACAAGCCAAAAATGTCCAGTGTGTGGCTCCTGCAGCTGCCACAAAGGAAAAACGTGGTAAAGCCCTCTCAAAAACAGATAAACGCTTAAAAAAACACTTGAGAGAGCTTCAGAAGCATGCCCTTCAGATTCATTCAAAGGCCAGGATTCCAAAGGAAAAGAAATATCCTGAGGCCAAGAAGTTCAGGCATGAGCAAGAGGATGATAGTGGGGAGTCTGAGTATGTACCTGATGAGGAGCTCTTTGATCCAGAAGCAGCAGAAGAGGAAGAGGAACAGGCATCTTCTCTTGCTGAGAATGATTCTGATTATGAACTTAAGAGTTTATCAAGAAAAAGAAAACATTTGGTGAAGAAGGGTTTTAAAGAAGCTGAAAATGATGCTGACTTTGTTCCAAGCTCTGAGGAAGAAGAGCATACACCAGAGAATCACAAAGTGAGACGATGGAGGGATGACGGAGATGTGGACTATTACAAACAGAGACTGAGGTTAGTCTTAGACATTTTTATTAGTAATACTAATAAATTAGTATATTAAACATGGAAAGGACAGTGTCTATTTTAGACTACTTGGGAGTGTGTTGAAGTAAGGGAAATGAGGTAGTCAGAAGGATCATAAATAGATTTCCAGAAGGGTTCAGACATGGAGCTTAATTACAAGAACTCGGCTGTTAATTTTTTCTTGTTGTTATAGGTCCTTATTTGTGGATCACCTGTGCTAATCTGTGATTTATGAAATTTGTATAACCTGTGTGTTGATGATCACAGGCATGTTGTCTCTTTTCAAGTATAGGGATTGAGCTTCATGTAATAAACCTCAGCTTGTTGATGGCCTGTATACTTTTAATTAGTTACCTTTAGTGAATATCCTTCAGGTAGTTATATAGTCCTCTAGAAAATCATGGAACTTGAAAACAGCTTCTCTAGAGTGAAAGGAACAGCATATAGTAGAACTGTCAGTGAAGGGTGATTGATGATAGTGATAAACCTTAGCTCAGGAACTTGATTAATGCTTGGGAGGCTCAAATTTTACACTTCTATGGAAATATAAAATCTTACAGATTTAAATGATGCTGTATCAAAGAAGGAATCAGGAACTAGAGATATAAACAGCATCTCTCCTGTGGTGGGCGCGTGAGCTGCTGTGGAGGAAGAGGTATCTTATGGCAGCAGTTGTAGAAAATCTCATGGAGGAAGAGCACAACTTCACTTTCACATCCCAGGTTACAAAGGCAGATCAGGAGCTGATATAAGGCAATAGGTTTGCAATCCCAGGATGTTGCTTTTCAAAATTAAAGCACAGTTTATTGCTCTTGAATAGAAATTTTAGCAAGAGGCTAATCTGAACAATGTCCAAAGGGTCAAAAAGAAATACACTTTCTATTGGATGCATTAACAAAAATTAATTGTTCTTAATCAGTAAAATATTTACTGTTTTATTGAGTAAAACTGTATTCTTCACATTTAAAGTAGACCAATATTAAATCATTTTTAATTCAGTGTTTTCATCAAGAGTAATTTATTTTGATTGAAAGTTTTAATATGACTCACAGTTTAAATTCATTCAAAAACGTTTTTGAAAAACGTTTTTTAATAACGTTAAGATTGTGACAATTTATCCTTAGCAAAGTCATATCATAGACTACATTTCTTTTGGTTACTGAAGTTACAATAAAAGCCTAAATGAATTTTAGAAATATCAATAACTGTAATTGCTACCAAAACACTACATCTCTTAAAAATTTCATAGCTACAGTTATTGTGGCTGTTAAGCTGCAGCTGTCCACATTGATGTTTTTATGCTGACACCCCCAGGTAATCTTCATTATGGGAAATGCCATGAGAAAATAAAATGTAGTGAATTAAGAAACATATTAAGAATGCTGTAGAAATGCTGTCATTTGCTTACATTTATATCTTGTTTCATGTCAGTTTTACTTTTGAATGCAAACGAATGGGTGAGATTATGGTATATTTTACCCGTGAGAGAGGCAGAGGAAAGTCCTTCAGGATTACTTTATTCTGCTGAACATCTAGTCTTGTGCTTGGCAATGAATTCAGTCCTACACTCTTAGAGACTGAAAATGAGTTTCCTTAACATTAAAACTTTTTGGAGATGGGGCTTCAAGAGATTGGTCTGTGTCAAGGGGAAACTACATTGATGTTGTTAAAGCATGATAATTAGCTAACTGCATGACTGCAGAGCATCTCTAGAACAAGAGACTGTTGTCAGAATAGGAGCTGTTTGTAGGAGGTGTGAGGCAGGAGAGCAGCCGACTCTTCCCTGCCCTTCTTAAGGCTACTTCCAGAGGTTTGTCTAGTCACTCAAAGCAAAGTGTGAGCAATGGAACATGCAAAAGTAAAATTCAGCTATGCAGAATCAGCTTAGGCTAGCAGGAATTTCAGGTTTTTTTCTCTTGTGTGGGTCTTGCCTTTCCCTAGTTACAGTTGGTGTGTAGACATGCAGATGAACAAAATCTTCTGTTATGAAAGGTCAATGCCTAAGATGAATTCTTAGCTTGCTAAAACAGTGAACAGTACCAGGGAACATCAGGGTTATGGAAAATAAGGTAAATGGGATGCTGTCATGCACCTATAGGTAATTCAAATATTCACTGAAAATTAGTGTATTGTCATTCCCAGCTATCCATCATACTGACTATTATCAGCTGAACCCAGAGGCTTAAGTAATCAGTCTCTGGCATGGTACTGGAATGTCTCAGAGACTTGATCCCCATCAACAGGTGTATTATTAAATAGTGACCATCTTCATCTAGAAGTGTTCAGAATTGGAGTTGGTGGGATCAGAACCTGTTCCCTCCTGCCCAGTGGAATGCTCAGGCTTTGTGGTTTAACCCCAGCCAGCAGCCAGGCCACACACAGCCACTCACTCACTCCCTCACCAGGGGGGAATCAGGAGGGTAAAAGCTGGAAACCTCATGGGCTGAGATAAAGGCAGTTTAACAGGGAAGGCAAAAGCCACAAATGCAGGCAAAGCAAACCAAGGAATCAGTTCACTACTTCCCATGGGCGGTCCGGTGTTCTGCCATCCCCAGGAGAGCAGGACCCCGTCTTGGATAAGTGACTTGGGGAGACAAACTATCCCCACAAGTGTTCCTCCTTTCCTCCTTGTTCCCCCACTGGATGTACTGAGCACGGTGCCCTCTGGTCTGGAATTTCCCTTTGGTCACTGGGGTGACCTGTCCTGGCTGTGTCTCCCCACAGCCTCCTTGGCAGCGTGGCAGCACGAAAAGGCCTTGGCTCTGTGTGAGCCCCGCTCAGCAATGACGACAACATCTCTGTATTATCAACCCTGTGTGCTGCACAAATCCAAAGCACAGCCCCATCCCAGCCACTGTGAAGAACACTTAACTCTATTTCATCCAAAATCAGCGTGTCAGGTCGTGGCAGAAGTCAGTTTATTTGAAGACTATGGAAAGGCTGAAAAGGAACCTGTTTTTAAACCTCTTTTACCTACAATCACAAAACAGTAGTAACCTTTAATGCCTGTAAGTTGTGTAGGAAATAAAACTTTATTGGTTTCTTCTCAACAAGAAAACCGCTACTTTTTTTTATTATTATTATTCTCAAGCTTTGCAGCTGTGGAAACCACAAAGTATCAGGATTTTGTGTATATTATTCTAAGTTTTCCTCTAAGTGTATTAAAATGCCAAGCATAAGTATAAAATGTATTTTTTTGTCTACTCATATTTGGTTAATATGGTACATTATTGACAATATGTTACATTATTGACATCAGTATAGTGTCAGTATAAGGTAACAGCTTGGAGTCAGAATAAACCTTAGCAGTCTTAAGTGCGTTCTTCCCATACCAGTTGTCAGTATGTATCTGCCTGCTGCTTCAAGGAAGGAGTTACATGTCATATTATGGGAGAACAGTACCAAATCTATGTTTTCTTGTGTGTTCTGTATAGTTTCTGGAGTACAGTTGTTTGACTTCTATTGCTGTCAAGTGCACAGAGGCAAGGCTAGGATAGCTGCTGTTCTTGTCTCTCAAGTGATATCCACGCAGTTGAGTAGCAGGAGGTTTTAACAATCAGTGTACAAAGCATTCATAAAGAAAAAAATATGTTAAATTAAATTGGTTTTCACAGATCAGTTTTCATGTGTGAGCTTTCTTTGATGTATCTGAGTTACTGAATCTCTCCATGTTTCAAAGTTATAAATTAAAAAAGGATTAAATACTACCTTCCCTGAAAGAGGCTTTCTTAAAGCTTTCTTGCTGCTCTTTAAAGTGACAAAGCCAGGACACAAATGAAGATATATTTTCTCTCACTCACCAAGTACACCTTTCACTCTAAACTCAAGTGTCTAATTGTCTACATCAGTCTTAATTTACTTATGGAGGCTTGTGGTACTAACTGCATGTATTTCATCTGTTAGGACATTCCAATTAAATCCACCCATATAGACCATAAAAAGTTAGAGCAAAAAAGCAATACTGAATGCATCAATTTAGCAAATTAGAATAATCTGTAAGGGATTCTTAGCTGTATAAAATAGAAAACATATTGTGCTTCACAAATGCAAACTATATTAAATACTCAGCTTGGTTCCTGACTGTTTTTTGGGTTTTTTTAAAAAATGTCAAATTGTGCTCATTACTGTTCTGGGTGCAGAATTTCTTTCTAGGGTATTGCAGTAAGTGGGAAATGGGCTTAGTATCTGAATACACTCTTATATTAGGAAGAAATTTAATTGTATGATATATGGCTTCCATACTTCACTTTCAGGTATAAAATTGTATTTGTCAGTGACAATGGACAATGTAAGACAGATTTCTCAAAGGTCATGCTTCTGTTTTAAAGAGACTTTGGTAATCTAGTAAAACCTGTATTTTCTGATTGTTTAGGCATACTAATGATGTTTAACTGATACGTGTAAGGAATATATTGACCAAATGGACAGTAAATTTCTGTGTATTTAAGTCAAAGATGATGACCACTGTTTCTCCCTCCAAAGTCTGACTTCCAGGGAAAGGTACAAGACCAGATTAATGAACAGACTGATCTGGTCTTGGAAACAGTATTTGTCCTCCCATGGCTTCAGCCATCTGGATATTTGCATCTTTCTAAATAAAATAATGGAAGTTTCGGTGTAGAATATCTTAGTGGTGTGTGTTACATTAAGTTCACAGCCTTTCAGAAACTGAATAGCTTCTTCGAACTTTGAAACTTGTTTGTGGTAACAAGTTGCTATTTCTTTAAACTGGTAATTGATAGCTAAAAAATTCCAGAATTTGGAAGAGATGTAGCACTTCAATGGGGTAACAGAGCACATAAGAAGGAAACGTTTTTAATGAGAATTAAGTACAGGGTTTATTAGTTCAAATTCTAGATGTATAATTTTAGGAGAAATCCCAATATCAGTCACACTTCCTGAAGGAAATGTAGTAATTATATGGAGGCAAAGTGCCTAAATTCCTGGACAGCTTCGAGTTGAGCTCGGAGTTTCTTTCCTCTGGGTTGTTTCTGGATCACTTTTCCCAATGCACACTAGAGGGCAATCTGCTCCTTCCCAGGGGAGGCTGCCGCTCCAGCGCTGGCTGGTGGTGGTTCGTGCTGGAGTACAAAATTAATAGCAAACTCTTGTACAAATTATTGCCCTGCTTGGCTTTAGTATGGATTGTTTACCTAGATGTCTCTTTGGAAGCTTTGTCATCTGTAGTTGTTTTGATTTTAGTGTGTTAAGTAGGAATTTCCTTCCTTGGTTTGAGTCCTGTCATAACCCAGTCCGATGAAATAATCAAGTTCTAGCATGTCTCAGTTCCAGTAGTGGTGCAATCTGAAGCAATGACTATCAGCATTTACGTTTAAATGATTTGAATTCCTTTTTCTGAAACTCAGAAAAGTAAGACCCTCTGTTCGTGATAGTATAACACTGTAGCACTGAAGAAACATTTTTATGCTGCAACTCTAGAATGTAGCATGTCTGCCTGCTAGACTCCAAACCATGAGTGTGATTTTTCTAAGTCAAACATTTAGCAGACTGCTAGTCTAAGATAGAGATTTCCATTCCTGTTAGGATAGATTTATAAAAGAGGAAAACACTGGCACTTAATGTATTTTTAGTAAGTTCTTTTTTACTACTTAGTTGGATTCATGATTTCATGTAATGAAATAAGAAGAATCTGATATAAACATTAGCAAATCATCGATTTTAAACAGCAAACTGAAGACTTTGTTCATCTAATTTTTTCCCCGTATATGCTCTTTTTTCTCACCATCATTATTTTTGCTTCTGAAGATATCTTGACTAAAGAGATTAAAATGTGCTTCAGTGAAGCTGGCTCTCTAAACCTGACCAGAACTGTATTGTCTTAGTTTTTCAGTGCTTTCATTCTTGGCAGTGATTGTAACTTGTGTGTATTTGGAGATGGTGGTGTTTATTTTGAGTTAATAGAACAAGATCAAGTTTGTGACTAGTTCCATAAAGACAGGCTTGAAGTATTTTCTCAAAAGGTACTGCTGAAAGGTCCATCTAGAAACCTCACATGATTAGCTTTCTTTCATGATAAAGAGGATATGATTGTGTTGCTTGTATATGAAGTGTACAGTCTGTGTAAGATTATACACGGCTTCACATTTCTCTACAGGAAAAAAGTTGAATGTAAGTATTTGGTTAAATTAATAAAATAGCTTTGGAATACCTAGACTTTATCAATATTGGGGGGGGGTGGATATTTGGAGTTTGAAATTGCCAGGTTTTTCGGTGCTGTTAACTGCTGATTCCATTATATTAATTTCTTTGTCTATAGAAAATTGCAACTAGCTATAAAACAGGTAGCTTTTATAATACATCTTAATGCATCAGATATTTCAAACATTTACTTGCATAATTCTCTCCTCCAAAGGATTACTATTTTAAATCATGACATCAGAGCATGTGTTTTGGTTGTTTTTTTTTTTACCTGATCAAAACTCAGTGTCATTTTTGTACTGTATCTTTTCCATGCTATAACTAAATGTTGATTCCTTGTGTCACTCCAGGAAGTGGCAAAAAGAACGTTTGAAGGACAAAGAACATCAAACAGCTGAGGAACTTTCTGAAGAAAGCGACATTGAATTTGAAGAGGGTTTCAAAGTACCAGGATTTCTCTTCAAAAAGCTTTTTAAGTAGGTATTGTGTACTTTATTTCAATATTATGCCACTGTATACTGTTAATAATATTAGTAGCAATAGTCATGGTGAGTTCCAGATGTCCTTTGCTGTAACTTTTACTTCAGTGAATGATGCCACAACTTTTGCTTCAATTGTTTCAGTAAGATTATTTCTTTTCAAAAGATATCAGGATCAAACTTCAATGAAATTAACTTATTGTGAGCACAAAATGCAATTATATGAAAATACAGATGATAACTGGCTAATGTGAATATTGTAAATGTGTATTAGCTAAACTATGAATGGAGAAGGTCTCCTTGTCTCTTTTTATGAATACATTCTTTTATTGATACATGCTTACTCCTAATTCAGGTGTGGAGTGGTAGAAGAACTTTACGTTGAAACATAAGATATTGGCATGATGTGATAAAAGAAAATAGGAAATACGGTGTTTCTCTGAGTGGAGTGAAATTTTCTGCCAGTAAAAATATGGAGAACTTTTTCTTTAAGTAACTACTGAAAGTCTTTTCAAAGTAACTATTTGTAATTCATGTTATAAAATAATCTTGAACATTTTGCCAGGTAAATTTTTAAAATATAGACAGTGAATTCTTAATTCCTTTGGTAGGTGGAAAACACTCTACAACTCACTCTTTGGTTATTTAATGTTTAATTACAGATTTTGACATAACTGTGTTCTGTTTCAGTTTTTTAAAACATAGTGCCCGGTGTTGCTTTCAAGTTCACCTCAAAAAAAAAAATACAAGTTAGCAGCTGACCAGTTAATTTTATCCATAATCTCTCTCTTAAATTTCATGCATAATGAGCTTGAATTCAGTTTTGTTGGCAATGTTTCCCACAGCAGGAAAAACATCATCTCTTTCAAAAGCAAACTCTCTTGAAATCTTAGTGTAGTAGAAAGCCCTGGTTTATAATGGGAGTGTGTGGTATCCCTTCCAAGAGAACCACTTAGTGTTGACCTCAAAGAAATTACCACTGTTGTCCTGTAGTCCTCAGAAGGAAAGCACTGGCTCTGAAATGGGATTGAATTAATGACTTGGGTGCTGGGACCATGCAGAGCCAATATGTGGTCTCCAGTTGTTTATGCGAAGGTACTGCACAAGTCTTCATCTAGAGGACGGATGTGTGGTCTGAGCAACCCGAGGGGAAATGAAATAGAGCAGTCACTAAAAATTAATCTTGAAGATGCAAGCCTCACTAATGAAGGGTATCCCTGCAAGCATGAGTCAGTTGGCAAAACTTCTTAAGTGGTTAGAGAGATCAATTGAGTTGAATGATTTGTCTGACTTGTAACTTAAATGCTGCAATCTCCAGTGTAGGAAAGCCCATAGTCAATAGGCATTAAGCTCTGAGCAAGTTTAGTACAAAACATGGAAGTATATTGACCCAAGGACATGTGTAGCACGTACTTCAAGCGATCTTCCTGCGTAGTTAAATTCCAAAGAAGTTGGCTCATGCTGGAAATAGGGGACCCTCAGGTTTGTTCTTTGGTAAATCTGTTAATGTGGACAGTCTGTTTCCTCCGTGCACACTTGTCTGCGTTGCTAAACAGTGAGCAGGAATAGCATTGATGCTGCTGTGGAACAAAACTGAGCAGACCTGCAAACATCTTATTCTGTCCACAGTAAGCCTGAGAGAACACTCTCTGTATGAAAAACAGCCTTCATCACTATTTGCTTCCAGTGTGTGATTTCCCTGATAAATCTGAAACACAGTTTTGTCTCTGCAGCAATGCAGCTGAACTCTGGTATCTGCTGTGGTGAATTATGAAGGATGCATCACAGCATGGTTGCTCGTGTGAAATACAGTACAATATAACTATTTTATTTACTTCCAGAATATTTTTGGAATTGAAAAATAAAACAAAAAAACCACCATAAAGATTGGTGCAATAAAAGTGTAAGGTTGAAAAGAATTAATTATCTTCCCATATAACCACAAAAATGGAGGAGTATGTGTTCCTTTAACTTTTGAATAATTACAATTATTACATGTTTATATGATTATACAAAGAAAGCACCTGCATTTTTGTGTTTTTAAATAACCATGGAGCAGAATTTTTCACAAGCTTAATTATCTACTGTGAAACTTTCTCAGAAGAAAGAAGGGGAGGAGAAAATACACTTATAAATTAATCTAATTTCAAAGCCCTGTATGTAATCCTGAAATACAATACAAATTTATATTAAGAAGTTATTGAATGGTTTTCTTAAGAGACATGCAGAACATTTGTCTGGGGGAGCACCTTCTGACTGGAATTAGGGTTATCTTCAATTATTTAATGTTTGTCAGAAGATGTTTTGTCTTCATAAAATGCAGTAATGATAGCATCTTAATCCAATTATAGCTAATCCTGCAAGCCATTTCATAGTTGTTTTATAGATTGCTGCATTTTAAGGTGAATTAATTTCTAATAAAAGGGTTTCTTAAGGGCTTCGTGGCATAATGCTTTTGAGACACTGGCAGATAGTGTGATGTCTGAACCATTAGATGTGTTCTTTGATCATCTTTTTTTAACTACTCAAGCCATTTGTTTGTCTCCATTTAGCATTCTCTAAATCCATACCAAACTCATCACAAATTGATTTTTAATAGTACTTTGTAGACACTAGTGTCGTTAGCTGTCAGTAGTCCTAAATATTATTTGTTCAAGGATGGAAACAGGATTTTGAAATGCACACAAGTAATCACCTAAAATGAACAACCCCTATTTAAAAAAAAAAAGTGTTTTGTTCTTTGCTGTGCACTCCAGAAATGCGTGCCATCAAGAAAATTATCAGTAACCCTTTCTTCCTGTAAGTTGCAACACACTGAGGTGCTGAAATATATTTGATTATTTTTTTAAGTGATTCAAAGATACAGTTTTTCATTTATTTCTTTCGTTTTCAATTTAACCCCCACACATGGTATGTTATTCCTACTGGTCTCACTATTTCATATCATTATAAAAAGATATGTCCTGAAGTGATTCTCAGCCCAGCATCTTCACTTTTTTGGCTAGTTGTCATAAATCTTGCTTTCTAGTCCACTTCTTTTAAGTAGGATGTATTTTACCCTGTTGCCTGTATGATTGCCAGTGAAGGACTGGAAGGGAGTAGAAACTGCCCTGATGCTCTCACATAATGCTCTGCTGTATCCCATGCACTACAATAGTTTCTATTGCTTAGCCTTGGTTTTTTTCTTCATTGAAAGAGACTAAATGTTATTAAACAAATTTATGTTAAAAAAAGCATGGTTTGGCTGATGTGATCAGTTTTTGTAGTGTTGTATGAAGTCGGTACCCCTTACAAATCAACCTTTTCTCTCAGTTCAAGGAATATGTTCCAAATAATATTATTTGCTAGACCCTTGCATGTTGTCTTTTCTGAAAAGATAATGCTTCATAAGAGTACCTTTCCAAGTTGCTTTTAGCACTTAAAATATATATGAAATAAAATACCCTCTAATTACAATGACTGTCGGTTTAATTAGAAAGGTTTTAGTGTTGCATAAAGAACAAAAGTCACATGTAATGTCTGAGTGCATCAAAAATGTATGACCTAGTAAATACAGCACTCATGTAAAACACACATCCAGCATGTTACAGTAACTGGTATGAGAACCTTGCCAAATGATTAATTCATGAGTACTTTCTGTTATGGTCTGTATTATCAAACATTTGCCATCTTCTTTTTCCTTGTTTTAGGTACCAGCAGACAGGTGTTAGGTGGCTTTGGGAATTGCACTGCCAGCAGGCAGGAGGAATTCTGGGAGATGAGATGGGATTGGGCAAGACCATTCAGATAATTGCCTTCTTGGCAGGTCTGAGCTACAGCAATATGAGGACTCGTGGTTCAAATTACAGGCAAGTGCTTCTCTGCAGACTGTCAGTCTGTAGAGCTCAATTAATATTTCATCAGATGTATTACTGGTGGAGGAGGGTCCTGTGAATTATTAATGACATTTCAATTACAATATTCCTTTAATTCTTTTAGTGGGGGACATCAAAGGAAAAATTTTACGAGACAATGGAGCTGTAGGGCAGGAAAAATTAAACATGTAACACTTTTAATGAATTCCAGGCATTGATGCTTCATTTTGCAGATGAGCCACGCTAGATATTTTGGGTCAATACAGTGTCTAAGGTTACCTTCCACAAATGGATTGTTTACAAACTCAATTACATTAATACCAATAGTTTACACAATATGGAATTTTAAATTAGATGTAATACCTTTAGTTCCATTTATTAAATTTTACATTAAAATATTTGTTCTGGCAAGCCACCAGGTAAATGTTTTACAGGAAGTAGCAAGCTGATTTGCAATGAAAGTTAAGAGTTTCTGATGGGCAGGGAATTATCCATGCCAAAAATTAGTAGTAAGAGTAAAACCAGTAACTTATACAGAGGAATTTCCATCGGCTTTTAGTTTTTTGTTGTTGCTTTGGAACATAAGCTAGTGTGGCTGGCCTTTCTTATAAGATATTTTATGGGTGTTTTACTGAACAATGCTTTAAATTTCTTCTTCATAGCTGGAATTACTGGCAAGATACTTGTTTGTGTCCTCAGATTTGCAAATGCATCCATGAATAGTACTTGATTTTTATGCTTCTGTTGTCCTGTTTATCAGATGTAAACAACTACATGAAATTTAGCAACTATCATAGTACTGTACTAAACAAAAATAATTAATAGAGGTACATTTAAATCATGTTCAGCTTGTACATGAATTGTAAAATATTGCTTTAAAGAGAAAATATTCCTGATTTCTCTCTGGTTGCTTCCTACTATAGGCTTAATATTAAAAAAAACAAACTGTAGGGCCTTCAGTCAGGTCAGTTGATTTACTTTAATATGGCTGCCTGGTTAAGGATGCTACTGTACAGATTATTTTATTTTCCCTACCCCACTTGGGACACCACTGAATTGATGGAAATCCTTCAGGGACATCTCTTGACACGGTTAAATTGTGCAAAACTACAGTAAAACTTTAAAAAGGCACAAACCAATTTGCCCATCTACATCTGCAGTATTCTTTCTGCATGTAAGATAACGTGTTGTGTTTCTTGTTTTCTCTGGTGCATGTCATTGAGTCCATCATGATTGTAATTCCATGGGAGGAAACAAGGTTTAATGTATTGTTGAAGCTTGCTCTGATTTTGCTCGTGTGCTGTAAGGCAGACAGTCTAAACAGCTTCATCTTTCATAGTCATTTCCTCTCCTGGCCTGAGAAGGCGGTAGTGCTGGTAACCAGCAGTACTGGGGAACTTGTTTCTCCAGGAAAGAGTGCATTCTGAGAGGCAGGAGGCTCCTGGGCAGCCGCCCTGCCAAGGCAGCGCTAGCAGGGGACCAAGCTGTGCTGTCAGCGCTGTCAGCGTCTTCCGGCCTAGCCTGGGTCTCTCACCTTGGTGTGTAACAAAAACCTTTCACTACAGGACTTGCCTTTGTTTATTTGAGACCTCCGATGAGAAACTGACAGAAAGTTTATACACTGATTATTTACCCATCTGTGCTCTTCAGGCTACTGAGACATAAGCATAAACAGCTCAATCTCTGCTTTGAGTGGCAGAGATTAATTTCCATGGTGCTTGGGTAAATAAAAATCCCTTGCCCCAGAAAAAGTGTGTTGCCCTTCCTTCCCGGTTCTCTTATTTTCAGTAGGGTTTAGTTAGTGTTTCAGCTTGAAAACTCGATTTGCCATCCTTAGCAACATTTGGTTATTATGATACATGTTTTCCCGTGCTAATGTTTTGAGTGTTAGATTATATCCTGAATATATTTTCCTTTTCTTGGTAGTAAGTTACAGGAAGAGGAGCTTATGTGCAATTCTAATTGCATCCAATTAAATAACAACAAATAAAGGATACTTGTGAATTTGGGCTCTATAAACCAGAAACAACAGAAGAAGAAAGGGATTTGGGTATATTGACCATATATGATATTGACCATAAGCTATTAGTACAATGAAGCTGTGAAAAAGGGACAGAATACAATATGACAATATATTTGGAGGAACGGGGCAATATTATTACTTTGGTATAGGGCACACTAGTAAGACTTTGGTTTCGAATGTTTGAAGTGTCACTTTTGTTCAAGGAAGGCAAATATAAATTGAATGGACAGCAGAGCAAATCTTGCAGTGTTGCAGTGATTTGGAGAAGGAAGGATGCCTCCTAAATGTAGCAAGCAGAATTTGTTTAGTTTTGTGAAACAGCTCAGACTGGAAGAAGCTAGATGACTCTTTTATATAAATAAATAAAAGCTCTCAAGAGACTAATAAAACATTGGCTAGTGGAAAGTGGTTAGAGTCAGACTAGATACAGAAGAGTTCTCACACAGCGAAGTAGAGGGCAGATGGAGTTCCTGAAATTGATCCAAGGAGGTGTGAACTCACTGTGTAAGCTGAGGGGTGGAAAAAGTCTGGATAAACCTTATCTGAGAATTTGTATGATACAGACCAGGGGAATAAACAGACATATTTTGTTACTGCCCATGAAGAGTGAGAAACTAGTACGTTCTGGGAAAGTTGGCTATTTTGTTGTAGGTATTTTTAAGAGCAGTAGCAGCCATTATTTGGATTCATAGCACAGCTGAAGCTATTTTTCATGTCTCCAGGTTCCCTTTTACTTCTCTTTGCATTGCAGGGAGTTTTTTAATTAGACCGTGGAAGGTTGTGTTATAGTATTTGTTCATAATAAGCAACGTCCAGGTTGTTGCTCTGCATATGTATAAGCTTTTAATAAAGAATATTATTTCTTCATGTCAGCAGTTTCTGAAGGCATTAAGAGGTTTGGATTTTTTAAAGCAGGGTGTTGCTGGTGTCTTGAGAAATCCTTTATTGCTATCAGTGTGTGATCTTGAATGTATACTGTGATCTTTTGCATTGTTTATTTGTTATCACTTCGATGGTACACAGACACAAATCAGTGTATGATAACTGAAACTATTGCCTTTGTTTGTAAAGTCAATTTGTTCCATTTTTTTAAAGAGGTAATATATTTGAAAAATAACTGCTAGTAACCACTGCTAAATACATTTCTTACAGAACTGTTGATATTTATTTGTGGCAGTAGCATTTGGCTGGTGTGCAAAGGATTTTTCCATCCTTAACCTTAAGAGCAGCTCTGAACTTCTTAAATAGAAAGACTTTGTTTGAGACCTCTTCAATAATTCTCAGAAACACTGATATAATTACGAATAAGAAACTTATGAGACAGTTTGAGCCAAGCTCAGATCTCAACTTGTGTGGATGATATAGTCTGCCACTTTAGAATCCTTGTCTTACTAATAAACTATGGCAATGAGAGTACAGTATATTACCAACAGGAAGCAGAACACCTGTGTATAAGTCCATTTGTGAGACTCTAGCTACACATTCTGTATAATAGAAGCAATAAAATAATTGCTTGTAATGATTTCTTTTCGCTTATAGAAGCAGCAGTCACTAAAACCTGATTTGTAATATCACAGAAAGAAGTTCTGTTATGCCTTATTGTTTGGAGCTTTTCTATTCCTGTTTGTCTTGATGCATCCATTAATTGTTCAATGAGTATTTTCTTTTAGCAGTACTCTCTTCATCCTCCTTTAAAAAACTGACTTCCAGGAAAGCAAATTGCCAATTAATTTCCATAGCTCTCATATTCCACTTAAACTGTAAAGTATGTCATTTTAATATGTATGTATTTTAATGAGCCACTTAATACAGATTATTTATTTCACATTAAGGGTTTCTTTCCTTGAATGCTCTATTTTAGGTACCAGGGATTGGGCCCAACAGTGATTGTTTGTCCAGCTACTGTGTTGCATCAGTGGGTAAAAGAATTCCACACTTGGTGGCCTCCATTTAGAGTTGCTGTGCTCCATGAAACTGGTTCTTATACAAAGAGTAAGGTAATGATTGACATCAATGTTGTAATGGCTAAGGCTTCTTTTTTTTTGTTTTCTGTCACTAGCAAAAAAAATCCCCTTTTGCTTAATGCTTCTGTGTAGAAAAGAGCTTGTGCCCTTTCTCCGAATGTATGAAAAGAACAAAAAGATCATTGTCTTGTGTAGATTTGGGAGTGAAATGGACTAAAAGGAGGATTACACAGAATACATGTATATTATGGTAAAAACTTGTATTGCCTGAACAAATTAAACACAGTAACAGGTTGCTTGCTTGAGTTTTCCTTGTGCTGTGGTCCATGCTAGGAGTTTGACTAGACTGCTTGTACACCAGATAAATGCTTGTGGCACTTACGAATTCTCTTCTTGAATTTCTTTGCATCACTGTGTCACTGATCTGATATATATGTGTTTTGCATGCACGGGTAATTTCTCTTCAGTTGGTTGCTGTCTGTTGGTATCATTTAGTCTCATTTTCTTTAATGACAGAGTTACTTTGTTAGTTTTCATTGTTTCAAGCCGTGCCCTTTCTGTCTTTCAGTTTCCTTTGTCTCTCCATATGCATGTTCTTAGTTTGTTTCTTAAGCTGGAAAGCTTGACTCATCTGAAGTTTCAAACTCTGATACCTTGCAGGAACAAAACAAAGAAAACTTAGATTTTTATTTTCCCCTAGCCTTCTATTTCAGATGTTTAAATGGATTTTCAGGATTCAGCAACACATTTTTAAATTTCTCTTTAAATATTTATTGAATTTCTTGTAATAACATTAAGATTATATGGTGCTTAATTGCACTTGATTAAACGTATTCTGAAGTAATTGATGCAGTTACAGTACATGACAAAAAAGGAATAGCATACTCTTAATGTGCTAATAGTTTCCTGTTGTTCAATTAACATGGTGTGTTTCCAAGCCCTAAAAGTCTGTTGACCTCAATAATATGGTCGCATGTCTTCCTAAATTAAATCACGTGTGCTTATTTTGGGCTGTTTCTTAATTAATGGACTTGACAGACTGACTCAATTTTTCCATCTGCAGGAATAGTAAGGTTTTCAAGATTTCACCTTCCATTGTCACCTGCAAATGCACAGTCAACAACTTAAAATTAAAGATATAAGCACTTTTGAGCAGATTTAGAGAACTGAACCTAATGCCTCATTTTCTAAGAGCTGCAAGAGCGTTTTCAGAAAGTGTTGAGGACCATTATTGTCCTCCAGACTAATTGGACATCAGACAGTGAAGATCTTAATGGATTTTGAGGACTACCTTACCCTGTAGTGGTTAGCCAACAGGTTGTGGTAAAACACAGCTTGTTCTCTACAGATCTGTGAAAAAGGGGCAGGTGATTTCTAAGAAACAAAGATTAATTGCAAAACTATTGAATGAGAATTTTGGAGAAAGGGGGCAATGGCAGATGTCCTATAAGGCAAGACAGAACTTCATAGCAGAAACAGACAACAGATAAAGTTTCATTTGATAAAATTTAAGTTGATGTTTTAGGTGAGATGGATCTACTTAATTCTTACTGTAGCATTGTCAGAAATCCTGAAATCTTAGCAAACACTAAATCTTTCAACATTGGTGAAATCATATGCTTTTATGAATAGGCATTTTCTGGTGTACCTTCAAAGATACACAAGCATTGATGCAAGAGCCTGTCTCCCAGTTCTTCAGAGTTGCCCACAGAAGTATTTCTCTTGACAGTGAAGAGCAGGGAAGACATCTGTTCTGATTGTTTCATCATAATTTGATTCTAGGCAATACTTCCCACATCTGTTCAGTTAGTGACACTTCCTTAGTGTTACAAATGGACTTTGAGCAATGTGGTAAGTGAAAGGCTCTCTGATTTTTACGTTTTTACCAGTCTATTTTGGTTTTCTTTGCAAGCAGTTACAGGATTTTCACAATAATAGTATGAAATAACAGAATTCTGGGCATCAGATTGGCTGTGAATCTCGGCAAGCCTGTTTCAGCTCAGTCACTGAGACATCTTGCTGCTGTAATGTTTGTGTAGTTTTTGGCATATGCAAAGCTTCAAAAGAGAGACTACATTATTCTTTTTCTAAAATAACAATGGTAGAAAACTTTGACAGTGAAGGAAGGAGGTGTAAATTTCCCATTTCACCCCTTGGACTATGACTAAAGGCCTTCAGCTATCTGAAGCGATCATTCCTTTATGGGAAGGCAGGTTGGTGTTTTAGATGATGAAAGGAAGACACAGTACCAAGTTGGAAGGGTTTCCAAGACTTTTGAGCTTGGTTAAGGCATTTGGATGAAATGTGAAACTTGCTCTTTTTTTAAATTATTATTATTTGTGATTACAGATGGTTATTTAGCTCTGCTGTTACGATAATTGTGCTTAAGTTGGAGTAGTAGATGGAACCAGATTTAAGTGATAGTCTTGCCCTGTGGAGTCAGCTTTCAGTTTGAGCAAGGTATACCATTTGTGGCTAAATATCCTGTGGTGCTGTTTTACACTATCAAGCTCCTACTATGGTTTACGCCCAAATCTGATCTGTAAACATCGAGTGCTCTGAGATGTCTAATCATGAGAGAAAAAAAATAAGTTGATCTAATGTAGTGTATCACAAGTGCTTTTTTATTTATGATATAGAACAGAAGGTAAGGAGAAAAAACTTTGTGTTGGAAAAAAGCCTTCTGTGCAAAGAGCTTGTCCTGTTGTTTTAAAATTTCTGTTGGCACATGAGCATTTGTAAATTATAAAATGTAAGAGGCAACATGAACTTTGATTTTCTTGTTTAACGTATCACGTATGGCAGGACGCTGTATTTTTTAAGTTCAAGGCTGACCTTTTAATTTCTTAGTCTTTAGAATAGGTATCACTGAGGTTAAGAACTCCTTCTGATGTTAATCACATACCATTTGTAAACGTGTAACTTTGCATTCCCTTATTCTGGTCAAATGCAGGACACACCAGGCAACCCTAGAAAGCAATTGTCAAGTTCATGGTGCTTGCAGCTGTGCAACCAGCTACTTGAAGATGACTTTACACATGGAAAATTTTAGACCTTTTAGCCTCACAGTAGAGTACATAATCTACATGTAAAGAAAATAAATTTCAGAGGTTACAGTTATTGCCATGATTGCATGAGGAACCTGTATTTTAGCCAAAGGCTTTATTTCTGAGTTTAGGACCAAACTCAGATAAAATTAGTATCATGCTCCAAGAAGCAGCGTTCTTGTTAAATATGTACTAAGTGCTTTAGCTCTTTTTATTGTAACTTTTACATTATTAAACATTATAATGTGTTCTTTTGAAGCCTCTTCATGGTGCCATTTAGATTTTCTTGTTGGGGTGGGGAAATAATAAAGAGGTTTTATATGTTGAATTTATGGATCCCCAGGCCTAATGGTTGGTTATGAGATAGAGATAAGCCTGCTGAAGAACGCACTTTTGATTCACAAATGATATATGGTTGGAGAAGTGACTAGATACTGTCTCTGACTTCGTGCTCTCCTCAAAGGTATCTGAATGTTTAGTGATTTCTGTAGTTATCACTAGTCTATGTCTTTAAGTTCAGTCTTAACATACACATTTCTGTCTAATAAAATTACCATTTTTATTACACAATACATAAGAGTTCAGATTTCATGTCCTCTTGAATGTTTTTAAAAGACGATTGAAAAGAAAAAAGTCTTATTTTTGTAAGCATCAGTCCAAAAATTTGATTTTTGTACCTTCAGAAACAAACTTGTAGGTACATTGAGGTACCAACAGGAAAAACACATTTGCTTAGAGATATGTCCTTAGAATAAATCATAAACCTTTTAGCCTTAAGAAATGGTGCTTGCCAAAATTCATCCAATCTTTGTACATCTCATGTGCTCCAGTGAAGACAAGACACCACCATCAATTTATCATCCAAGGTTGGGAGAAAATACTGTCCCTGAATTGTAAAGGCCTGAAGTACTGTGCTGAACAAAAATGCAAGTTCATAATTACTCAATCTACTCACATGTTCTTCTATTCATTAGCATCAGCTAAAGGCCAGAGTGCAGAATTTCAAAATTAGGTAACTGCTGTGTAATCTGGCATTAGTAGGATTTATCTCTCTCATGTTTTTTTTAATTTAATGTAACAGTGCATGACGTGAAATATTTCATTGAAGTGTATTTCCAGAGTAAAAATAAAATTTAGACATGGCTTAATCTAATGAAACAAGAATTGTGGACTAAAAAATACATCGTAAAATAGCGTAAATTATAAAATGCAACACCCACAAGAGTCTGTATCCAATATTAGATCTATTACAATGTTTTAAAATACTAAGAATGATTGCAAGAACAGCATCTGAAGTGAAGGCAACCTTGAAAAAATACCCGGTGCAGTAAAATGGACTTAGTAAGTGTGGCAGTGTAAGTTGATAAAATTGTGGTGTTCTATTTCTTCATTGTCAGCACAAATCCTTGTTTATTAAAAATTTAGCTTGAAGGAAACTTTAATTAATTACAGGTTCAGTAAATCCTGACTAGGATTCTGCCTTGGTGTGTTTACAATGAATGGCCTTCATGTGCCTGTGTTTCACTTCTGTTCTCTCTGCTACCTGACAGCGTGATTTATGGCTGTTGTTTTCTACGAGTCCACTGTTTGCCCTCTAGGAGGGATTGGTCTCTTGAGCCTCCGTAATAACAGCAGCACTTTCACAAAACATCTTTTAATGACAAGAGTGTAGCATTCTGTAAGTCAGGCTAATTGCAGACATACCCTATTAATTGCAAAAATTAGGAGAGGTTACATATTTTACAAGCTTTTAATTTTAAATCACCCGAGATGATTTGTCTTAAGTGTTTGGGTAGAGATGTCTACAATATTCTATGACAGACCATTGCTGAGACTCGAGAAAAGTTGCAGCTATAGATAATGTACCAGGTGGAATTGAGCTTTGGGTGTCCGTACCTGCAGAGAAATCCCACTCTGTCTGTAATACAAATTATTCTAAAGCTTACATATTCTCCTAGGACTTGTGATATAAACATTAAATAATGTGTTGTGGTTTTATCAGGAGATGATAATCAGAAAGCAGATGTTCTTGAACAGCTAAACTCAAGATTGAGGGGTTTTTTTGAATCTTGGGGTGTGTATGAGCAAGTAATTTTACAGTAAAGGTCATGGATATTGACACCATCTGAGTTTTTGACATGTTTTTCCCTTTTGTTTGGTTTTTAAATCATTTTTTGTGGGTTGTTTTTTAATTAAAGGCGCTTTCAGTAATAAGGGGTTTGTCTTTCCTTTAGCAAATTTTGGTGGTGGTTGTACTCTCTGTTTTTCCCTTCTCATCGTCTGCTGTTTAAGTCTTCTAGACTTATTCATGGAGGATAAATGCAATAAAGATGAGTTCTGAACCCTGTCAAAAGTGATATACTGTTCCTGCCCTACATAACTTGCAGCGATAAAGGCTAGTAGAAACTTGGGGAAAGGTTAAGTCTTACAAGAGAAGCACAAAATTTGAAGACTGATAGCAAGTCTGTTAGTCATGTAAAGAGAAAGGTTAGATAGAATTTAGGATTAAACAAGTAGATTTTTGTATTTGCTTTTCAGTATTTCACTTGTTTAATTCTCCCATAACATTCTTGATCTTGCATGCAGTACACAAAGCTGGGTTTGTGAAGTGAATATAAGAGAACTTGAAAAAACCCGTTACCTTAATCAAATCCAGTGTATGTTTTTTCAGACATTGCCTTTAGAAAACTGATAATAAAAAACACTGTTTCATGTTTCCTCCTGACCAGGCTTTTGATATATTCTAATTTGCTATAATACAATATTCAAGTGCTTTGTTCTTTAACAGACAAGCTCAGAATCATATAATCAAAATCTTGCATGTACTTATTTTCTTTGCAAAGTAAATTATAGCTTAGTAAATTATCTGCTTTTGTAATACTTTTTATGTGTACCTTGGACAACAAATCTCTGTATGTGTAGGTCTGAGGATTCTGTCTCACTGCAAATGTGCACCTTTTGTTCTTAGGTGAAACTAATTCATGAAATTGCTTCATGCCATGGAATTTTAATTACGTCTTACTCATACATTCGACTGATGCAGGACAACATCCACGCATATGATTGGCATTATGTCATTCTGGATGAGGGGCACAAAATCCGAAATCCAAATGCTGCAGTCACACTTGCATGCAAGCAGGTACTTTAGAAAAAATAAATTTAAGTGCTCGGGTGGGAGGTTCCAATATCTAATAGCCTATCATAAAAATATATGTTTGATCATTAATAAAGAATAAAAGCATAAATCACAATGGTCTGTATTTGATTATTAAACTTATTTAACATTTTTAATTCATTTACATGGGTAAATTTACACAAGTATGGTAGAGGGAAAAAAAATTAGAAATTTTAAATTGCATAGTAGTTTACAAGTAGTGATAAATGTCAGATTGCTGGTGTCAATTTTCTAACAGTTTATAAACAGTATATTGCAGAAATCTGTTTTTTCTTCATGAGTGTGAGGCCACATATTTTGGCATGAGAATTTACTGATGGTAAAGTTGAATATCCTCTGAGACGGGAGGCAGGATACACAAGGAACCATGAAAATAACTTTCTTTTGGTTTTGTGGTTTTTATTTATAGTTCCGCACACCCCATCGAATCATCTTGTCTGGCTCCCCTATGCAAAATAACCTAAAGGAGCTCTGGTCCCTCTTTGACTTTATTTTCCCAGGAAAACTGGGAACACTACCTGTGTTCATGGAGCAGTTTTCTGTCCCAATAACCATGGGAGGATACTGCAATGCCTCTCCCATCCAGGTAAATGCATCCAAAATATCATTTTGCTTGAAGGAAACTGTTCCAACTGTTACTTTTGTTTCTAGTCTGACTTCTAAATGTACTTAAGGCTGCATGTTCTAGACATTAACCAAAAAACGAGTTCTGTTTGTGTATTACTGCTGGTTACTGCTAACATGAATTTTATTGCAATTCATATTGTGTTGAACATGTAACTATAGATCGATATAAAATCAGCCATTTAATTTTATTAGGATTTTCCTATTGTTAATTATGTAATTTTGCCAGTTGCTAAAATTAATATCGAGAATCAAAATACAACTTGTGCCTTTTCTTCCTTTTTTCAGGTAAAAACTGCATACAAATGTGCATGTGTGTTACGGGACACCATAAACCCCTACTTGCTGCGAAGAATGAAGGCTGATGTAAAAATGAGCCTTTCACTTCCAGATAAAAATGAACAGGTTTGCTTATTTTCACTACTAGATCTCAGTCCTTTCCCTCCCCAAAACTCAGTCTTTCATGAAAATTTGGATATAATTTCTTCTAGCAGATAAAATACTGGATCAGGTGCAGAGCTTTCAAGATGCATGTTCTTTCACCATGGTACTGAGTATTAAATTATTGCTGTCTTGCAGGGTCTGTATGAGTTCACTTGTCTAAAAAGTAAAGGATAGATAAGTGTAGTCAGGGCTACTTAATACTGTCCCCTTAGGTCTCAAGTGCATTGAAATGAATTGTCTGTCTGTTTCTTTTTGTACATCAGGAAACAATTCCGCATTGTTTCCTGTCATAGAGAGATTAATTTGTGCAGCAAATTATAGAGAAATACTTGCTGGCAGTTGTTCATATTGCAAGCAAACTGCCCTATACATTATAGTAGATTTTCAAAATATTAGCCTTGTGGTGTGAAACTTGCTTGCTTTACTACAAGGTGGTATGTTTCTTTAGGAAACATTTTCATTCAAAGTAGAGGAAGTTGAAATTATTAGTTAACTGAAATTCCTACAAATACTCACTTGTAGTAATTATTAGCGTCTTCTTCAGGTTTCAGTGCTTCAGGCGTTCATGTTCTGTCCTGACTCCTTTACTGTCTTCTCCCTCTAAAAGAGAAGTAGACGTGTTAGATTTTGTAAGACAGTGCTGAAAGGTACATAATAAAAAAGTAGGCCATATTGTGTATATGCAGTCTAATGATCTTTTTTTAACCAATTTTTAAATTTCTATTTACTATTTTTAACCAGCTTTTTAATGTCTAGGTATTAAAGAGTCCGGGCTCTTTAATCTAAAGAATGTGATCATAGACAGTTTAAGCAAATTTGATTTTTGCTCGTCAGTCACAGGGCACTACATCAGTTTGATTTAGAGCATAATGTTGGGTGCCTTTTGTGATTTTGTTCCATTTTAGCTCATCAGAGCACCTGAGAAATCATTGTATTTCATGCTTAAGGTCTAAAGATGGGACAGATCACATCTGCTGAACTTCTAAGAATTTGCAAGTTGCAGGGGGCGTGACAGACATACAGTGGAAAGAGTTTACTATAAACATAGCTTTGAGAGAATGCTGATGTTGCACAGTTACCTCACTAAAACTAGAAAATGGCAGCATTTCCAGAACTAAAGTGATTTGAGGGGAAAATCTAACTGCTGGGAAAGAGCACATAAAACATCATGAAAAGCGTCTTAATGATCATGTTCATTCCCTAAAAATTCTTTTTTTTTATTTCTAGTGATATCTATGCAGTATCTTTTAACTTAGTATTTCAGTATGTCAAACATCTGTGAGGTTTCATTGTAGCACATGGTAAAATTCTAAAATTCGCACAGGTTGGGCTTGACTGGTTGGTTTGTTTTGCAGGTTCTCTTTTGCCGTTTGACAGAGGAGCAGCGTCAAATCTATCAAAATTACATCAACTCTAAAGAAGTTTACCAGATTCTCAATGGAGACATGCAGGTAGGCATTCGTAAGGATAGTGACAGGTGTAGGGTTTGATGGATAAAATCATAGACTGGCCTTTGCATTCTTCTAGCTGGATTCTGAGCAGTAAAGGAAGCAAACACACTGATCTCTGTTCAGCTTTTGTAGTTATCTGTTTTTTTTCTCAGAAATGTTAGATGAAATATATTTGAGCTAGTGATCTGCATGTAGTGACATGACCAGATAAAAGCAGGAACGGAATAAGCTTCACAATGTGTGATCTTGGGAACAAGTTCTGGCTTTTTGTATGACCTGTTGTAGGTAACTGTATGCATGCTTTTAACTAATTGCCCAAGTGAAACAAAGGAAAAGCATAGTTAGTCCTGAGAGTACAGTTCATAACTTTGTTATGCAACAGTTGATGATTTCACAGTATTAACCAAAAGCAAATAGCAGATATCCTTGTTACTGTCTTACTAGTCATTTCCCAACATCTTCTGCCTCCATCCTCACAGTGTAAGTGTTGAAATTGCTGTGGCCAAGTGAAAGGTGTAATTGGGATACAGTTTCAGTTGCTGGCTGCTGCTGCCTGTGTCGAATCTGCTGTTCCCTGTGACTTCTGCATTGCACACATCTGGTTCGCTTGACATTTTTATGCATGCGATGGACATGTCTCCCTTCCATTTTAGCCCTTGTTTGTAGGAGGAGGGTTAATATGTGTTGGCTATAATGTGTGATTTGCCATATTTTCTTGTCTTGTGAACTGGGAAATCCATTCTCCCTGCATACCCAGTAGCTCCAGTCAGTTGTATGGTCAGCACAGCCATATATATTGCAGTCTCATACAAAAAGAACATGTTGACCTTATTACTCTTTTGACCTTTTTTAATTTTTCAAATCTCACAAAGGTATAGTGGGCAAGTTTTTTCAAGTGCATAGCCATTTTAGTTATCCCAGTGAAAATTACTTTAAGGAACTTGATCTTTTAGAGATGCCTGGTACATCTTTTAGGGATGCCCTATATCTGCAGGAATTTCTCAAAGATGTTACAGAATGAGCTATCATATTTACTGGGGATCTGAAAATTTTGAACAGTATATGTCAATGTTTTTATTAGATATTCTATGATGACAACAGCAAATGCCAGTTGAAACACAACATTGTAAAAACAGACCATAAATTATGGGCAGGACTATTGTCATTTGTCATGAAAATAGAAATGCTTTTCTCTTGTATTCTTTAGATTCTCTTAGGACTGTCAACTTTGAGAAAGATTTGCAATCACCCTGACTTTGTTGCTGATAGTCCCAGAATTCTGAAGAGTGTGCCAGATGCTGAAGCGGAGGATCCAAATCAGTTTGGATATTGGAAACGTTCTGGAAAAATGATAGTGGTAGAATCCTTGCTGAAAATATGGCACAAGCAAGGTCATAGAGTACTGTTTTTCACTCAGTCAAGACAGGTAAGATGAGCTAATTGTTTTTAGTTTTAGCTATTACTATTAGTTATAACATGTGGGTAAAAAAACTTGTAAGTAAAACCACATGTTGTAGTCTCTTTCTCATAAAATCAACATCTTATTGAAAAAGTTATTGAAATTACTGATGTCTTTGGAATAGTCAGAGACCAGTTCCCAAACTCAGTCAGTTTAACTGGAATGACACAGCATTGTGGCAGTGGCCCAGCTTCAATATACTGGGTCAAAGCTATGTCAGTTGTACCCATATGCTACCAGGCTGTCCTTGCTATGTAGTTTCAGGGTAACCCTGTCAGTTTGCATGCCTTGTGTAGTGCCTGTGCATGTCTGATCCTCAGAATCAGTCCCTTCAGGACAGTGGCACAGGCAGTGGCCTTTGTTTGTTTTCCCTATGTACTCACAGTTTTGTCTTCCTTCTATGGATTTCCTTGAGATGCTGCACCCCAGTGTGTTGAATTGTCTTGAAGCTATGACTCTGGATTTTCCAAATCAAGCACAAATATTCCACTGCATTCAGATGTGAAATAATTTTTCCCCATTTACATAAGTTGGTTTTCTTTCACTTAAGAAACTGTTTCACGTTTTTCATTGTCATCGTTTGTTTGACTGACACCACAGTTAGTACCAGAAATTCTTACAGGTTCATCACACAAATGCTCAGTCGTCATGTCTGGATTTCATTAATCTTTTCCATCACCATAGATGATGCAGATACTTGAAGTTTTTGTGAGATACAGAAACTATTCCTACCTCAGGATGGATGGCACCACAGCAGTAGCTTCCAGACAGCCTCTAGTGACAAAATACAATGAGGTAAGATGTTCCATCCTACACATTAATATATCCCAATGAGTATGATTGAGTTCTTCCATTTCTTTTTGTTCTATTTTTAAATATACTGCTTCAGGTTGGAGACAGAAGACTGGGGAGTTCAGTGAAATGAAACCCCTGTCTTTGTGAGAGAGGAGGGAAAAAGTTTCACACTTAAGTTGGGTTTTCTGCTAAGAAGGAAACACATTTGAAAGGGGGCAAAGGCAGTTTTATTGGATAACAGTAAATTAAATTTAGATCAGAGTCCTTTATCTGTCAAAAGAAATAGTAGAAGAACAAGGAAATGTGTTCCTTCTCTTGGCTTCTTTTGCATCTTTGCATATAATGCTCATAAAATAATCCAGAAAATAATTTTTTTTAATGTTACATTTTGGTAAATCTTGCTTTAGTAAGTTCTCTCTTGTGTCACAGGACAAATCTATATTCCTTTTTCTTCTAACAACTCGTGTTGGTGGCATTGGAGTTAACTTGGTTGGTGCTGACCGGGTTATTATTTATGATCCTGACTGGAATCCCAGTGTAGATACACAGGTGAGTTTGATTTATTACATTCCATTTACCAGCTAAGTTGAAATAAAACTGAAGACAAAATGACGTTTATCTCCTCAAATAGTGTTAAAGCACTATGCTGCTCTTTCCTAAGTTGCTGTTCCCAGCAATGGTCACTTAGGGTGCAGCTCCACATTATGATTACTCTTGTGGCAAAGCCAATTTAAGTGGTTCCCACCACATCCCCTATATGCTGTTATACCTTACCACTCTTCAGTGTTGTTGATTCATGGTTATAGTGCAGTCAAACAAACAGTTCAATTGGCCTGTGTTTTTAAAATAAATAACCCAGATGTTTCTGAAGGGAAAGTACAGCTGTGCAAGCTCTTGAACAGGCAGGACTGTTGGTGGTGACGATGCAGGGTGAGAAAAGAACAGATGCTGCTCGAATTGGCTTTCTAACTAGATAATGATATGGAGCTGTGACCTTAGAGAGCTGCTCTAAGCTTTTAGAAGTTGTTCACTATCTCATGTGATAAGACTGATTTACCAAATCACGTAGCAGTTATATGGTGCTTAAAAGTTTGAGGGGAGGAAACTTTTTAATAGAAATCCTATGTAGCTCTGAGATCTGCGAGTGTCTGACTTAGGGTGCTTTGTATTACTGGTTGGTTCGAGATGTTTTTAGGAAAGATTTCAGTTAAGTTAAAGAAGAAAACTTCAAAGTAAAGGTGTGTATTAAAGCTCTATCGTGAAAATTCGTTCTGGAATAAGTCTATATAAATTACATATTCTAGGTAAAAGTTCCAATTTTAACATAATCTATTTATTGATAATTTTTGCATAGATTTCTTGGTAAAATTGGAGACTTTCTAGATCTTCTTCCTCTCCTGCTGAGTCAGTTATCCTATGCTCTAGAAAAACCACTTCTTGAAGTATTTGTTAAATGTCCGGATGAAATTTGAAAGAGCGTTATCATTAGCTCTCTGTCAGACACATTTGATAGGCTCATGTCTGGTAACCAAACTTTTTGTGTTCCAGGCTCGGGAACGTGCTTGGAGAATAGGCCAGAAGAAAGAGGTGACTGTGTATAGGCTGCTCACTGCAGGTACTATTGAGGAGAAGATATACCACAGGTCAGTCAGAACCATTTCTTGGATACAGCTGCTTGCTCAGGAAAATGTTTGTAACAAATCCAAGGTGGTGTAACAGTGCATGTTACATCATCACTGGTTTCGATGGGCACATCATGGAAAACTTTTAAAAGTTTCTTCTGAGAACTGGAGAACCTTTTTCTCGTACTAGACTCCCAGGTGCACTGCTCCATCCCTAGCTGCGAGGCCCATGTGCTAAATGTACCTTATCAGTCCGTTCCAGCGGACATCCAGAATTCACTGTAAAAGAGCATGAAGCATAGACAGAAAACAGTGAGCACCTTTTTCAGAACACAAGACTGAACAAATCTGAAATGCAAATTCAAATTATCAAGTTCTTTATATTCTCCTTGGGATGTATCAAGATGTATGTGGTACATATATCTATTTACTACTGTGCAAACCCAATTTGATTTTATTCCCAATTCATTCCAAAGTGAAAGAATTAAATCCCAATAACTACTAGTCATATTCATGTTATTTACTCCAAAATGTAGCTAAAACCTTTAAAGTGGTTTTATAGTATTTCAAAATCAAAGAAATCTTTTTGGTTTGCTTTCCCATTCAGCTTTCTCAGTAGTTAGCGTCACTCACATGAATTCCAGATGAATGTACATGGGAATCCTGTGTCTAGAACTGAAATACTCTCTTGGAAAGTTCAGATGAACAAAAAGCTCTAAATAATGAAGTGCCCACACTTACTGAATGCCTTTTTTTGGTCTGTTTTACCACGTGGACACAAAGCATTTGCTGTTCTTTGGCTTGCATCCCTCTGGCACACTTCAGTTTGAACAATGCTGCATCAAGGAATTGGACTCTCAACAGTCAGAACAGCCATCAGAAATTAATTTCTTTCCAGAACACTGCAGTGGACCTTGTACTTTAAGAAGTTGTCTTCTCTGTTTTCCTGTTTTCTTGCCTGCAAATGCAAACTTAGTTTTTTGACCACTGGATTTAAAAATAATTTCCCTGCTTAATGTCAGCAGAACCAAAAGTGTGATAAAAACTGTTCAAGGGAACTGATTGCCAGTTGCATTTAGGGATGTATTTTTTGTACAGAATAAAACAGCTTTTGCTCTAGGCACTGTGTAGTACAAATGTGGCATAGAAACAGTTTTACCAATACTAGATTTCTTGCAGCTTTGTTCTCCTATAAATTTGTCCCATTTGGTCCTCTGCAAGTGGACTCTTCTTCTCAGCCACAAGTCTGATTCCCGTTTTCAGTAGCTGTCATCCAGTCATCACCATCAGACTGAGCTACTCTGCTGCTTTTGATTCCTCCAATCAATTGAACCCATAAAACGTTGTCATTTTAACAAGCTCTTGTTTTTCTTTGAGGAGCATTCTCTTTTTTATTGTTACATATGCAAGCTTTTCAGTTTTAATGGACATAAAAGTTCTAGCTGTGAAGTTATTTATTGCTTAGTCAAGGGATGCCTCATAGGACATCTCAGGATGGTGGTTACCTGTTGTGTTATGGGGTTGTTGCAAAATAATAAATCCCTGTGTTTAACAATCTGCTTGGTTGTTTGAAAGTTACTAACTCAAGATGGTCTTTTGGAAACTAACATCATCTTCCCACTGCTTAATTGTTCTGCAGAGTAATGTTTGTGCTTATAGTTTTCTGTTTTAGTACTGTACTCAGTACTTAAACATAGCTAGACATTGTTTCATGCACAAAGTATTTTTTGTTTGTTTTTTAGACAAATCTTCAAACAGTTTTTAACAAACAGAGTGCTGAAAGACCCTAAGCAGAATCGCTTCTTCAAATCCAATGATCTTTATGAACTATTTACTCTGAACAGCCCCGATGTGTCTCAGGGAACAGAAACAAGTGCAATTTTTGCAGGTACATGTTTTTTTTCTATTCGTTTGGAAGAAAAAAGTCTTAATTGTTTGTTAAATGAATACTAATTTCATTCATCCCTCAGGTACTGGTTCAGATGTTCAAGTCCCAAGGCCACCTGATAATGGCGCTTCGAAACATGATGTCCATCTTGCAGAAAGCAGCTCACACAAGAAGATCAAGTCCTCCAATTCCTGTTCTACCACACACACAAAAGAGTCTTCTTCTAAAGCAATAGAGACAAGTGATGAAACCAAGGGAAATTTGGAAGCCTTTGACCAGAATAGCTACACAAAAGATAATGCACAAGCTGCTACTGATACAAATTCATTCAATAAAAGCAAGGAGGAATGCTTGGAAAGTGATGACAGATGCATGTCCCCATCGATGCCAGGCAATGCAGGGTCTTCAGAGAATGCCGAGTGTCTGACTGCCGTGGTGGCTGGTGAAAGATGTGGAGCAGCTAATGCAGATGCCAGGACAGATCTTAGCCTTACTTGTGATGTAGCTGGCTCTTGGGAAAAACAGGATGCTAAAACTGAAGATGGGCAATTTGATAATAATCATTATAAGTGTATCTCAAAAACAAAGCACAAGGTGGATATGCTGTCACATGAGAGCCAGAAAGAGAAGTCTAAGAAGAAACATCACAAAGATGCCAAATTTGAAGGAAAGCGCATTCCTCATCTAGTGAAACAAAAGCAATACCGAAGGGAGAACAGTGAAGAGCAAGACTCAAAGAAAAATGATGACTATGTCTTGCAGAAGCTTTTCAAAAAATCAGGTAACAGTTGTTGTTTGGCTGCTGACTAAACAGAGGTATATAAAACCTCTGCGAATGAGGGAAAGAGCAGATCTGTTACTCTGATGGTTGGAACTACGATACAAAAGATGTTTGTTCTGTTACTTTAGGGGAACCTAAAATGTTCGTTGTTTAAATTTAATTTAAATTTCATTCCAGTTAACTTTAATTCTAGTTACAAATTTGCTAATTACCTTGGCTCAAACTGTTTAGAGAGATCCTCATTTCTGGATATAGCAATAAATGGCAGCGTTTCTCCTGGATATTTCCAGGATGTAATCAACCTTCATTTACACGAAGATTTCACTTCTGTCTTTCCTGTCCATAACAATGGAAATGATCAATTTGCCCACATAATTGCCAGGTCTGTTGTGAATAATGACCTCATCAGCACACCACAAGTGATTTGCTGTCAGATTGATTACTTAACTGATAAAGAAAGGGGTTCTCTCATTAGAAATTACTGTACTGATGTGCTTAATATAATCATCCTGAAGAAGGAAAAATGCAGTTGTGGCATTCACTCCAAAAGCGAGTGTTTGATTTTCACATAAATTAAGAGATGTGCTCCTTCACGTTTTGTATCCTCTGGTTTTAGGGGTACACAGTGTTATGAAGCATGATGCCATTATGGATGCTTCCAGTGCAGATCATGTGCTGGAGGAAGCAGAAGCGAGCAGAGTGGCCCAGGACGCCTTGAGAGCCTTAAGACTCTCTCGTCAGCAGTGTTTAGGAGCTGCTTCTGGTGTGCCAACCTGGACAGGCACGAGTGGTCTTTCGGGTGCACCATCAGGAGTAAAGTGAGTTCAGTTCTCACTCTGCTTTCCCAAAAACAGAGGAGTTGCTTAGAATGTTAAAGGTTTACATTTTTTGTCTTGGTATTTGCAGTAATATGCATCAAAGTCATGTGCATGTTTTATATTTAATATAAACATTAAAGCATGTTACAAGTGTGGGTAGTCTGTTCTGAAGTACAAAGAAAGCATTACTGTTGCACAGTAGAAGAGAGAGCTTAGCAGAGGGCTCTTGAGAACCCTAAAACACAAACCCAGTCTGTCTTTGAAAAAACTATTCTTGTCATTTTGAGAAGAATGTTTCATGGAGTTAATTCTTTCATGGGCTTTTAGGAGTCGGTTTGGTCAAAAAAGAAACTCCATACTGCTTACTTCACATTCCACTTGTGCATCACCTGCAAAGAAGCATAAGGTAAGAAACACAAGCCAACATTTCTGATTTAATAGCTGATATATGTGAGGTGTTATGATTTACGCAATAAATCTGACTTAGATGTGTCATACACATTTGTTGCGTGATTATGTAGAGCTCTAGAATTTTTTGTTACGTGTGAATTTGATTTTTTGTTTTGATGAGGTGTGGTTAGATACAGCAGTCACAAATTGCACCATCTGTCTCAAGACCAGCAGTGCTTTTCTTTCGCTTCCTAAGTTCTAAAGTTGAGACCAGAATTCATCCCCTCTTTATTGTATACTTCAGATGACCAAGTTCTGAGTGGTAGTATTTGTTATTTAAGTCTGAACAACAGGCAGATTTTGTTTAGTAGATTCTGTGGGTCTCAAAATGCAACTTTCCCCATAGTCTGTATGTTCATTTGCAGGATGGAGATACAATAAAGAAGCCAAATGTAAAGAAGTGTAGTTCCAGTGAGCACTTCAATGGAAAATCTGGAGAATCATCATCCAGTGCTCTGGACTCTTCATCTTTATTAGCTCATATGAGGGCAAGAAACCACCTTGTTGTACCACAGCAGACAAGGAATGAGGGTGATGAGACTCATCAGCCAGCAGCTGCCCCAGTGCAGGGTTCAACAGAATACGATGAGCTGCTCGTGGACCTGCGGAACTTCCTGGCCTTCCAGGCCCGTGTGGATGGCGAGGCCAGCACGCGGGAGCTGCTGCAGGAATTTGAGTCCAAACTGCCTGCAGAGCACTCCTGTGTCTTTAGAGAGCTGCTCCGCAATATCTGCACCTTCCACAGGAGCCCAAATGGGGAAGGGGTCTGGAGGCTAAAGCCAGAGTTCCGATGACCCTTGGTCAGTGAAGGCACCTCTCTGTGCGGCTGACACCACCATTTTTCTCTCGGAGGAGGAACATTGTGTGACCTGGAAAATTTTGAAGTATTTTGTATTCCTGAATTAATTAATGCCTTGAACAGTCAGTGGTGCAGGACTGGTTGCATGTTTAAAGCTAGCTTAATTTTTGATTTATACTATTTATATAAAAGTGCCATCTACCTCATAGATGAAACAATACAAAACACCAGCACCTTTTCTTCAAAAGAAATTTTAATATAAACGGGATGAAGAACATATACTGACCTTATATTACAATAAGAACCATGGATGTTGCCATGGCTTGTAAGACTTTGATTTCTGTGAAATTCAAGAAAACTACTTCCTTACTTTCCTGTTTATTACTCGAATGATCATAGGCCACACAGTGTGCCATAAAAAAAATAAAAAAGAAAGAAAAATAGGGTGGGGAGATGATAGTAGTTAGCATGAGAGATTCACTTGTACTGACAAGTGCATCAGAATCATTTTTTTGTAACTTTCATCAGTAGTAAGAATTTTGTTGTAATGTTTAACGAACTTGGGAAATAATTCTAGTGCCATGGAGGCTTAATCACAAAAAATGGGAAGCATGGCAGGATATTGAGTTAACTGACAACTAATAATTATGGAAAACTTACTAAATTCCAGAACACCTATTAACACCATAATCAGCAATCCAGTTACGGTCCCATACACTACTGCCAAGTGCTTGCTCTACAGTATTTCTTAAAACTGAGGCAGCAATAACTGTTATGTTTGTCACAGGTTGTGGACTTATAATTGAAATCTCATTAAATGTTCATACGTTTCACTGCAATTTATGTCCTCCTAGCACTTAAATTTTTTTACATTGACACAGACTGGGGTGTTAGGTGTTCAGAGGGGGAAGGGTGTCACTGTATTTTACTCACCATAATCATTTTTGGGCATAGTTGGAGCATATATGGAATTTACATGTCATTTATCTTTTATAGGTAGGGAAAACTTTAAGTTTCTTGACAGTTGGGTAAGTTCTAATACCAGTTGTTTGTAGCAAATCCAATTACAGCATTGGTTCTGTCTTCACGGTACTCATGTGTTACACGAGGAAATTTTAAGGTGGAAAATGTGGACAGATTTTGAGAAGAAAACCACATTGTTGCAGTGACATTAAATTACTGTATGACTTAAACTAGAAATAGTTAAATATGCCTAATGTCCTTCCTATCCCTAAGCTGTGGAAATCTGAGCTACTTTTAGCTTTTTTGTTCACTGTGAAATTATCTTGTTTACTTTAAGTGGAAGTACAGATATTCAAGGATGAATGGTGAAGCAAGAACACAAACTTGCTTTTTGTAGAAAAAAAGCCTTTAAGCGACTTCTGATGGCTTTTCCTCTTGTTTTTACTCAGTGATAAAGGGTTTGTAGAGATTTGCAAGAAGTGGTGCTTCTTGGCTTTTCAGAGGCTGGAATTGGACAGGGCAGACAATTCAAGAATGTTTGTTTTCCTAATAGCATTTGAAGATGGGACTTCTAACATCTCTTTTTCTGATCCCATTTATATTCACTTCCATGCCCTTTTTCCAAAAAAGCTGAAACAGGAACTTGGGCTGCATCTGCTGTTGATATGACTTGAAATAGGTCAGAAAGAGTAAAAACAAACCAATTTTTCTGTCTTCTTCAAAGCTATAGGGAATTTGAATTGGTTTGAGTGTCATGTCCCCATGTATCCCTACTTATCCCAGCAACAAACCAGGAATTCAGCAGTCAGGAAAGCTGCTGTTGTCACCTTATCTGTTAGCTTTGGTATTCCTGTTTTATTTGTATTCCCAGTTTTAAAGACATAGTTCCTGTATCCTAAGGAGAGTTTGCAGCTTCTTGATCTGTTAATGTAAATAGATTCGCATGTACTTTTTATAAATTCTTAGTTTTTATGGACTTACTAAAAAAAGAAAAACAAAAGCGTGTTTTAGAAGTCATTGGGCCATGGGAAGAGTGGGCAGGGAGACATCTGTATGCTCTGCACAGACCAAATAGTTCATATTGTCTTTAATTATATTTCCATTATTCATGCAGCTTCAAATTATGCATCCTAAGTAGCTTTTTTCCAGTACTTGCATTTGTTGAAGATCTTTGACTGAATTAGTACTAATACTCAAAAAATAATTTGTAAGTAGTTAATCTCAAAAGCATATGTGTTTAAAAGTTTACAGAGTGATTTATAGGCAAAAGCTTTTCTAGAATATAATACAGCTGTATACATTTTAATGTAGAAGTTATACTTTATTCCATAAAACATCTGATTTTTGTTTGTTTAGCTTTACCTGTGTTAAGTGAGTTCCTTTCACATCTTCAGAGAATATCTGAAGCAGCTCCTCACTAGTACTGTTGCACAGTCAAACAGATCTTGTATTTTAGCTGTCTTGGTTTCCAAGTACTCAATGCTGTAATTGGTAGTTGCTACTTTATTTGTGCATGATTCTAAAAATCACACATAGGGAATGCGTATGTTCTTATATTTTGTTTTCTTACCTCAGTAAAAGGGGGGATAAAGAAAAATCAAAATACAAATGTCAATTTAGGAATCAAACTGGGAAAAAAAAAAAACGTTAAATCTTATTAAGGAAAGACATGTCAGCATGGAACAGTGATAATAAACATTAAATTTAAAAAAGCATACCACAGGGAACTACTGAAAATTTCTTTCCTGTAAAGGTGCTGAAAGCTGAGCACCATGCTACTCTGGGGTGTGACCTACCATCCACACAGCTGAGCAGACAAACGCAGTTGAATAAAATTCAGGAAGCTAAATAGCAGAAACTTTGATTGTTCTGTAAGCAGTTGTGGGAACTGTGTACACTGCTTACGTAAAACATGCTGAATTGATACTTTAACAGCAGAAGTTAAAACATCATAATTGTTCCTTCTGGTTTTTAACCATATTTATAAAGGGGGAAGGTAAAAAAAAACCTTCTTGTTCATGAAGATGTTTTCCCTTGTGCTCCCATCCCATCCTCTTTTCACGTTATTTCAGGTGCTTACTCATCTGTGTTCACCCTTTTGCTGAATATGTATAGCCAACCAACACACCTCTGGTATGGAACTAAATTTTGACATAGAGAAAAAAGACTTAGCTAAAAGTTGTAGGCCTTTGACTTCTCTGGATTATAATGAGCCACCACAAAAAAAAAAGTAAGATGCTGAATGGATAGATTGATTAGAAATGGTGATTAAAAATTTTTAATGGCTCACTTCTGTCTGTGGCTCAGCCTCTTCTCAAAGGGCTGCACAATGTGGAGAATTGAGTCTGTTGCAGATAATACATTTCATCCTCCCAAGTAAAGCTGTAAAGAAGTGGGGTTTTACATCTGGAAGTTTTGGCTTCACGTTGACAGTCACCTATAGGCAGTGGTACTCAAGTCATAAGGTCAGCTTTGCTTTTGATTCCAAGATTGCTAAACTTGGCTAGATTTTACTGTCTCTACTACTGCAATTCTGTGCCTTTCAATAGGCTATAACAGAAGGGACAAACTTGTTATTTTCTTTTTCTCCTATTCTAAAATTTTATTTTTAAAATAAGGGACTGGGTAGATGAACAATTAAACTGGTGGGATAATGTCTAACTTGAATTCTTTTTGCATACTGCTGTGATTCATATGTAAAATCCAGTCATTACAGTTTAAGCAGTTCTCTCTCTTGAAGGAAGGAGGTGTTAAGGAACAGTGGTACAGCTGTATCTCAGTGATTCAGCAAGGAAGAATGTTGCAGTGTCTTGTGCTGCTGATGTCTGTGCCTTCTCAAAAGATATATAAAGATGGTGAAAAATTTAAATATGGAGAGACCCTGTAGCAACTTTTTCCAAAATTGGCTAATTTCTAATATATGGGCTAAGAAATTACTAAATTTCTTCCTAAATTTTCTTTATGTTTTATATTGGGTAACATAGTCACTGAGATGATTTAAAATGTGGGGTAATCTACCCATTTGGTCTTTTAGAAGCAGGGGTGTCTGGAATTTCCTGCTATAAAGCTCTGGGTAACTTTGGATGCAACACACTAATTCCTGCATTGGCTTCTCCATCTGATGGATACAGTCTTTACAGGGAAGCAATACACCTTTCAGGTCCTTCAAAAATACTTTAAGAAATGATAGCATAGTACAAAGAAGTCATGGATGGAAAAACAGGTAGTATGGCATTTTATTGTCTAGATCATTGATTCAGCAACTCTAATTTACACAAAACTATCATAGAAAATTGCTGAGAGTGCAGTTTTTGGAGGGCTTGCATAGAGCACATGTCTAGGAGTCAGGATGTGCTGGCGAGTCTGCACTTGGGAGTTTATCTCCTCTGGGAGAGGTATTTATATATTAGATACATGGTAAAAACACTTTGCTACTTAGGGCCATTTATAATGTCCATGTTCCAACATTCAGGCTAAATGCTGAATATACTAAATGCTTACTAACTCAGTGGCTCTCTCCATCTACCCAGGCCTCACGGGATTGCTATTCTAGGCTCTGGGGTGATGTCACCACTCCTACTTCACACAGTATTGCTGATGTGGTACAGTCCTGTGCCTTCTGCTGAGACTTAGTAGATGAAGCTTTCCTTAGTAATTCTTAACTTGTTCTAGTGGCTGTGGTTTTGCTACCTCTCCTACCACTAAAAGTAAAGAGGAGTCCAACATCTTTCATGCAAGAGCCATTCCTCTTCTTTTTTAAATGGGCCTAAGCTTCTATGGAACTGAGTGAAACACCTTGTGTTCCTGCTCCCTGCCTGAAAAACCCGAGGAAGACTGCAGGGCATCATCGTTTCATTCACAGAGCAGAAAAGTAATCTTTTCCCCAGAAAGAATAGACCTGTTGTGAGTCATTAAGTTAGGAACTACAGAACCAGCACAGAAAACCTAGGAAGTGTCAGGCAGCTGTGTTAAGAAAGAAGCAGCTTCCAGCCTGCTCTACCCATGGGCTGTTATTGTTCATGCTGATGTGACACAACTGAGAGAAGGGAGGGTGTGTTCTGACCTGAGCTCTTTCTGAACGGCAGGGTTGGACTTGCCCTTCAGTCCAAACTTGATAAAATTCTAAAATGCACAATAAAAGCTCCCAAGTTTGCTCTGTCCACTATTGGTACCATGCAATAACCATGCTTTTTCAATATTGGTATCCTATATTCACCACAGTGGCATCAAAGATGATGTGGCAGGCCATACAATAAACACCCCCATTCTTACCCATATGCTATACCTGAAAGCCAGATGATTGTGAACTCTTCAGACCCAGCAAGCTGTTTATCCTGTCACTTGAGAGAGAAGGCAAAGCAATGCCAATGCTGAACTCTAGAGAAGACACCTAAAATTTTAAGTTAACTATCTGTCATAGTTCCCTACAAATTCCCAGCTTTTCCTGGGCTCCCACAGCCACACTGCTTACAAGACATAAGTTGAGAGAACCTATTTTTATTGTAGAGAACAGGGAGGTTGAAGCCTTGCACTAATTGCAAACCAGGACTTGGAATCATCAGAGGAGCTATGACCAACTCCTGCATAACGCTTACATAAGTGGTGAGTCATGCAGTCTTACAAAAGAATAGGGAGAGAGGCTTTCATTATGTTGTTTGCCTAATCAGAAATATGAAAATAAAAGAACACAGCACTCAGTGGGTTACGTTTGGCTAACTGTAGGCTGAAAATTCTGCAGTTGCACTACGATAGAGGCATTTCATTGTTTGTGGTCCCAGCTTATATTAAACAGAGAGGATTCTTTTCATAAATCTTTGCCTCTGGGGCAGAGTTAAGGTTCTTTGGGAACCCTAGCTATGTGTTCCCAGACATTAATGTCTGGAAGCAGCACCATGAGAGTAAAAATGAAGGAATATGCCTTGGGAGGATACTGGGAGTAAATGAAGAGACCCAAGGGCAGGGTAGGGTTTGTGAGGATAAGCATGTGAAGAAGCAGTGGAGCGGAAGCAAAGCTTTTTAGGTTGACTGAAAAACAGTCTAGTGATGATTTCTCCTATCTTACTAGTCTCTTTCCAAGCTCTCAGGCAGGTAGCTGAATGGGTATTATTTTATCCTGCATTGTTGTTAGGCATGAGCTACCTGCAGCCCTTAGAAGACAACTGGAGAATTTTGAGGATCGAAGTTGGCTGAAGCTTTATGTGCATGAACAATGCTCTTTACACTGGTCTGATTAACCCATTGCTGCTTCTCTATTTCCTCGACTAGTCTTTTGCACTTCATGGGGCAAAAATTCGGGACTGTGTGGATCTGTGGCCTCTTTGTCCCCACCTTATTTTCCTATAGGTCCACCTGGTTGCTCGGTGCAAGTACTCCTGTCTGACATCGTGTGGCTAAGCAGAGGAGCCAGTAGACATTTTTATCTGCTGCACAAAATTCCTCCCAATACTTTCCTGCCTGGAAAGAAAGCACAGTACAGTGTGGCACAAGTAGAACAGGCGCTGCTGCACGAACCATCAGGAGGGTCTATTTGCTCCTCTGTAAGTTGCCAGACTGCCTTGAAAAGGACAACTATGCAGGATCCTTAGGACTGGGGTGGGTTCGTTTGGGTTGGTTTTCTGTTTTAGTATTTCTTTGGGGATGAAGGGTGTGGAATCCCCTTCATCAACCAGTGGGTGGGGAAAAAGGCAAATTATTGAAAGTTTGTTGACTCTGAAAAATAGTTAAGCCTTAAAGTAGCTCGTCAGAATGTATATTCCTGCCCCTACCCCTGAATACTTGGAAGGCTGGCTGTTCTTGCTGCACTGCACTAGCAGAACTGCAGACTCTGTCCTTACAGCCTCCTTCCCCTGGGCAGCTGCCGGGCCGGGGTTTGAGCCTGGGGAGCTGCAGCCTCCGTCCTGCAGCCCGGCCAAGCCCGCGGCACCGGGGCGCCCCAGCGGCGATTCCTCGGGCTGGGGGACGGGAAGGTACCGGGGATCCCGGGCATTCCTCAGGCTGGGAGACGGGAAGGTACTGGGGGTCCCGGGCATTCCTCGGGCTGTGAAGGGAAGGTACCGGGGATCCCGGGCATTCCTCGGGCTGGGAGACGGGAAGGTACCGGGACCTCGGGCATTCCGGAGACAGGGAAATACAGAAGCTCACACCCCGGTCCCAGTATCCTTTTTATTGCTGTGGCAACGGCAGGAAACATCACCTGGGCTCAGCAATCTCCAAATCATAGCCTTGTCCGGCTGGGGAAAAAAAAGAAAGAAAAANCGCCGAGCCTGTGGCTGTGCCTGGCCGGGCTGCTGAGCCTGCGGGCGGCCGGCGCGCTGCCCCTGCGCCCCGACCCGCGGGACGAGGTGCTGGCGGCGGCCCTGCAGCGCCTAAGGGAGGTCTTCGACATCGAGGAGCTGCCGCCCGACGTGCTGCCGCGCAAGAAGCCGCCCCAGTTCATGGTGGATCTCTTCAACAAGGTGGCCGACGCCAACGGCATCACCCGCGCCCCGGGGCTGCTGCAGGGCGACGTGGTGCGCAGCTTCGAGGAGCGAGGTGGGCCCGGGGCGGCGGGGCCGAGCCCGCGGTGAATGCCCGCGGTGGGGTCCGGCCGTGCTCCTAAAGAAGGGTCTTTTCCAGTTCACGTGGACCACCACCACTTCTACTTCGACATCAGCGCGATGGAGAAGGGCGAGGAGATGCTGAAAGCCGAGTTCAGGGTCTTCAAGCTTAAGAGGACACGTCGGTCCAGAAGGTCCGACGTGCAGCACTTCTGCAAAGTAAGTGGGGAAGTAGTTAAACACTTTATTCTGCTATCTTTGTTACTAATACTGAAAATAAGGAGTGCAACCACGTATCGCACAAACCTGCTTTATTGTTATATTTGTTTCGTCATCCTCACTTTTTCTTTGCCTCCAGCATGCAAAGAAGTAATGTTGAAGTTTTGACTTTGGCTTTACGCTGACCTTTGTGCTGTGACAGTGAGCTTTCCCTAAAGATACCAATGGCAGACGTACCCTAAATCAAACTGTACTTTTCTGGGGTACGAGATGTTTCGAAATTCGAATTGTAATTCATCTGCTGGAGCTGCTCCGAAAAATAGTAATAGCAGCAAGGGATTCATGGGAAAACAGGGTGCATAAGGAAATTGAGTGTATCTATTCCTTCTGGCAAAGGGCAGTATTGGGCTTTTTGCAGACCTCACAACAAATATGTACAGGAACAGAGGACTTTGGTGGTATCAGATGTTCAAAACAGGATAGGGATGGTCAGGGTATTTTTCTACAGTATCTATAGTTTGGTATCCTGCTTCTGAACACAGAAGTAGATGTATGTAGTGGTAACTGTTTTTCTGTTAAACTGTCCAAAATCTACTTTTTACCTCTTCTAGAATTATGGTACAGTTTTACAGCTGTGATGTAGCAAAAACCTGCATAATCTTCTTCTTCCCATTTTGCTGTAAGAACAATCAAATTCTTATTGTTTTTGTTGTATATTGCTGTTATTTAGGTGGAAGTCTATGAGCTCCTGGAGAGTGAAACTAAGCCACAGAAAAAACATCTCATTGCATCGAGATTACTGTCCCTCTACACGGAAGGCTGGGAAGTCTTCAACGTTACACAGACGGTAGGCAGAGAAGTCTGACTTAATTTTATTTCTAAAACTTTTAAGGTGACACCTTATAACTACAGCATTGCCATTAACCTGGCTTTTGAGGTCAATTCAACAGGACAGCAGCAGAGGGAGATGCTTTCTCTCTATCCTTAAAAGTACACCTGGTGCTACCTGAATTAAAGAAGTGTTTATGAGCTGCTAGGAGCACAAGCACAGTGAGAATTGAGTAACCCAAACCCAGTGGAAGGAGGGACATCAGACCAAGTATGTCGTTGTAATTGAAACCTTGTGTTAGTCCTTAGATTGCCAAAGCATTTAGCATTGGTTATGTACTAAGAATACGTTTTCATTTCTCTGTTTTATTCTGGCAGCACTTCTGTAGAGCAGTATGCTTCAACGTTGTGTTTCCGGAGTTTATCATGGTTGAACTGCCCGTCATTCAGCTTCCCCCATAGACTTGTGTATTTGTGAGCTTCAAGATTTGTTTTGTAGATATCCATAAATTGTAGCAGTAGGTGAATGCCTTTCCATAGCAAAAGAACACACACGTGGTTTAAAACTGTGCTCTGGGACAGTGTTTTTCATTGCCTAAGATTTATGATCAGACTGAGCAGCATGCTTGGATGATTGGTTGAGTTTCATCTTAAGTCATTATATTCCTGCTAGAGAATGGCCTGGCCTAATCGATCACTGTGTAATTATAACAATTAGATAAGTAAATTTGCCTGATTGTGAATTTCTTCAAATTACACGGGTTTTAGATTTACATAGGTCTTAATGGTATGAAAAGTTTGGAGAGTTCATATTGCTGTGTGAAGATTGCTATGAAAGATAAATTTCTGATGAAAGTCAGAGAGAGTTTATTTTAATATTAACTTGTGCACTCAAGTGTTCACTGGCAAATTCTCTGAAATTAATTATCTTTCTGTAAATGTAGCTTTGGGGAATGCATATGCTATTTTGTATTTTTAAGTGTTGAATTACTGGTTTAAATATTAAACTCAATAGAGTCTCAGCTATACAGTTATCTCACTTCTGTTATATGTCCTTATGCTCTCCTAGCTTGTTGCCTATTCTCTTCCTAATATAAACGTTGCTTAATCATAATGCTGTAATTAGAATATTGAAACGATATTTTTTCTTTTCCCTGTCTTCACCAGGTTTCCAAGTGGGTTGGAAACAGCAGCTCTAACCATGGCTTGTGGATAACTACGACACGTGTTTCCAGCGATGGAATGGAACACAACGTGGTTAAGTTTGCCAAGAGCCAGGGTGCTTTGCAGGAGAGTAGAAATGCTCTCCTTGTCCTCTTCACCAACAGTAACAAACGGAGGTCTCACAGCTTTGTACCCTCTGCTACAAGTAGGTGCACTTTGAGAATATGAATGGCCTGTTCATTTTCTCTTACCCTCTGCTACCTCATGTAGACCTAACCTCAGTGATTTCCTTGCAGTATCGAAGAGGTTTGAAGTCCGGCTTTGTCAGTGACTGAAATTTGATTTGATAGTCCTTGCTAGTAGGTCACCAACATCCTAAGTTGCCCCTCCCCTCATAAAAACTGTGTGCCAGAAATATTCATTAATCCTAAGGGAAATCTGGTTTATTTAGTTTGTGAAGGGGTGGGAGTTCTATTTTTTAAGTACTACTTATATTATTTTTGTGGTGGTGAAATTTGCATGAAACTTGTATGTTAGGTTTAGACTGAAAAAGCTCAGTGACCTGGAATTCTTTGTCGAAATTCTGGTAAAGTATCTGGAAGTATAGTCATTAAGTGTGATTTTAAGAGTGAAAGAGGTTGTTAAATAAGCACTTTGAACTCCTCTGTCCTTGGCGTGGTTTTTAAGCACCTATTTAACTTCAATGACTAATTAGCATTGTGACTAAAAGGCTGCTTTCGTCAAAGACAACGCCCTCTTGCCTTAAAATATAAAACAGTGTCTTACCTCTCCCCCTGGCCTTGGTGTAAAATCAGCTAAGGCTGGATTTTAGGGCCTGATAAACGCCAAGAGCAAGGGCTTGAAGGAGGGGCAAAAATCATGCTGTTCTGGCTTTCCGGGTTTTCTGGAAAACGGTTGTATTTGCATATCAGAAAGAAGCTAGGTAGGACAATATTAAGAAGTAGGTGGTGAAATTGATTAAAGCTAAAAAAAAAAAATTAGTCTGGCCTGTTTATTTTTGTTTTCCAAATCAAAATTAATAGTGAAATGTTAGATTCACTTCAATGAGCGTCAAGCTCCGCACAGGATACTGCAGGATAATGTCAGGATTGAGAAATTTTTTGACAAAGAAACTCTCTAGACTTGCCGATTCTTAGTGGTGAGTGATCACACAGATAATTCTACGTATCAGTGAGTTTCAGCTTGTGTACATGGATCTCCATGGACCTCAGGGCTTCTCAGAAGATACTTTAGGAAAGCATCCTATTGTCAGTACGCTTCGTTCTTTAGCAGTGTTTTGTAAACCTGGTGGTGTTTTTTTGTAGGATCAAAAATTTGAAAAACACGATTTTTACAATGTTACTTTACACATTACCGGGTTATTTGCACATTCTACTTTGCAGAATATATGTATGGGGTATGGGTACAGTTCCTGGGAGAATACTGGAGAGAAAAAGGCTGAAAGAAATTCATGGTATGGGTAGAGTTCCTGGGAGAATACTGAAGAGAAAAGGGCTGTGATCTCCACCCTCTGTTAGCACTGCCCAGAATAATGTGTGTTGTAGGAGTGGCTGTATCAAGACAGTTAATACCATTCTGAGCAGATTCAGCCCTGGGGAGGGACTGTGGAGTTCACAGAATATTTCGTAGATCATTGCGTTTTTCTTTTCTATTTCTGCTGAATTGGGGCTTTTCCAGGACACAAAGTGAAACAGAGATTTGACAGATTTGGCAGTATGGCTGAAATGGCAGTTGAATACACACCCTTTCTGGTACATTCACAGGTTAAGTGCCATTTTAAAATCTGCTCTGAAGACTTTGGTGTAGATTTATTTAGTAGACTTTCATGCAGAATACTGTACTTAGTAAATGAACGTCGCTTGTGAAATGTTAACATACATCTTCCTTTCAGAATCAGAAACAAGCCCTGCCACATCTGATGCTTCACGTTTTTCTCATGACCCTGATGACACCAAAAGCAGCAGTGCCAGCATGAGCAGGAGACCCCGAGCTGCTGCCAGAGGCCCGTTAACAGCCTGTCACCAAAGGGAGCTCTATGTAGACTTCCATGCGATTGGCTGGTCAGGATGGATTATTCACCCCAGTGGATACAATGCATTTTATTGCAGAGGAGCCTGCATCTTCCCTTTGGGGGAAAGTCTAAATGCAACAAACCATGCTACAGTTCAGTCCATTGTTTATACACTGAAACTGTCTCAAGAAGTCAGCATGCCGTGCTGTGTGCCAGATGAATTGAAGTCCCTCAATCTTCTCTACTTTGATGAGAAACAGAATGTCGTCCTTAAAAATTATAAAGATATGGTGGCAACAAGGTGTGGTTGTCATTAGCAAGACATTTTTTTTCTCTGCATTTGATGTGCACCTGTATTGAGTTCCCCATTTGCCACTGAAGATACCAAAGGAGATGGCATTTCAGTTTACAGGGCAGGAGAAACAGAAACTGGTCTGTGCTTCAAATCCTTCTCTTGCCGTGGCTGTCTGAAAGGTGGCTGGCTTGTGAAGAGCTGTGGACTTCAGCACCTCCATGGAGAGCTCTTTGAGTGCCTGTACACCAAGGAAACTTAAAATCAGGAACTTGCTATGTGAAGGCGTTGAAACACATTAATTAATTAAAATCAAATTAAGGTCTTGTTCTGTATACCAAAACTCTGCATTTCCAGTGATTTAACAGGCCTCAATCCAGGATGGGATGCGGGTGTCTCAGTAGCACAACCTTAATCAGTTTTGGCTGCATGATCCAGTGGGGATGTGCAGTCCTACTTAGAGCTTGCAGGGTAAGTATTTGCCCAGAGCCAATTTCAGAGGTCTCCACCACTTGCAGATCATGCGTAACCAGGACTTCTTCCCCTGACCTTTATGCATCTCTATCAAATGCAGAGACCTCCTCCTAAGTCCCCATGGGAGTTGCTAGCCTGTCTGAAGGAGCCCATAGGTCACTATTTGTCTGGGAATCAGCATACTTGGCTTCTTACTCGGGGCTGCAACTCTGTATGGCGAGGCCAGTGCCTGTCACTGTAAGGCTGTTAGGGTGTGTGATGCCAGAGATTGCCTCTGTGTATTTGCTGTACTGCGGGATCTTAAGCTTGGGTCACAGTCCTTGTGGTTTAGTAAGAAGAAAGAAAACCATAAAGCTTTGGAGATCCATGAGAATATGCTAGATACTGGCCTGGTCCCGTGTCTGAGGCGAGTTTGGTGGAATGTACTTTGCTGATTCCCTTCCCTTCTTTGAAGAATAGGAGGACATAGGCTTGGATGGGGCCCCTTGAGAACTTTCAGTCTTGCTACAATGTCATGGAGGTAACCGGCCCATTACTGTTCCTCAGTCAATTCACTGAGTTGTATCTTAAGCCTGGGTAGGTTTCTTGTCTCCATTAACCCTTGAAGGAGGCTGACCTCTCATGGAATGTGGTATCTCCCATGGGCAGAATCTTCATGAAGAATTTTTTTACTCCAATGAGATGTAAAAAAAAGAAAAAAAAATGTAGTGTCTTTCTGTAAATACTGATGTCTGTAATAAATTTATTTTATTTAAAACCCAAACTCTGGGGTATATTAAATTTATCTGTACTATAAAATGCTAAATTTTAAATAAATGAAATGTAATATTGGTATGATTTGTATGTTGTATTTGAACTTCTTTCCTAGAGTCATGAATCAAAAGATTTTCCAGAAGAGACGACATTACCAATGGCTTCAGTGGGTACTGTATGAAGTCCTCTGTGTCAAGGAGTATAACAGATAAGAATAGACACGTTTCCCTTCAGGGAGGATCCAGCAGTTAGTCCTCAAGTGAGAGCGCTTTGATCTTGGTATATGGTTGCCCTGGTAAAGTGGAATGTAAATCTGGTAGCAGGGTGGTTCTAACTGCTGCCTCAGCCACACCCCCTGGGATTCAGTGCCATTGCTAAAGGGACTTTGGGAAGGATAGAGGACCATAAAGGATTTCCTTTTACTGTTTTATTTCCCAGGCTGCTCTTTTGCACTTTTCCCTTTTCAGAGTAGAAGTACCTGTGTTGTTTTAGCTCTATGGGAACCGCACCTTGGGAGTGGCGAGATCCATCTACCGTGAGAGTCTGGACAAGGTTGTTTCTGAATGGTGACTTCAGCTGATTTTTTGTCTCTGCTTCTTTCGGTAGAGCCCTTAAGAACTGAAGCCAGAAGTATTTACTGGCGGCATTTGGAGGGGATTGGCAGAGGCAGGTTCTGGGTCCAGCATCACATCTTCTGTCCCTGCACGACAAATGCTTCCAGCACCATCAGCTGTGTATCAGCTTCATCCTTGACTGCTCAACCCAGAGCTGCCCATTGTTTTTCTAGGATATCTTAATGTGTTTCTTGTTGTTTCAGATGCCAGAAAAAAAAAAAGGAAATTTTGTACTGAAACGCAAGTATGATTAATAAATGAATGATGGGCACACTGACTATTAGCTAACATATTGCTGCCCTACAATAGGTGAAATATGCACAGGCAAGCTAGGAACACTAGGTAGTTTTGCACACATTAAATTATTTTTTTTTTCTGCATCACTCAACTTAGTCTTATTATGCCCCATTAAACCCTGATAATTAAAACAAAATATATTGGAATTGTTTATCCTGGACTTTGTGGGGAAATGAGGTTCATAATAATGCCAAGGGAAAAAATTTACACTACATCACAACTTGTAATTAGAATAACAATTAAGCACAAGTAGGCTTTTTCTTTTTGCTGCCTTTTTTGTGTTTTGCTTTAGAATAAAGGTGAATTTCTTCTTATGCATTAACTGAAACATGTAAAAATTCCAAAATAAGAAAATCCTACTCATGGTAAAACTGAAGGGTTACACTCAACCCCATGACAAAGCATTTGGTCCAAGTTTAGAACTAAAATGATCCAGTCATGTGAGGTATGTGCAGTCACACTCTGCTCCTTAAGGTGGGGAGAGCACTAAGCCTTGTCCTGACAACACGGCAGTGGGGTCTGAGTGTGTTGTGAGAGAGAGAGAACGGGTAAAGAGCCCAAATTCACACGAGTGGTCTCCTCTTTGTAGAAATGTTTGTTTTAAGGGATTTATGTTGTGGTCGTGTCACAAAGTATAGATGATGGGAAGGTGTTTCTTGACACTGAAGCAGGGGAAAGGATATGCTGGGGGTGTCCTGGAACAGGTAAGTCAGAAGGGATGGTCTTGGGGAAATTGATCTGAGGTGGTTTCCTTTTTTGGGGGAGGTGGTGGGGGGGTGGTGCTGGGGAGGAAGAGAAAACTTCTATGTGCCTGCCCTGGGGAAGCAGGAGCACAGCAGTGCTGTAAGCTCTCTTCTATCCACTCTGCAGGCTTGAAAATGCTGTTTGGTATGAGGCAATCTTCTAGGAATGCTCAGTGTTTCTTCCAGACTGCCAAGGGCAATTACTATGGCTCCTGTTTTTCATGTAGGAAATGGGGCAATTACTTGAAAAACCCATGGAAGCCAATATTATTCATAGTCCTGGAGCTTGTCTCCGGGAAAGAGGAGTGGCTGGCTGGGTGCCTATGGTAAGTTCCAGGGTTTTCCAACAGATGCTAAATCCTCCAGACTATCACCAGTCCCTTTCACATCGCTCGTGCAAATGCGTGTATACATGTGGGTTCATTCTTATGTACACCCGTATGCACATGCATTTGTGTTCAGAGGCAGCTTCACTCCTGGTTCATCCCAGAGGATGGTGCAACTTACCGGGAACTGAGATGGAGTGCTCGGGCTAAAGTGAGAACATTGCCACATCCAGGGGGTGCATATTAATGGCTTTGTGCAAAGGTATGTCACACCTAGTCCACTTCTCTCCTGGCCTGCAGCTCACCTCCAAGGAGAGTAGTTAGTAGGTGTGAATTTGCCTTACATTTGGTGAATGAGACAATTGTGCATTAAAGCAACTAATAAAAAGTTTTATTTCTTCCTATTGGGGACATTGTTCAAAGCCATTCACAGAATAAGGGGGACTGCTAGCTTTCTGTTGTCACATGATGTGTGCAGCTTTAGATTCGTGCATATACTAAGTGCCGTTATTCAGAGCTGCATCATGGCCTGCCTTATTGTGGAAAACAAAAGCTGCAGATTTTCCCTGAGAAAATGACCAGATACTGAGAAGTGACTAAACTTTAACGGTAACCAAGATTTTGTGATGCTGTAAATTCAGGCCTTGTGACACCAAGTGGCATTATGGCATAAACCCCAGTATGCTGGTTCAGATCTGCTCACAGAAACCTTGCTCAGTTAACCATCAGGTTACATGGAATTGTCAGGCATCACAAAACTGGTGTGTGTATTCAAAAATCTGTATAGACTTTCTACTGTGGTCCACATGGTAATCAACTCTTCATCTGTGTCAAATTTTCTGCTGAATGTACTGAGCCAATGTTTGTGGCCAAGCAACTGTGTCCTCAAAAGCCATAGACTGAAAGACCATCTCTTGGAAATCTTTATTCACAGCTCTTGGTTAGAAGGTTTGTTTCATTCGGGAAGAAGCACCTTTGTATGATATCTTCACTAAAAATCCACACAATCCCCCTGAAAGCCAGTGCTGTTTTGCCTCATCCTAGCTCTTACTTGAAATGGTAAGCATAGGTTTGGTAAAGGCACAGCTCCTGGCAGAGAATGGCGGATACTGAGGAAGACTCCTGGCAGACTATAATCTCGTGTGCCACTGGGGATGCCATAAGGTTCCTTCTTGTTTTCCATTGAGAGGGAAGGCCAAAGTGATTTATGGGCTGTTCATAGGGTGTTCACAGGGTCCTGGCCAGCTCTGAAAGAAAACATGCACATTGTGTCTAAGAGAACTATATGGAGGACAGCGGTGAAGGTCTGTGTACCTACATGAAGATTTTGCAAGCTGGATTGAATGAGTTTGACACTTAAAGGGACATAAACAAGATAAGAGATCATAGGATCAGGCCTGGCATACTGAATGGCTTCTCAGTGGTATGGAATTTAGGCTAATATCTCTTTCTGTTTCATGCACTTCTTTTGCCATGTCATGAGATTTCTATCCAATTCTATTTGTTGCTTAGCCCTTGCCCAGGCTCTGATTAGAGACTTTCCTCTCTGATATTGCATGTTCCTTTATCTAAGGGTTATGTAATTTCTGTCAACAACAGCTGTCAAATGAGAAGAAAATATATACCAGTATATACACGCCAGTATATGAAGTCTCCATTAAAGGCAGAAGGAAGAGAGAGAAGGAAGAGAGAGAAGGAAGGCTTACTTTCATTGTAAATGGGACCAGGAACATAAAAGTTCAATTACCAGAATGCATTTGCTTTGCACATTTTAAATCTGTTATAGCTACTGTAACCAGCACATGCAGTTGGGTCTAATTGCTGCTTTTCAGCTTGCCCTAAATGATGCTCTGATCTGCAGTCACCTTACCTCTATGAGCCCATGTTTCATTACATTTTACCCTTGCTTCTGAAATCCTAAAATTCCCATGGGGAAAAATAGATCACAGCAATCTAGAGCTTTTGTGTATGAACTGACAATTCTCTCTCCCCTGTATATTTCTTCATCTACCCGTGAACAGTGAAAATACAGTAGGTTGATTAAGAGGTTTATTAATTGCCCCAAAATACTCCTTATTTAGGCAGGCATAACTACCTATAACTCACTGGGAGTTTTACTTAAACTCCGAATGAAAACTGCAGTGATATAAAATCAGCTTAGAGATAATTTCGTGACCTAATTGGGGTGTTTATATTAAAGGATTGTGCTTTTCTCAGTCTCTGCCTGTAATTGCAAAGAAAGAGTTCTCTGGTGAAGAATGTGTCAGTATTTTCCATGGAAAATTATTTAAAGAAAAGCTTTTGAAATATGAAAACCTCATGGTTTTAGCTTTAAATAAGCATTTCAGTCATCATAATAAAAACCCCTCTAATGTCTCCTGCAGCTTTGATTTCAAACACGTCACATTCTTCATTAAAGCAATCATTGTTAAAACAGAGGGACATAAAGCAACATAGGATTTATTCCTTCATTAAACTGATGATCCGTATATGAAGCCAATTAACATTATGAGTCTGGTGAACATCAAGTGTAAAGAGGTTACAGAAAATTAAAAGCAGTCACCTTGGTCTTTAGATAAAGAAAGAACACTTTTACATTATAAATTATAAGAGTGTCCAAGCGGGACAAATCGGCAAATTTGGTTAATTGGAAAATACATTTTACTGCACATGAATTAAGGTAAAATAACCTTTTAGCTACTAGCCTTTTTCTGTGGTCAGGTATTGAGAATCACAGGAAAGGAAGCATTTGGACATGGAAAGTCAAGAGAGTCATTTCATCAAACTGAGCTGTTACTTGGGTTTTACAAATGATCCCCTCAAAGCTCAGTGCTTCCAAGGAAAACATCCATTCAGTGATTTTGCTCAAGAGTTCTGCCCTAGGTTTTGTTTTCATGGGTGAAAGATAAGAAGAGGTGTGTTTGTGTGTGCAGCACAGGAACAGTTCTTCTCTGAGAGACACCATCAGCAAAGTGTCTGTCCAGAATTATACTTACTTGGGCTTTGTATTTCAGACCAAGTAACTAATATTGAGGTCACAATAGTCACAGTAATAACAACAGCAATAATAATAGTAATAAAAATTAACTTTATGATGGAGACTTTAAGGACTTTACATAAAAAGGTAATGTTTTTCTGAAATATTGTAGCTCTGTATGTTATTTCATTCTTCTTTTTAGTGCTTGCCTTAGGTAGCTGGATCAGAGGAACTACCAGAGAAATACTAGACTGGATCCCAAACAACTTACTGCACGTTTTTTCCACTGTGGTCCCAGATTGGCAGCAAAGCGCCTGCAGCAGCCCTGCAGGGAGGGGGACAGCTCTGCAGGAAGGAGGGCAGCCCTGCCGGAGCTGGGCAGCCCTGCAGGAAGGAGGACAGCCCTGCCGGGATGGGGGCAGCCCTGCCGGAGCCGGGCAGCCCTGCCGGGATGGGGGCAGCCCTGCAGGAAGGAGGGCAGCCCTGCCGGAGCCGGGCAGCCCTGCCGGCCGCCCTGCCCCGCCGCGGACGCCCCCGCGGCCGGCGCGGAGCCGCGGAGCTGCGGGCGCTCTCCGTGGAGCTGCGGAGCTGCGGGCGCTCTCCGTGGTGCTGTGGGCGCTCTCCGTGGTGCTGAAGCGCCGCCGCCCTGGGGCTCCGTCCGCCCGAGAGCGGCGCCCAGGACTCCCCAGCGCTAACTTTTAATTATGTCAGCCCCGCGTTTCGAGCATTAAAATTAAACAGGCACCGGGCTGGCGAGGGGTGGGGGATTATATATTGCTTAGTTATTTCCTTATTTTGCAGCTGCTGGTCCTTGGGTGAAAGTTGAGTCTCGACCAGCTCAGGGCTCTTCTGCTTCTATTTAAAAAGCAGCGACCTGGAGCACTTCCCCGCGCTGCATTCCACCTTCTCCCCCTCCTGTAATACGCTGAACTTGCAGGCTTCAATCTGCTGCGGAAAGTGCGTTGTGGAGCCAAAAAAGCAATGCAGCCCCCTGACTAGAGCAAGGACTGAGAGCGCCATAATGAAGTTATTATTATTTTATTAGGGGTTCTTATGATAAACCACTATCTCACTCATCTCTTCCCGATGTCAGAGGAAAGGAAAAGGTACATCTGCTTCTGTGCAAAGGAATCCTACAGTACTGTGTGGATTTGAAAGCTCAAGAGGGAGAGACTGGCAGGCGAGATCCAGGCAGCACCTCTGGGTTATGGCCTTCTTTTTAAGGTTACTTGACCTATAGCTTGTGCTGCTATTTATCGAGTGCTGTCAGATTCAGAGCACTGGTCTTTGATCTTGCATGGTGATGTAAAAGCCATCTCAGTTTGCAGTATACTTTACTGCTCAGAGACTTGTCTGGATGGTGAGCAAATATCTCTTGTCAAACAAAGATATTCCTAAAAGTGCATGTATAGACGTGAAAACACATGTAAAACAGACAGCCTTCTACCTCTGTTACTACTATGCTAAAATTGTAAGTGAAAGCATAAGATAGGATCCAACCAAATCAATTCGTATCCCAAGCAAAATTAATTTTTGCCTTGCTTTGCTAAAATAATGCTTCACAGGATGGAAATGTAACTTCAACTTGAATATGTATTAGGGGAATTTCCACATCTATGCCTAATGTAAAAGAGAGAGCAGGTGATATTTCTAAGGCTTATTAGTGTTTATTTAATGAGAACATATGTACAGAATCAGCTTTCTGAAGACATCATCTCTTCAAAAATCGCTATTTCTGCACCTGTATTGCCTGTACCCATCTCCTTTGCTCTGGTATGAATGTGCTGTCTTTAAACTCCCATCAGATCTAAGAGAGCCTGTGTAGATTTGCTCGCCCTTCCTGCACAGAACATTACAATCTTTATAAAATATTAAATTTGTGTAGTCTGCTGGAGAAGCAATAGTTCCAAAATAAAATCAGCAGTCTAGACGAAACATAGACACCAGAACTTATCAACAGTTGTCTGACTTACATCTTCTGATGCATCTTGAGTGGGTCATAATACCAACTTTATTTTCAGTGGTGCATAAATTAATTACACGCATTTAATAACCAAAATATCATTATATTCCCCCTTTAATATCATAAAGGCTTTACGCCAGGGAAGCACTTAATGTGCAGGGGGCCATAACAGGCTATTATCCTTGTGTAATGCTATTACAGAACCAATTATGCGCCATTATACTTGCTTTTTTTGCAGTTTATGTGATTTGATCCAATCCCGCGTCCCTGACTTGAAAATTTCATCTGGGTACTTTAAAGTCTAATTTTCACCCGGGCTGAGGCAAGGGCCATCTCTCTCCGCTGAGCCTATGTCTCGGATGCATTTTAAAAGTAATTGCGAAGGGTCCCGCCGCATATCATTTGCAGACGGGAAACGAGCATAAATCCGGAGACCCCTCGCTGCGAACAAAATCAAACTTTGCCGTGGTACGATCGCTTGGAAAGGCGAGGCGTGTGAGGAGTGGCCCCCCAAAACCCACCGGGCGGCAATTACGCGGCGCTCCGGCAGCGCCGGGCTGCGGGCGGCGGGGCAGCGCTCAGGGGCACCCCGGGCCGGGGGGCACACGCAGGGGGCTGCGAGCCCCGGAGCGCCAGCGCGCTGCACACAAAT
>WBMY01010284.1:87178-107178 GCA_013397315.1 Donacobius atricapilla
GCGCTCCGCCCCGCCTGCTCTGCACACCACGTGGGCAATTTGTAGGGCCCAATAGACCTATCCAAGTTACTCACTGTAGACAGCGCTGGAAATAATCAGATTAAGGCCAATTATGCGTGAGATTATAAAGGCAAGTGCTGAGAGGCAGAGCATGCTGTAGACAGATATAAAGACATCTGGCCACTTCCAGAACTCCACAGAGCCCTTCTGTCTCTGCAGCCAACAACTCACAGCGCCTTATTCTAAAGCAAAACACCCCCAAACCTTACTGGTGGTTTTTACTTCTGTTCGGTTTAGGTATGGATTACTATATTCATATATTTTCTGGATTTTTTTGTTTGTTTCTTTTTATTATGACTGCATATAAATTTGAATCGTTGTTTGGGGTCTTTTTCCCTGTCCGAGGACATTGGCTCCCAGTGTGCTGGATGCTTTAAAAAGAAGGCAGCTTTTAGGTTTTATTGCTGTTTCATTTAGGCAGAATAATTTGGATTTACTTTTAAGCAGATCAATCTTACCTACAAATATTTTTTTTAATGTAACTATTTGCTCCGTAAAGGAATATTTGAGATAGATAGATAAACAGATAGATATAGAGATGGATGGATGTATAGATAGGAGAACAAGAGAGCTACGATCTGCTATTCTGGGCAGAAAAAAAACCAACAAAGTTTTGCTGATTCTGATTGCTGTACNTCCAACCAAATCAATTCGTATCCCAAGCAAAATTAATTTTTGCCTTGCTTTGCTAAAATAATGCTTCACAGGATGGAAATGTAACTTCAACTTGAATATGTATTAGGGGAATTTCCACATCTATGCCTAATGTAAAAGAGAGAGCAGGTGATATTTCTAAGGCTTATTAGTGTTTATTTAATGAGAACATATGTACAGAATCAGCTTTCTGAAGACATCATCTCTTCAAAAATCGCTATTTCTGCACCTGTATTGCCTGTACCCATCTCCTTTGCTCTGGTATGAATGTGCTGTCTTTAAACTCCCATCAGATCTAAGAGAGCCTGTGTAGATTTGCTCGCCCTTCCTGCACAGAACATTACAATCTTTATAAAATATTAAATTTGTGTAGTCTGCTGGAGAAGCAATAGTTCCAAAATAAAATCAGCAGTCTAGACGAAACATAGACACCAGAACTTATCAACAGTTGTCTGACTTACATCTTCTGATGCATCTTGAGTGGGTCATAATACCAACTTTATTTTCAGTGGTGCATAAATTAATTACACGCATTTAATAACCAAAATATCATTATATTCCCCCTTTAATATCATAAAGGCTTTACGCCAGGGAAGCACTTAATGTGCAGGGGGCCATAACAGGCTATTATCCTTGTGTAATGCTATTACAGAACCAATTATGCGCCATTATACTTGCTTTTTTTGCAGTTTATGTGATTTGATCCAATCCCGCGTCCCTGACTTGAAAATTTCATCTGGGTACTTTAAAGTCTAATTTTCACCCGGGCTGAGGCAAGGGCCATCTCTCTCCGCTGAGCCTATGTCTCGGATGCATTTTAAAAGTAATTGCGAAGGGTCCCGCCGCATATCATTTGCAGACGGGAAACGAGCATAAATCCGGAGACCCCTCGCTGCGAACAAAATCAAACTTTGCCGTGGTACGATCGCTTGGAAAGGCGAGGCGTGTGAGGAGTGGCCCCCCAAAACACACCGGGCGGCAATTACGCGGCGCTCCGGCAGCGCCGGGCTGCGGGCGGCGGGGCAGCGCTCAGGGGCACCCCGGGCCGGGGGGCACACGCAGGGGGCTGCGAGCCCCGGAGCGCCAGCGCGCTGAAAATAATGGGATTGTGCTGCTGCCGTTCACATTCCTGGCGTTTGCTGAGAAATGACGGGTTTTTCTTTTCATCCTCTCCACCCCCCCTGCTCTGCACACCACGTGGGCCATTTGTAGGGCCCAATAGACCTATCCAAGTTACTCACTGTAGACAGCGCTGGAAATAATCAGATTAAGGCCAATTATGCGTGAGATTATAAAGGCAAGTGCTGAGAGGCAGAGCATGCTGTAGACAGATATAAAGACATCTGGCCACTTCCAGAACTCCACAGAGCCCTTCTGTCTCTGCAGCCAACAACTCACAGCGCCTTATTCTAAAGCAAAACACCCCCAAACCTTACTGGTGGTTTTTACTTCTGTTCGGTTTAGGTATGGATTACTATATTCATATATTTTCTGGATTTTTTTGTTTGTTTCTTTTTATTATGACTGCATATAAATTTGAATCGTTGTTTGGGGTCTTTTTCCCTGTCCGAGGACATTGGCTCCCAGTGTGCTGGATGCTTTAAAAAGAAGGCAGCTTTTAGGTTTTATTGCTGTTTCATTTAGGCAGAATAATTTGGATTTACTTTTAAGCAGATCAATCTTACCTACAAATATTTTTTTTAATGTAACTATTTGCTCCGTAAAGGAATATTTGAGATAGATAGATAAACAGATAGATATAGAGATGGATGGATGTATAGATAGGAGAACAAGAGAGCTACGATCTGCTATTCTGGGCAGAAAAAAAACCAACAAAGTTTTGCTGATTCTGATTGCTGTACACCAGCCACTGAGTTTTCTGCCTTTGGCTTTTTTAATTCGTTGCACAGGGTTAGCCACTACTTTCTCTTCTTCCTCTGGGATGGGCTTTAGGGTTGTCGGTGAGTTTCTTCAGGTGTTTTCCTCTGGCTCTTCACCTACTCTGTTCTTTCCCTCTGTGTCCTCAGGTCAGCAGGCGGCACCTCGGTGGTGCGTCGCGGCGCCCGAGTGGGGAGCTGGTGCCNCAGCCGCAGGGCCATGTTCTACTTCCACTGCCCCCCGCAGCTAGAGGGTGAGTGTTGTGGCACAGAGATGTGTAAGTACCGGAGCTGAACTTCGAATTGTCTGCGGGCGCGGGCTGCGTTGGGGACGGAAAGAGAAACTGTGACCGAACTTGCGCCACGACTGTCACGTACAAATACGTGCTGGGATAAGATGCAAATTTATAGAGACAACTGAATAGCATCCTTTTCCTTAAGAAAATACAACCCTATCCCCCTCCCTCCTCCTAGGTTTCCTCTCTTGTCACAGGAAAGAAAGAAGGTTTGCATGACTTTTGTTTGTTTGTTTTGTTTTTTAAATTTTATTCCTGCTGGAAAGGGCTTGGTTTTACACCCCCACCCGCGTCATTTTGCCACCTGCCTCCCCTCTGTGGATAGCGATCCCGCAGTTGAGCCTCAGGCTAAGAGAGGGATGCTTTTCTCCCCTCCCAGCACAGATGTTGGTGTCATGGCTGTAATCGCGACACTTTCAGGACGTGGTCACGCCTCCTCCCTCCAGCCAAACGGACTTCATAAATCTTTAATGCTATTTTACAAACATTCTGTGGGAGGATGGGGAAAAATAAGGTACAACAGAAGAAAAAAAAAAAAAGGGAAAATAAATATTTGGGAGTATGTTTTTCTTTGTGTTATTGGTCAGAGACTTCTAAAATTATTATTATTGTTGTTGTTGTTGTTGTTGATTTCCTTTTAAAAAAATTGGCAGCCTTCAGGATTTCCCGGTGTCACCCCTCGGATGCCCAGGGCCCTCTCCCCCTCTCCCTCCGCTCGTAGCGCCCGGAGCCGCGGCCGCGCAGCGCCAGGGGCCAGCGGGCTGTCCCGCCGTGCCCGAGCACTGCCGGCGCCCCCGCGGCTGCACGGCGGGGAAAGCCACCCGGCCCCGTAAAATGCCCTTCCCGGCCACCCCGCTCCTTCCTTGCACGGGCATCACCCGGCGAGAAAGGGGCTTTCCCTGCGGCGGCGCTGGCAGGAAGAAGTGGTCCAGCGGTTTCGTCCCACTTCGCGGGAGGGTCAGCCCCACTTTGAACGCGGCTTCCCAGAGCCAGCGGACCCAAGCCGGTCTGTGCATCCCGGCTGGAATATTCGCTCCCCAAAGTTTTCTCGGGGCGGGACAGGGGAGCCGGACTGGGCAGGACAGTGCGAGGGTCCCTCCAGCCGGTGCCACCGAGCTGAGGCGGCTTTGTTTGCTAGTTTTCGGCAGACAGCTTTGGAAACGTGCTCTCGTTTTTGCTCGCTTGTTTGTTTGTTTGTTTGCTGTGTGTTTGTTTCGCCGGTGCCTGTGTTTGGCGGCCGAGGGGAGCGGCCCCGCAGGCTGCAGCGTCTCCCGGCCGTGTCCGGGGCCGACCCCTCGCTCTCCCGGCTTGGGCAGCCGCGGCGCGGGGGGAAAGGGGACTCTGTCCTGCCAAAGGGGGAAAACAGCGTTGGGCATCACAAGTGGGAAAAAAAAAAAATACACCTCCGTCCAAAGCCCCCCACCCACCCATCACCAAACCAAAGAAGAGGAAATAGAAGGGCTCTGTTCGGCCAGCGTTTGGACAGCCGGGGAGGTGCTGCAGGGAAGAGATCACGTTCTGGGGGCCACTGGGACAGTATTTTATTCCCTGTGAGCCAGCAGGCCCACATGGAATGAGGTCTGTGCGAGGAAAGGGCTTGGGGCCGTGATTATCTTCTAAATGATGCTGCAAGATGAGTGGTGACCTCCAGCTCACATTCCCCAGAGCACTCCAGGGGCAGGTCTGCGAGGGTGGTCACGGGGACACTCAGCAACACTTCTGCGGGTTCGGGTACTTTTCTGTTCCGTGAGGGTTTATTTTGGTTTGGTTTTGTTTGCTTGCGGGTTTTGGTTTGGGGTTTTTCTTTTCTTTTTCTGGTTTGGGGTTGGGTTTTTGGTTGCTTGTTTGTTTGGGTTTTTTGCTTTGGTTTAAGTTTTGAGTGGTTTTCTGGTCTGTTTCGTTTTGTTTGTGGTTTTTTAGCCTGTTTTGTCAGTGAACAGAAAAGGAGTGACACATCCAACACAGGCGCGCAGGGATGATGTGTGACTGGGGCAGCCACGGAGGCCGGGGTCTGCTCCATGGAGGGCGATTCGCATCCCGGGCCCATCCGCCCTCTCCCGAGCCCCGTCTGGGGACGAAGCCCCGGGGCCCCAGCCGGGCCCTCGAGGCCGGTCGGGGAAGGGCAGGGCGGCCTCCCCCAGCCGCGCTGCCGCTCCCGGGTCCAGCCAGGGCCGGGCTGCCCCGAGCCCTGTGCCCTCCTTCTCCCCCCGAGGCGAGCAGACCGGGCCGCGGGGCCGCTCCCGCGGGGTGCATGGCCAGCAACCTGCCGGCGTCAGCGCTGCCCCTTGGGCAGGGCCTTGGCGAGCTGCCGCCCGCACGCTTGTCTCAAAGCTTCGTTCCTTCGTCCTTTTAAAGCACAAATGGCCCCAGCAACACTCTTTCCCGGGACGGGGCGAGCTCCGGGGCGCAGCCCCCCCGGTGCCCGCAGCAGCAGCCCCCGGCCCGCGGCGATGGGGCNCGCCCCGGGCACGGCCCTAACGCGGCTCTCGGCCCGCAGGCGCGGCCCCCTTCGGAGGGCACTCCGCCGGCGACTTCGACGACGGGTTCCTGCGAAGGAAGCAGCGCCGCAACCGCACCACCTTCACCTTGCAGCAGGTAGGAGCCCGCTTCTCTCTGCCCCGGCCTCTGCACCCACTGCCCCTGCTTGCCGGCAGCGCGCTCGCTCCCTGCCTCCCCCATGCCTGTCCCCTGCCAGCTCCCAGCCTCCTTCCCTCGTGCCCCGTGCCATGCCAGCCCCCTCCTGCCTGCCCCGCTGCCTCGGTGCCCCCGTTTTCCTCATCCATGCCTGGCAGACACTCCCCTGTGGGGCGGCCGGCTCCCTCATGGATCCCTCACGGATCTCTGCTCTCCTTCCCTCCATCAGCTCGAGGCCCTGGAAGCCGTTTTTGCTCAAACCCACTACCCTGATGTGTTCACGCGGGAAGAGCTGGCTCTGAAAATCAACCTCACGGAGGCCAGGGTGCAGGTAAACATCCTGGGGAATTACTTAACTCGGATATTCAAACTGGCAAACTTTTAAATTTTTTTTTATTTGACATCATGACTGCAGAGTGCACATTTGGCCAAAGAACGCAAATGAAGACGATCTGTCATTTTCATGATGCACTTTAATAACATCAACATAATGTGGAATATTAGATTAGGTTGATTAATCGGTCATTCATAATTAACTAGTGATAATGTTCTACACTAATTTGTCCGCGTCTCCAAGGTACTAAATTACATCAATGCACATCCATTTCCTTGCTTTTGGAGGGGGGGCGTGGTGCAGAGAAAAGAGCTGAGACGTGATTCTCCAAAGCAACTATGACCACTGTCGAGCAGTGGGGTTAGTCAACTGCATGGAGCCTAGCTGCCAGGAAGAAAGCTTCTGCACCTCTTCAACTTTTCTCCCTTTCACCTTCTTTCTAAACACCTAATTTAGGCAGCTAAAGAGCCTGCAGAGCAATTCCCGCACCTTTAATATGATCCTATAAATACCATTAGCCATTATTACTTTTCCCACAGCCACACTTTTCCAGCCCTTCCTTTCTTCCTTCTCCTCACCCTTTTTTTTTTTCTTTTTTCCATATGTTTGTTTTTCCATATCCAGTCTATATATATGTGTACATGCTCTGCTAAGAGAAGCAGTCCTGCAGTTGTCAGAGATGGATCCCTGTAACTCTTCAGGCATCCACCACAGAGTTGCAAACCATTTTTTGAACACAATTATGTATTCATTTTTATTTATGGGGCTTTTCTGCATGCTGTTCTTCTATTTTTTTTTTTTTTAGGTGCTTGGGGTTAAGACTATGCAAAGATCTAATTGTAGGAAATAAAATAGCTTGGCTTCTGTTCCCTAGGGTCATGTTAGTATCTCTTAAAACCCAATGGCTGAAGAGAGATAATGGAATTCACCACAGTAAATTGGGGATTGTAAACAAATTATTTCTCCTATAATCAGATTATGTGATCCTGATTATTAAATCTGAACATGAATCATTGGTCATATGTGGGCAAATTAAACTGATTATTATTTGGAAATGAAAATCTCCTTTTGCCACTGCATTGTAGGTACTGGCTTAAAAAATAATAAAAAATGCCATTTTGGCTATTGGTGCCTAAAGACTGAACTGCAAATTGAGATAAATGGGACAATTATTGAGCATTCAGAAGTGGAAGATCATAACTTCTTCCTGAAAGGTGCAAGGGTGAGATAGGGGTGGTGACAATTAGATTGCTGAGGACTGGTGTTTAGCCTTGTTGTTGGCTATTATGCAAACAGACAATAGATGCAAGCATTTGTTTAGCCTGCTTTCATGCAGGGACATGGGGAAACACAGAGGATGGGAGATATGTTTACATTTATACCCCTTGCTCATTCAAATATGATTAATGTGCTATAAAGCAGAGTCTTAATCGAAGATGATGTTGTCAAACAATAACTAAATAGGGAAATAAACGACTTCATCATGCTCTTTCCTCAGAAGCAGGCAAACTGTCAGTGCAAAGTCATTAAAATATGATAATGAAAAATAGCTCAATTAAATATTGTTATAGCTGTGACCTTCATTCAATTAAGACACAAGAAAGTGTCTGCATTTTGCTTTGCATTTAACTGCTCTAAATTTAGAATATAGATAAAATCATTATTCAATGTTTGCTGATACATGCAATTAAAAGGCAGCTAACTAAAATGGAATTGGAGAAGAATAATAATAACAATCTCACCTATACTTGAATTCATGTATTAAAATGTGGATTTCCTGACCTCGAGAGAGGCTTGGCATTTTCCACCTCAAATATGGTTCTTTCAGCGCATCAGCTCCAAGGTTAATAGAAAAAAAAAAAAGGTTTTAGACTAATAGGTAAAAACATCAAGAATATGAATATTTGTTTTGCACATGGGGAAAAAAAACCCCTGGTTTGGAAACTGGTGTTCTATTCTAAGGTTATCGTGTGGTCTGAGGTGGGGGCAGTTGCACGACCACATTATTAAACTGAAGAATGATGTTCCAAAATTAGTACCTATCAGCTTTTGAGTCCTCTGAAAGCAGACTGGACATGAGAAGAAGAACAGCCAGCATCAGTTCTCTCCAGAAATGGGCTGGATGAGATGGCCAGATACACACCTTTTCATTTCTGACCTCTCTAATTCTAGCAGCAGCTGATTTAAAGCCTTATATAAGTTTTCATCAGAATGCTCAAATATGTATTTAACCATCTCTATAAAAGGCTTTTCGATGTGTTAAAGTGTAGAAACCAGTGAGAATTAAATGTGTCCATAAAGGCTTGCATGTGATTAAATGCTTTGCTAACTGGCACAGTATCAAAATTATTGCTTTTAAAATTTTTGTTGTGAAATGTATTTTGATTGTCTTTAGACATTTCTGGTTTGTTTTCCAGACACAGAAATATTACAGATACAAATGTAATCCTAGGATTCAACTAGTATAGCAATGGGGATACTAAATAAGAGGAAGATTTAGCCAAGATACTAAACGGCAGATTTCACTAGAGTAACAATTTACAGTCTTGCTTCCCATTTGGCTAAACATGGATTTCACCTAGGATTGCTCTCTCCCTCCAGGTGTGGTTCCAAAATCGAAGGGCTAAGTGGAGAAAAACAGAGAGGGGTGCTTCCGACCAAGAGGGCTCTAAGGAAACCATGGCTGAGGGGGCACCTCCTGCAAGGAATTTAAACTCCCCTTCTCCAGCAGATCAAACCAGGAATAAAAAAGAGGGTCTGGAGATCCAGCAGAGGTAAGAGTAATACATTATATCAGCTGCCTGTCTATGGGGCAAGAATGCCTCAAATGTGTTTACGTGCATACAGATTTCCTGCTATGCCTTGGCCTACAGGTATCATCTTTAGAAACTGAGGTGTTTCTTGTGCAATCCACTGTTCCCTGTGGAGATGCTGAGAAGCTGGTGGCTGTGGGAGGCTGATGTTGTCCAGTCTGGGTCACATCTAGTTGGATGCTGAGACACCAATGTGTTTGTGTGCATGCACAAATGGAATCAGCTGGTTCTGGTTTTGTAAGGAAGTTGTTTTCTCTTCTCCATCAGCCTGAGCCGATCAGTGGGTCCTACAGGACCTTTCTTCCCTTCCTGCCTGCCGGGGACTCTTCTCAACACAGCCACCTACGCACAAGCTTTATCCCATGTCGCCTCTCTAAAAGGTAAATTACTTAACTTGGGGGTAAGCTCAAAGAGCACCCCCTTCAAGCTAAGTGGCATGGTCCCACTGCCCACTGTGGGGAAACCTTTGGGAAATGGTAGATCCCTCTTTCTGTTTGGATTGGTAGTAATTGCACTGACCAGTGCTGCATGTACCGAAGTGAGTCTCCCATTGTATCTCATAAAATCATTTGTGGCAAAACTCCTTAATTTTACTCTGTCAGCTACTTTTTGTGAGGTCAGGTTTTCTCTCAAGAAGTAAGATGTGTACGGTTTGCTCCTTTAGAGTTTTTGTTGCATGTGCTTTTTTTAAGAGTTAAATTTATTCTAATAAATTAGTGATATACATCCTTTTGCATTATGTAGTACCTGGCACCATTACCGATGCCTCATCCTCTCTTTGCATGTGGTTTCCTTTGCAGTGCATCTCTGCACAATCCAGACCTTTCTCTTCTTGGGCAGTAGGTCCCCTTTGAGAACTTGAATAAAGCGTGTTCCTGGGGACAGGGGAGGATACAAAGTAATTCCTCATTACCTGAGCCCTGGGCTTCAGGAAGGGTACATCCCGTGTCTATATACTTTCAGTTTCCAAAGAGCAGCAGTATGCATCTTTTAAAAATAAATCACATACTCATCCATTAGCTGTTCTTAGTCTAACAATTTATAAGAGTGAGGGTGTAAGCAGGATGAATTCAATTTATAGATTTATAGGATGCAAAGCCTCATAGCAGTGCCAAGCACAAAGAGGAACATACCTTTACTCTGTGTCCTGTTGTGCTGCAATAACTTGCAAGGAAAGTTTCTCAGTTAAAGACCCTCCATTATGAAGAAAAATGTCCTCTAATACATCTCATTGTATTCTCTGGCATATCTCATGCTCCTTGCATTTCCATTTAAATCAGCACTGTCAAAGTATATTCCTGAAACAAATGTTTGGAACTCCTGAGTTGTGTGTGAAGTCCAGTGTCCTGCCCCCTGCACCCCCTTCCCTCCTGTCCTTCAAAAAAAAGCTGAAGCCAGACACACCACACAGTTACTGCTCTTTTGGTAGGTGTGGAACCTGGAATTTTGAATCAAGAAAGGACACAGAGGTGGGACCTGAACCCTAAAACTTAAAGGTTTATTATCACCTGTAAGTGGGCAGCAGCTGTTTGGAGTACCTGAATCCTCTTGATCTTCACCCTGTGAAATCTTGGGGTTATGAATTTTGACTTTTTCCATTGGGCAGGAACAGCCTCTCTGGAGCAGATACAGCTGAAATCTTTCAGGCAAAAAAAATTTTCATTGATAAATGTAGTCGTAGATAGGTTGAAAATCATGGAAAAAGGGTTGTGCTCAGTGAATAATTTAGATGAAAGTAAAGGGGTTTTTTCCTTAAAGTTTACGTTCAAACATCTTCAAAATTAAATGTATCAGTAAGTCTTTTCACTTGTTTCATGTTCAAATGTAGCTAAATTTTAAGAAAAAATTACCCAAATAAACAAAGCCAAGCAAAATGAAATTAGAAAGATTAAAAAAATGTTGTGAGGGGTTGGTATTTTTAGTTGATTGGGTTTTTTGTTTGTTTGGGGTTGGATTTCTGTTGTTGGTGGTGGTTTTGTTTGTTTAGTTTTAGTTTTATTTATTTGGAAGACTTCCTGATACTCTTTTCTTTGATTTTATAGCTTAGCCACTAAATTGAGAAACTAATAATTTGCTCTTTTTTGCTTGATTGAAGTTTTACAATCTAGGGGCAGAAAAAGTTCTATTTCTAAATCTTTGGTAGATATTAAATAGTTGCACAGACTAAGACACAGTATCCCTGAAAAAATGGTCCCAAATGAAGATAGAGATTTTTTTATTTATACAATTTGTAAAGGAATGGTCAGTTATCAGATGCCTGCATATTGTCTTGGTGAATATTGTCAGTTATACATGCAGTTAATTCCTGAAATATCTGTTTTATATTTCCTGCCTGGCACTAGAAATCTACAGGTACATGCCAGGGAGCTGGGATAAAGTAGTATATTTTGATTTTATGAAATCCAGTTACAGATTTGTGCATCTGCATTATCCACCTACCAGGAGCTGCCTGTGCCTGTCAGCGTATTGTGATCCTTGCAAGGAACTGGTAGTCTGAGCTGCTACTTTGGGCAAAGTTCTTTTTCTTCTACTGCCAGCTCTGCTGCTAGGTGTTAGTAATGTCAAATTCTGGTTTTGGGGTTAAGGGGAAAGAACTTATTGTTATATGAGGAACCAAATCTGATATATACAAGCAGAGAATAATTGTAGCATCTTTTTTGTGGTATTGATATATGGAGTATTGTGTGCTCCTTCCTTAGCTCATCTCCACAAGTTCCTCTTTCCCCATTTCTCCAAGAGTAATTCACTTGGGCTGGGGTAGGGCTGTGCACAGCAGTCACTGAGCTTTGTTCCTTTTAAGTGGTGACCAGGGCAACCTCTAGGGCTTCTGAGTAGACCAAAGGTATCACAGGCCTAATGCACAGTTTGTTTTCCCTTGGTATGGAAACTCCAGGCGAATGATGGTTCATTTAAATCAGTGTATTTGAGAGCACAACCAAGCTCATGTGTCAGTCTGGAGAAAAAGATAATGGTTGTGAGAAGGAAGGAAAGGATAGGGAGAGACACAGTATTCACAAAACCTTAATATGACTCTCTTTGTCATATACTCTGTTTGCTTGACTCTCCCTTTTCATTTCCATTTGAGAGAGGAGCTGTGAGCATGTATATGTATAATAGTATATGTCCTTATACATCTTAATTAAGGGACCTAAGCTTCTCCCTTGAAAATCTAGTTGCATTTTGCTGTAGAAATTATGCCAGAACCCTGCCACAGTCAGTCTGGAGGCACAGGGCTTTATGTCACACAAATCCCATAAAACTCAGAACAGGGCATAAAGCTATGAGCTGCTTGTTTTTTGGATTGCTTGGATAAGGGAAAATCCAGCAAGTAGAGAAGTTTCCCAAAATTTTACAAGTTTTATTGAAGAATGAAATGATTGAGAGGTCTTCCCAGTATTTGTCTTTTGCCAGCCATGATTTGAAACTACCAAGAATTCTCTGTGCTTTTGAAAGCAAAATAGTTGCTCCAGAATCAAAGCATTATTTCACTATGAAAGGAAGCATGACCCTGCTTTCTTCTATGCAAGTGTCAAACCAAATGCAGCTCCTCTATGTGGATCTTGTAAATAGATATGTATTTCCACCACTGGGATACCGATCCTGGCAAGTAAAGGGAATCACAATCTTCAGTACAGCCATAAGAGCTGCCTGCAAAGAAATGAGCACTCTCAGAACATCAGGTTCTACTAGGAAGTGTAGGTTGTTTTCTTATTCTTTTGAGGAGACAAGATGTGCTTTGTTGGACTTGTGAGCCAACACTTCGCTGGTGTCAGTGAATAATATTTGACTGATGCTTTGAAAGGAGAAAATTAAAATCAGTACAGTGAATAACAAGTGATGATGGTGATGTAAGTAATTAATAATTATTTAATGCTCTCAGGGACCATTTTCATTCTGTCATCTGAGAATTCTTCATCTTAAGTAAAAAAAACTAAATACCTCTCTTTTTCTTTGTCCGAGTTTGCTTGGCTCCAGACCCAGGTTTCCAAAGCTACATAAAGTGCTTAGCTCACAAGGTTCTGGGATCTAATTTGTGGTATAAGGATATAATAGCTGAGGGTGAAGTTTTATAAGAGACAGGAAATCCCAAGACATCCCAGTCTGGGGCAGGGACTAAGCCTGCAACTTTGCTTTTGGAAAGACTGTGAAGTGCTCGTTAGGCTTGCCTCATGTGGCTCTGGACCCCACATGTGCCACTTCTAGGATATGGGGATATTGTTGGAGCATGAAACCAGGTCTGCTCTGATGAACGAGAAGAAAGCTATTTTCCCTAAGCACTATGCCCCATGAACTCTGCTGTCTCTGAAACCAAGATTTTTTTTCCATCGAAGTGAGGATATTGACACCACAGGATGTTCTGTCAATAAGATGGGCTGGCTATACTATGCGAAGAGAACTGTTATGCAGAATATAGACTTTTCCAGAGAAGAGTATTATCACTGGACAGTTTTTCTCTGCTTCCATCAAATATTCTCTGATCTGTAATACAACAGTCCTTTTCCCATCTCCTGCTCTGAAGTTTAGCACATTGGAGGCTGTACTCAGTAGCAAGCATTTTTAATTACTGTATCATCTCCTTATGTACTGTTCTGTGAGGAAATACATTAGAAAATTTAGCACAAGGTCATAATTTCTGGGGTATACAATGTTTCCTACTTCAGAGGTTTAGTACTTCACCACTGGCAGTACTTAAGAAAAAGGTTGACTCACAGAGATGAAATTTCTGTGAAATTTTTCTCCGAAATTGCCCTTATTTGACAACTATGCTACTTCACTGTGGTGACTTCGACAGTTCCATGATCCTCCAAGATGAAACACTTACTGTAAGCCAGGCATCTGCAGTCCATTTAGTAGATTTAATTGCAGACCTCAAAGATGAAGGGAAAATACTTGTTTTATTTATGGGCTGTAAAACTATAGAGTCATCTGGAGAAGCTAGTGTTCTGTGCAGAGAGAGACCTCAAAGTACCTTCTTAATGGATGACAGCATGAATGCAATTCATTAATGCAGAAGATGTTATTAATGGGTGTAAACAAGAATCTCCGTTTTTGAGCGGATGTGTTCTACCATTCTGGTGGCTGAGGCCAAGAGTGTGTCTGTTACGTTCCGCTGAAATTTCCCCAGACCCCATGATGAGTGAAGTGTATAAGGAGAGAAATAATTACACTTGCCAGGGAATTACTTTCATAATTCACCCACAGCTCTGCTCTGTACAAGTTATAGCTCAGTTGGTTTTCACGGCACCTCCACACCACTGATAGAGAGGCACGATTGCATTATGCACATCCAAATGGGTATTGCAGGGCACTGTTGATTAAGCTCTTTTATGGTTTGCTGCTACTGTGGTTGCTGTTCGTATTAGGGAGGCTTAATTGCAGTATCCAGGAAAAAAACCCTAAAACATAACTAGAACTGCTTGTCCATTACATTTCGATTTCTATTATGGAAAGATAAAGGGAATTTGCTCAGTTCCATTGGGTAATTCCCATTGCCAACACTACAAAAGAAGTGTTCAAGGACCTAACTCACCCTTGAATTGGTGTTTACTGAATTGAAGCTCCATTGTTTACCGTAAGACTGGGAAATGGGAATAAAACTCTTGGGGTCCTTTATTTTCAGTGTCATTCTTGATTATGGACTTACTGACTTTTCTCATGTAGCATAGTCAATACATTAAGTGGGTTTGTTTGGCATTTTTCCTAGTCTATCTGCCACTCTGATTTCAGAGAATCTAAAGCATTTCTTTAGCTTGCTGCAGATGCACACACCTTGGGAAACTTATGTCGATTCCCATATCACAAGTCCCCAGTTCTAGCACTGCCCTACCTCACAGGTAGATATTTTCGGTCTTTTTCACAAATACTAGGAAATATGCAGGTGCTTGAAGAGCCATGGGTAGGAGCCATGGGTAGGACAGCCAGAGGTGCTGTCTTGTTCCTGTGGGACAAATCTTGGTTAGGTTAGTGGACGTCAGCTGGGCAGGGGTTTCTGTTGATGAAGTTGCCAAGCTGACAGTATTCAAAGCACTGGTTCTGTTCTCCCAGCTTTTTTTGTGGGCTTTGCTGCCAGCATCCCTGCCCTATCAGGCAAGTCCTGGCGAATGATTTTTTTTTTGGAGAGTACTATTGGCACAAATAAAGGAGGATGAATTCCTCTAATTCCAGTGTCAAGTTATTTAGACAAAAAGGTACCTGATGATAGAGCAACTGAGCCAGATCATCAGCTCTTTGTTGTTTCCACTGGGCATAGAGGGGTCATAAGCAAGGAGATGTGAAATTGTAACATTTGGACTCTGCTGTCACCTCTGAAGTGCTCTTCCAGCCTCTGAGAAACACAGGGTACCTTCCACATTTAATGAGTTTCTCAGTAGAAGAAGAAGCCGTCTAGTAAAATTCCAGCAGCCTTGAGGCTAACCCGAATTAGACTGGGACCATGTCATGCTTCTCCATTTCAGGGCTGAGTTCATGCCTTTCTTGTTCTGAACTTCCTGATTCAGAGCTCAAGAAGATTTGGATAAAGACACTTTTATGTTTCCTGCTTTTGACTCAGGCTTTAATAGACAGAATGTTGGTATCATCTGTGAAGTGCAAGAGGGAGCTCCCTTTGAATCAGCTCCCACTGGTAATCAACACTATGAACTTGAGGTGTTGTTGACCTTCCAATCCTCATGAAAGGGATTAGAGCTGAAGAAAACCAATGTGATGATTATGAGAAGATAACAATAATTAGATTAAACATAATATTTTCTCTGAAAACTAAACAGCATGCATTGATATATAAGGATTTTAAATGGGATTTTTGCTCTCCTTTCCTCCATGTCAGGTTGTCATTCAGCTGATATCAAATGCTGATATGCACAAATTATGAAAGAGGAAAGGAACATGGGGTTTGCCTTTTGGAAAGACTACCTATTAAGTTCTTTAAGCCCTTGACTTGAAACACAAAATACATATTTAAAAATTTATATTGATATTTATGTATCAGCATATGCCCCACTCCTATCCCTCTCTTCCCACCTGAAACTGAACGATGGAGCTGCACGAAAGAGCCTACAATGAAAAATGTAGATCAAATATTGTTACAATTTAAATGTGATGTTGGCAGAGAGAAGACAAAACTAATTTAATTTTTCCTGTCAGTCTCTGTAGTAGATCAATTAAACTGCCAAGTAGATCAAATATTTCAGACTGTATTTATTACATTAAGTATTTATGTTCAGGCTGAGCATTTAAAGTATGATCTCATATAGGAATAGAAGGAGAATCAGATCAATCCAGCAGAATTTGCAGTAAGTTAATGGAAATCTAATTGGAGATTTTAATTTTGTGTACAGGAGGCAGTAAGTTTCTGAAAGAAAGCAATACACTGTCTGTATTGCAGCAGCTTCATACAAATCCTGTTAAACTAATCTCAGATTGTCACAGATGTTGCTGGGAGCTGGATCAAGATGTAGGGCTGATGGCTGAACCCTCACTGATTTTGATGTCGACTCGATGCCTGAAGTCCTCTGAAGATTCGAAATAAGTAGGAACAATTCCTTCCTTTCCCACTGTGGGCTCAGGGCTGCTGCAATAAGATGTTAAAAACCACTGCTGCCTGCTATGTATGAGTGTCTCTTTCTTGGTCAGTGTCACTTTTCTGGAGACTGTGGGCTGACTGACAGGCAGGTGGAGACCTTGGACTCCTGAGTGTCTCATTGGTCTTGGCTTTGTGCTGGCAAAGTCCCGTACATTTCCCTAGACTTGTTATCTGCAGATTCAGGTGATTGTAAGGTAGAGTCAACCTTCTTTACAACATACATCAAAAAGGAACAGGGCTAAATCCTATTATACTCTATTCTAGCTGGCCCCTGGACCAAATGATGCTTTTTACTTTACTTCTTTTTTGTGTGTGACCTGTTTGCAAGTATCTTAACCTCAGTGAAAATAAAAGGAATGGTTTATGGGTGAGTTATTGCTAGAGATAGCTTAGTTTCCACCACAGGTAACTGCACCCTCAGGTTGCAGAATCACTAGGTAATATCAGGGCTAATTATTAAGCAAAGAGCTTAGGATGGTACTGAGCACTGATAAATATTTTATTCCTCTAACAGCAGAATGGAAATTATTCTAGAAGATGGAGCTGATTCCTGCTTTTTTGAAAAGGGGAAGACCACTTTCCACTTCTCCCCACCTCTCACTAAGCAATGTCTGTGCCCAGTCCTGCATTAGGCACCACAGGCCAGCCCCTCCTCAGCCTGGGAGCTGAACAGCTGTGTTAAAAAGCCTCATTCAGTTTGTGTTAGAAAGCAGCAGTGCAAAGGCAGTTGATGCTCCTGTAAGGCCTCCTGGCACCCCATCTTGGGCAGAACCTGAAGATATTGGGACTTGGTGCAAAAGACCAGCTGCAAACTGCAGGGACTCTGAAGGGCCTCTCCTCCCTCCTGTTAAAACAGTGGCTGTGATTCAACAGGGCAAAAAATTACTTTATGAGCATGGCTGGTGGTGGCAAAAACTGTAAGTTGTGCTACTGAGTAGATTTTGTTATAAACCCTTCTTCTGACCTGCTCAAAACAGCCACAGAAATCAAGATTGAGCTTCCTAGAGCTAAAAGCAAAAGAAGCAGAGCATTTTAGTCAAGTGCTGAAACTTGCTTGTGCTTAAATGCCTGGACCCATGGAAATGTTGGTCTGCTGATCATATGCTTTATCAGAGAAATATTACAAGAGAAAAGGGATCTTTCCATTTATATTAATAAGCTGTCCTTTGTAGATGTTGGTTTTTGAAATACAAAGAATACTTTTTCCTGAATGTTACTGGCAACCACAAATCTCTGAAAATTGCTGTGAAGAAGTCTTGCCAACATCTTAAAAACAAACAACTGGCTGCCTTCATTCCTAGCAGATGGGTGCTGACCCGTTGCTACCAAGAACAAAGTGTAAAACTCTGTAGGTTATTAGTTCCATCACTTAGTCATGAGCCATTTAACTCGAATATTAACTGCAGAAATTAAAGCAAGTCCTTGGCTTGGGAAGATCAGGGGAAGATACTGCATTGTGCCAGGATGTGTGTGGCTGGGCTGTTTCTTGTTGAAAGGTAGCATATCAGCAAAAGACAGGCTTTTGCCAGGAGTGTACATGAGGATGTGGAGTTGGTGTGGCCTCTAAGACCCCTGGAAAAATGGTGACTAATGGTGACTGTTTTTTTAACCAGAGAGTAAATTAAGAAGTAGCTCAGCCATCCCACCTGCGTCCCCATCCTACTCCTCTGATGCATTCTCCATCATTCAATAGATGCCTCTAAGCTACCCAGCATGGCTTTTTGGATGGACCGCGTGTCCTGCCCAGTGATCAACTTACACTTCCAGGTGTGCTTGTTTGGGAATTGGCAAAAGCTCCTGCATTATCAAAGAGAAAGCAGAGGAAGAGCCTGCAGTGTTCCATCTCAGGAAGGCAGCTGGTGGAATGAGGACTGCCTCTGTCAGTGGGCTGCAGGGATAGATGATTTTGGCTTCAAGAGAGAGGAATCGCTTCATCCACTCTCCAGTGTTTTGTTATGTGTTTGGATCAGCCATGTGTCCCAAATGACAGGGTAGAGATGCTCTGGCCCATCTCTCTTCTCGTGAGACTCTTAAGCTGTATCACAGCAGCAACTTAAGGTAGCCTCGGCTCACTTCTGGAGGCCGTTCTCTTTGAGCTGTCACCCTTAAGCAGCACGGACATTGAATGGGTAAAGGTAGAACAGAGCCTTGCAGGTAGACATGGTGCCAGTAGCTGGTAGCAGCCTGGCCAAGGAAAAGTATCTAATTTTACAGTGAGGTGGGAGAAGGTCATCCTAACAAGTGGAATTTTTTCACCCTTCTCTCGGCTGTAATCTTTCAGGCAAAGATAAGTGACAGAACCCCTACACTTACTTACTAAATGCTGCTGCCACCATTGATTAAGCTCACTGCGCAGGTGGAGGACAGGGGACATCTCCAGCATGGGGCTGGTGGCAGGCACAGAGCAGCAGCTTGATATGAGAGGAGGGAATGAGCTGAGCCTTGCTTATGAGGAGATCTCATGTGTGATCTGAACTTCACTGCTCACTTCTGTCTCTACTTCCCTCTTGCACTCTGTTTGTCACCTTGCATGACTCACAGTGTAAGAGCCTTCTTCCAGAAGGATCAGCAGAACAGGATATGGGTTTTCTAGCCCAAGTGATCCAGAGGACACCTGTGTACTCACTAAAGGTCAATGTAGCCACAAAAGATCAGCCCCATCTCTGTCCTCTTCAGACTGGCCGTGGAGGGAACAGATGGTCTCCATAGCCCTCCCCAGCAGTGACGGTGCCTTCTCTCCTTCCTCCCCAGGGAGCCCGCTGTGCTCGTGCTGCGTTCCCGACCCCATGGGCCTCTCCTTCCTGCCCACCTACGGCTGCCAAAGCAACCGCACTGCCAGCGTGGCCGCGCTGCGCATGAAGGCGCGCGAGCACTCAGAGGCTGTGCTCCAGTCTGCCAACCTCCTGCCCGCCGCCAGCAGCAGCCCCACTCCTCCTGCCAAACCCGGCCCTGAGGGCAGCCAGGACAAGCAGCCCTCTCCAGCCAAGGAGCACATGGAAGGGGAGAAGAGCGTATGAGACCGGAGTGGTGCTGGCCCCTTGGCTCGGGGCAGTGACCCGGCGCTGTGCCAGGGAGTGAACTGCAGTGTGGCCGTGCCCAGTGGGACCTCATGAGGCCACCAGGGACCCAGCTCAGCTGAGTGGCCTCTTGGGCTGCCTTTCACCCTTGCTTTTCTTGTGTCGCTGTAGGTTCATTTCCCTAATTTATCCGCACTCTCTGTGTTTGGAAACGTTCGTGAAGCTGTTTTTATTCCCCCCCGCCCCATACATCCCAGGGACACTGAAAGGTCCAGGATCCTGGCTTGCCCCTGCACATCTTGACTTCCCATCCTGTGTGAAATGGATGGGTGGAAGCAGCTCATTTCCAGATGTGAGTTCTGGGGCAAGAGATGCACCCAGGTACCAGTTACTTCACTGCTCACAACAGAGAGGAAGGATTACCCAGGTATATCCCAGTTCAGCCTGCAGTTTTCTGAAGGCATTTGACTTCAACCAAACCTATCCCAGGCAATCCAGATGTAAGAGAAGCAGAAAATAGAACAAAACTCCTCATAATTTTTTTTTTTTTTTTTTTCTGAAAGTGAAACTTCCCATGGAGTAGACTACTGGAGAATTGCTGAGATCAGTTTACTTGTGACTAAAATCCTCACATTAGCCTCTATGTAAACATTAGTGTATTACTCTTGCCATTCCCTGGGTTAGACATGAAATACACACAACTTCAGAGTGGCATTCGCAGCTTCAAACAGTAATG
>WBMY01010284.1:112178-125811 GCA_013397315.1 Donacobius atricapilla
ACTGGTCAAGGTCAGGAGAAGACTTTTCTTTTTTAATTAAGCTGTGTTTGCTTTGTCAGCCCAACTGGTTTACCTTTCAGTTCTTCTGTTTCAGAATTCTTTTTTATTAAACTCTAGCATTCAGTATTGGCCCTAGAGACTAACACTTGCTATAGTGGCAAATTTATTAGGACTCCCCTAGGTACAAATAGGCCAAGTTTTTTATTATGTGCACACAGCTTCTTTACGCCCGCACTGTACATGAGGCAATGTGTTAAATAAGATCCAAAGCCCATTAAATGAAGAAGCCCATCTCTGCAAAGAAGACTCCCTAGGAACCTAAAGTCTGCCTGTTATATCACAGCTGGCTCACCCTCTCTCTGTCGTGCTGGCTGAAGCCATCAGGTTTTGGCAGATGCTTGAGAACCAAGATGCTGATGTGATCACCAGCCTTGGCACAGCAAGGGATAGGAGCATCCCTGGGAGTTGTTACTTTTTATTAGAAATATTTCTGTAGCAGTGCACAAGAAATTGGCTGCTGGCAAGGAAGGAAGATGTACAGGAGAAAAGAGCTGATCCTATTTCTCCTCTGAACCATTACTTTAGAGCTAAACCCAACTGGGACTTGAGCCAGAGGTTCTCTGGGGAGGATTTGACAATCAACATCCAAGGGTCAGAAAGGAAGTTTCAAAATCACTCTCAGAAAGCCAGATACTTGAATACTTCTCCTGTGGGTCTGAACCTGGGAGCAATCCAGATTGATGCTGCTGCTTGTTCAGATAAATAACACAGACAACAAGCAGCCAGACATTGTGTGTGCATGTGAGCACGTACATTTAAACCACAGCTTCCTCTCTTTTGGTGGAGTTCCCTTCCACCAGGCTCAGGAGCAGCATTTAGGTGAGTCATATTCATGCACCCCACAGAGCCCTTTGTGAAGCCTAGGACTCACAAGGTTTTATCCCTACCTTCACTATAAGGCTGTGGGTGGAGCTCACTACCTGGGTCCAAGCTGGAAGGAAAGGAAGGGGGAGAGTCTGTACAAATATCAAGTGTCTACAGAGCTGTTGAGGCTGGGAAGCCTCTTGCCTATAGGAAACTCTGAAAATCTTCAAACTCCTAGACAGCTCAGATGAAATTAAACTTTTAAGAAAATAACCCACTGAGTTAAGAGCTATGCTTTCCCACCAGCTTGATGAATCACACACATATTAAAATCTAGTGACACTGGTGCTCTTCTGTTCTTCAATACACAGTTTGCCAGACACTGTGAAAGCAGGAGAGGAGGGAATAAACGACAGTCTTTGTTATTAATTAGATTTTAGAACTACATTAATGAGCCAGAAAAGTAGGAGCCAAGGTACTGAAAACACCTTATTCCTGCTGCCACTGCATGGGAAGGCAATTTAACCTTGATTCCATACTCTCTGTTCCTGGGACTTACATGTGCCCAACAAAATAGCTCCTGCATGTAAAGGTGGATATGTCTGGCCCACAATTTAACAAGGCCCTTAGCACCTACCACAAGGGAGAATTGCATTGGCCAGATGCTACTTTTGTACATGATGACATCTTTTAAGCACATTGTTTTCACTTCTTCCTTTCTCTCTGCCCTCTGTCAGGGACCCTCTCTCTTCCTGAGCTCAGCTCCTCACATTTCTATCAGCAGGAGGGAGCATTTTGGGCTTGCTACAGGCAGATTGGGAAATACTTGTGCTGGCAGAGTTGGCAATAAGCAGCAAGGAGCAAAAAGTCTTCTAAACAGCCCAGCATGTTATGGAGGATGATGTCTGCTGTGTGCTTTGTTAGCTAACAGCATGTACACAGCAATGTGAGCATTAATTTGGGGAATTGGGAACAAGTGAGGGTTTAGTTTGATTCAGACTGGATTTAGGATTAGCCATAATAAAAAACACACAAATTGGGATCATGTGGTTTTATCTGTGGCCTCTGAGCATCACAGGTTTCCTTTTGCTCGGCCCGACTGGGCATATGTGACCATGGCTGACAGTGCTGTTCCAGCGAATGCCCATAGTACAGATGCAGTCACACCTATAAACCCCTTGTTTTACCCCCAGCTCAGCTTTATTTACAGGATGAAGGGTATTTGCCTGCTGAAGGAGCGCTTCAAGTGCAGTGTGGATGTACCATTGCCCTTATGTTAGTGCCACTCTCACAGGCACTGGAAGCTTTCCAAGGACCAGGCTGTTGTTTGGGGTTTTCAGATGAGAAGCGTAAAAATTGACAAGTGTAAACCACGTGCTTGGTGTCCTGCTGAGCCTGATCAGAGAAGCTCTCAGTATACCCCGGGGAGGCAGATATTGCACACCATTAAACATGTCTCAGATGCCCAGAAGCATATAAATCTACAAGCAGGTTCCTCTGCCACTGGAAAACACAGCCAGGCAGCAGCGGGAATAGCCCCCCTGCAGTGTTAATAGAAGGTTGCCAGCGTGGAGCTGGTCACACGGCAGCTGTATCCAGAGCCACGGACAGCCCAGCGCAAGAGGGAGCTCCGCTGTGGCTCATCATGAAGCCACTGCTGGGAGCACTTGTCTGTGACTGCATCAGAAACTGTTCCCCTCCCATAGCCATTTTGGTGATGGTAACATCTCTTCTTCATTCCAAAATGGACAAAAAACCCCTAAACCACCACTACCAACAGCAAAACAAAATCCCCAAACATTGGGGAAAAAAGTCAAAACAATATTCAGCTCAACAAAGAAATAAACCAGAAAACACTTTGTGATATTTGAAACCCTTTTGTTTATCTTCAAATTCCCAATACATGTTTTTGAATTAATGACTTCTTTAAAAAGTACTTTCAGACCAAAAGAAAAGGTCCAGGACTGTTTACTGAGACATCCATGTAAGTAAATGAGGACCTCTCAATAATTTTTGAGCAAATTTCCCATTGGAGAAGACAGTAGTTGAAAAAAATTAACACTTCAAATATGTAGTTTTTTTACCAGCAATTTCAGTGTTGTAAAAACAGTGTCTTTTTCAGCAAAGAAGTTGTTTTATTGGAAAATTCCTGCTAAGGTGTAGTCATGTAACTTGGCTCTGTCAGTAGGTTTTTGGTCCAGTGCTCCATCTGGTATTTGATCTTGCTTGGTTTATGTTAGGGCTCATCTGGTTGCTAAGGAAAGGAGTTTATGGCAGCAGGATCAGTGCTAGGGCCAGTTCTGCTGCTGGGTTGAACTGTTGGGGCTGATCCCGTTGCCAGGAGGAGTGTTTGTGTCTCGGGCTGATAATGCAGGGGGTTCAGGAAGGGGACATAGTAAACAAAAAGGCACCTCCTTCCCCCTTTCCAGTTCCACCTGGCCCCGGACTCACCAACTGCACCACCTTTAGCAAGAGGGGACAATGTGCGGGTGACCACCCCTCCTGCAGAGAGATGGAGGTGTGGGGACATCCCAGGTACAACCCCAGTCCTGGCAAGAATGTGGAAAGAGGCAAACATTAATCTCCCTGAGGTAGTGGAACCTGGGAATCCCAGGGGAAAATGGAGCTCCCTTGTGGGAGCTGTGAGCAATAGGACATGTGCACAGACAAGTGGGAGCTGGAAAGCACATTGAGGGCACTGTTCAGACCATGTCCAGACACTTCAGAAGAACAGGAACACTATATCTCTAGGTTTATATAGACATGTAGACATACCTAGACACATCTCTACACAGGTATGGGTGCACTATCGACAATAACATTGTCTTAGTATAAAGTGATAGAAAATTCTGTTTTCATTCTTTTTCTAACTTTTCCTTTTGGAAATTTCAAATAGCACAGATGGTTTTGGCATTGAATAATGCTGGAATGTTTTCACCCACATTCCTTGGGTAGGGATGCAGTTTCAGTGCACCTGTTCCAGGCAGTCAATGCTCACCAGCAGAAACTGATTCTGCCAACAGACTTTCAGGAATCTTGGGGCAATCAAAGAGGACCAGATCCAGTTCTCATCCCCTGCAGCTCATCAGCGCTAGGAATAGAAAGAAGGATCAATGTTTATCTCAGAGTCTGTCATCTCTGCCCTGTTGATGTAAAAATAGTGCTGAAGAAGGCCACCTTAGCTCACCTGAAATGCTTCATGTTGGTGACAACACTGACAATGCTGGCACAGCAATAATTCCATTTATGTGTGCTCTGAATGCTGCCATTCCCTGTGCCAGCTTTAAGCAAGCCAAGGGACAGTTGTGGTAAGATGAGGCTCAGAATGCCTGTGGGCAGGAGCTCCATGACAAGGGAGTCCAAGTCAGCATAGGGAAGAGTCAGCCTGTCAGGCAGCTTGCCTTTGACAAGCCCTGGCTTTTCAAAGTGCATCTCCAGCTTTGAACATTTTCTGCTTTCTGCTGGAGTCCCACTTCTTTCCATTGCTAGAAGGATTTCAAAGATTGTCCCTGCTTCTCACAGAGTCTTCCCTCTCTCCTTCTTTCAAAATACCCCAGGCCTCAATTTATTCAGTATGGACTTGGACACAGGAAATTGCTCATCTTTTACCACTGCAAGCTGCCTTCCCCAAGGCTTGAGTTAAATCTGCTTTAATAAAACACAGAGCTTTCGTCAATTGGGACATAAATGATTTCTCTTCTGTACTACTGCAATGCTGCTTTCTAAGTATGTCCAATAGCATATTAGAAGCAAGTCTCTAATTGGCCATATAGTACCAAAGATCTGACTATCTAATGTGAGAAATCAACATCATGAAAACTTTGAGAATATCAAAAAGAAGCAAGAGAAGACCACAGATCATTTTCAGCCATTCCCTATCCATTTAAACCCCATAATTACAATATTATAGTTAGTATCAGGGGACAGGGTTAAATGTGAGATCATCATAAAACCAGAATAATCACCCTAAAGACAAAATAAATTAACCATTGACCTTTGTTGTTATAATTAGGATTTCACAAAAAAACCCCAAACACATTCAAGTTCAATTTACTCAAGTGTTTCATGTTCGTCATCTTCTATAAGGCTCTGAAGCAGAGTTACTTTAATAAAAATGACGGATGTACACAAGTTGCTCCAAATTGCACATTTATATGTATTCACTAGAGCCCATGTAACCCATCATGTGCAATATCACCAGCTTCTGATGCTGTTTTTCAGTGAGGGAATGGACCAAACTTGGAGTTTTTTATTTACTCAGAAACGAAAAAGAGTATATCCTCCAAATACAGATATGCAAACCTGTCAATGTATTTCTGGTAAAAACATAACCAGTCAACTATTCTCTTTATGGTTTGTTACCCTCATGTTACAGTAGCACTTTCACTGTCAGCAAGGACTTCTTGGTTACTCAGGGATCAAAGCAGAGCAAACCTAAATAAAATAGCCAGTCTGGACAAAGACTGAGCCAAAATCACTCTGAGAAGAGTCTGCACAGTGTGGAGAAACACTGTTGTGTTTCATCACACAACATACAATAAGATAAATGAGGAGAAATGTGAAAAAAGACAAGTTACACACATGGTAACTTCCCCCAGGTGGACAGGACACAGAGAACACAAAAGCCCTGATGTCCTCTGGGTGGTGGCAAGAATGTGATCATCTCCCAGTGTTTTTGGACTGGGTGCTGGCACCGTATCTCCGTGGTCCTCTGTCCAGAGGGACCACTGCCCTTGCATAACAGGGAGGAGGTGGGAATGATCCCAGGAGTTGTGGGCCAAAGGTATCTCTGCCCAGTCTCCTGTTCCCTCTCCTTAGGAAAGGGAGGAAGGGGGATGAAGCTCTACATCCAGTCATCCCCTAGATCTTTTAATTGTATAGCGCACACATACACACACACACACACACACACACACTTCCTTGTTCTCAACTTTCTCTGCCAGCATAACTGGAGATAAAATTACAATGACACATAATTACAATGAAAAAGCTGGCTAGAAGTCATTCCAGTATTATAAAACAAGTCCCATTTATTTTGTTTATTAATTAATAAATAATTACTTATTTGCAAATACAGTTGCATTGATGGAACGTGCTGATGACATATATCCTCTTGGACAGATGACTTAGGAAGGCACTGAACACTCAAGGAGGAGTTGACAAAAATCCATGCATGTAGGCCATTTCAATTAAACTAAACTCTCTAAAACAAACCCAGCATTTTCCACAAGGATATTCAAGCCCTTGGGACAAAGTCATGGCTGTGGGATGGCAGTCCAAGTCTGCCATGTGACAGCTGGACTGTTGGCATTGCAGGCACCCCAACAAGGAGAAGGAGATTCAGAGGGAGGCAGTTCTGGCCCTAGAACCAAAGGCTAGCTAAGTCTGGCCTCAGTCACACCTGTCAAGGAAGAATCACTACTCAGGAGCCTCAGGGCACCAAGAAATGTAACATGCACAAAGGCCACGTGCAGGAGAAGGAAACAGTGAAAATCATGGCCCCTGTTCTCTTCAGCCCTCTGTGCTTCAATGCATTCCAACAACCTGCCATGTTCTTCAGTCCTAACCACAGTCTACTGGCAAGGCAGAATTTGGCTTAGCTTGCATCAACACCTCTTAAACCCACAACTTAGTGTCACTATCACAAAACAGTGCTTTCCTACAACTGCTTTCATGATTATTGCACATTTCCCATAGCACCCCTCCCCCAAAGAAAAGGGTCGATTTACAGCTCTCATTCTGCCTAGTACGGACCTCTTCCAGCCCTGTTTCCCACAGCATGGGAAACATCCCCCCAACAAACACAAACAGAATAGGGCACAGAACAAAAAAAATTTGTTATTCGAAAAAGTGTCATTTGTCTTCCTTTTAACATACAAACATTTTGTGTTCACCCTCACAGGCATTACTGCATTCTTATACTGTTATGCAAAAGGCAGTTTTACAGGTATATAACAAATATATATAGGGTTGTTTACGTGGATTCATGTGTATGTTTGTACACACACACTCCCACAGCCTAGCAAGAAGTTGGCCAGCAGCATGGTCTAGGGCAGAGACAGGTTTGCTGATGGGTTCCTGCTCAATGCCAGTCTGTGACCTGGACTTCTCTAATATTGTTCATGCCCTGTGGCAAGTGTGGAAAGCTTTGGATGCAAGACAAGAACCACATTCTTATCTATTCTCAAAACTGCACAGTTTGTTTAATTGCACAGAATCATAGACTCATTAAGGTTGGAAAAGACCTCTAAAATTATTACCAACAGTTGACTTAGCACCAAGTGTTCATCACACCTTCTAACATTTCCAAGGATGGCGATTCCACTGCTTCCCCAGGCAGCTTATTCCAATGACTGAGCACACTTGCAGTGAAGAAACGTTTCCTAATGTCTAGTCTAAACCTCCATGGTGCAACTTCAGGTAATTTCCTCAGGTGCTGTCACTTGTTACCTTGGAGAAGACCCTCAACTTGCTACAAGAATTTAGCTACAAATTCTCCAGGTCAAAACCCCCTCTGGGAGCTGTTCAGAGCCACAGTCTACTGTGAATGCAGCTCCCTGAAGCTAGCAGAAAGGGCTGACGGAAATGAAGAAGTCCTACTTGAAATGTATTTGATATCCAAGTTAGGACTGGCTCCTCTTTAGATGCCCATGTTTCAGTTCACCTTAACAGCAGAGGGAAAAATACACTCTGCTTTCCTCACATACTTGGAAGCGGTATAATGGGGCATCCCATTATTCTCCACAATAAGAGTTTTAGGAGACCCTTGATAAAAGGGTGCAGAGGCGTGCATGTCTACAAAACAAATGACAGTTAAAGAAGTAAAAAGGACCTTTTTCAATACACGTATACATTTTTGTTATCAAATTACCATTCATTTTTTAATCTGTGCACAGATACTTCATATCCATGGTCTTCCCTGGGAAAGGAAGCTTTTATCCTGTCCTCTGAGAGCCTACTTCTTGACTTGTGGCTGTTAAGGGCATTAAGATGTGTAATGCTATACACACACACACACACACAGAGAAGAAAAAAAAAAAGGCTTGTGTACTCTGATAGGCTTTAAGATTTCATAGGTTTTGTCTAAATGAACCATGGAAAACTCTAATGGATCTATGTATCTATATTTTAACAAGTGGATGAGATGCTGCTCTATACTGGATAGACGCTATACTGTATAGAGTGACAGGAAAAGAGAAGTGCAACATGAATAGCACCATCAGTTTACAAAATAGTTCTGACTAACAAAAATATTTATAATAAGAGCCATTTCCCTTAATTTAACAACTTGAGAATGAATTCTAGTTCCTGAAAAACTCTTGATTTTCATTAAAAAAAAAATCTTCCAAAATGAGTTTTTTCTCAGGGGAGACTGCATTTGCTGATTTCCAAGTCAAAGGTAATTTAAATGTTAATGTTTTCAGAACAGGATGACAGGATAATTCAGGCTGCAAAAGATCTCAGGAGAACTCTGCATGAACCTCTTGCTCAAGGAGGATCAGCTCTGAGGACAGCCCAGGTTGTTCAGGGCTTTATTCAGTCAGGTGTTGAAAACCTTCCAGGGTGGAAAACTGAACAATACATGTTTATTCAAAGATGGGCATTTGGCTGAATGCTTAAAACCAAACCATACCAGTAAAAGGTTCTTCATTTCCAGCCCACGCCTCTGCTGCAATCAAACCTACCAAATCACAAAATGCTGAACAGGTGAAATGAACCTTAGAAAATCATTTAAAGGCTAAATACAAACCCCACTGCAATCAATGAAGTGATGCCCTTAGAGTTTGTCTAAGAGAAATGTTTCAGTAAGTGGCATTGATGAAAGGAACTGTCTGGTGGGACCAGGACAGGTTGTGAACACATGGGTCTTGTCAGGGATGGAGGAAGGCTGAGAGCTGAATTCAGGTTAAGGAAGGAGAAAAACCACAAAGTGGGTCTGTGTCCCAAGAGAGGCTTCACTCCTGGGAAATTTGCTGAAGAAAAAGTCTGTCATAAATATTAACACTGGGAGGGTGGAGCAGTGCGTGTGTCCTGTCTCCACATTGTATTCATTAACAAAAGGCCTGACTCATCCCTTCCTTTGCAGGAAGTCAAGAGCTGCTTCACTGAAAAAAATCCTGTAAAAATTGCCTATGTTTCACTGGCATAATTCTTCCTTAGAGCTTCTGCATTTCAGTTGTAACTGGGGAAGACAGTATGAAAATGAGACAGAAAAAATGAATCCAATACTCCAAATATAGATATTTAGAAACAGGCGCAATACATTCAAATTTTCCATCTTTTCGCCTAGGTTTCCTCATTAACTATGATGACAAAAAAGAGTTGATGCAAGGATGAGTGATATTTTCACACAGATCTTTCAGAGAAAAGTGATAATTCAAAGAAGCACTTTTCTAGAAATTAATACTTTGGACTTTCTGAATATTTTGTTTGTTTGTTTGTATTAAATCACAAGATCACAGAATTCACGAGATCAAACTTAGGTACATTTTTCAGGGTTTAAAAGTTAGTTCCATGTTTCAGTGGGAGCCTGAAAACAAAACAAAACACATTTCAATTACAGTAGCAAAGAACATTTTGTCCTAACAAACAATTAAATACTGTTGCGGGATTTCATTCAACCTGCTCCTCACCAAAATATTTCAGGCCAAGTATCAAGATAACCTGAAATTTTAAGTTGCACTATAAATAAACCCTGACTCTGGAGGAACCTATTTGGATGTCATGAAGAAATATGAAGAATTCAGCAGCATGTTAGTTGGCACTGCAAAAGTATATGAGAAGTCTAGAGCAGCTGTAACTGTATTCTGGCTGTTTAAAAGGTTTTTTTTTTTTTTTGACATGGCTGTTGTATCATGCATCCAGTATACAATCTTCCTGTCAATGACATAAGGGCAATCAACATGTGCAAAAAATTGATCTTGTATACATGGCATATTTGTAGCCACATATTTTCTACCTGTCAATACAGTTCAAAGGCAGTGAATGAGGAAAGTTCAGTAGATGCAGCATCAGTTCTGGGTCTCATAGGATGCAAAGGATGGTTTCAAAGGTTTTATTTTGTGTCATTTATCATGCAACACATCTGGGCAATAGGACACTTGCTTTGGCTATCCCAGCCTTCTTAATGACAAAGCAGCAGTAGCAGCAAGCAGTGGCTTCACATTGTCAAATGTATTTGTCTAGCTGGCATTGCCCCTTCATCTCTCTGATAATTTGGTACTTATTCGATTTCTCTTTTCTTCAGAGTGGTCATTACCTTGCATCTTTCAATATGAACAGCTTTTATTTCCTTTCCCACTCAAACCACAATGAGATTCAGACAAAGTGTTGTACAAATATCAAATCTGCATGTGCTTTAGTGTGCATGTGTCTGTCCAAACAGTCCTTAAAAACACTAGCTGGCATGTATTGTTATGTCAGCTTTCAAGATACTCCTTCAGCAGCAAAATCATCTAAATTGGTGAGGGTGACAATGCCAGTATGTTGGGTTGGGCTCACAGCCTTTCCTAAGTGAACTTGAGTTTCTCCAGCATCTTGATGGTAGGAGTAGGAGGCTGCGTCAGTGTAGGGCTGAGTATCCACAGACTCAGTGTATCTGTAGTCCTGCTGGCCATCTCCAGGTAGTTCAGCTGGTTCTGGTCCAGCAGGCACTGACCAGGCAGGTTCAGAGAGCTGAGACTTCAGCACTGCTACTGATGAGGCTTGTAAAGGCAGCACTCTAGGGTAGGAGGCATAGGGGGAATTCTTAGTTTCTGAAGAGGTGGACTGGTGTAAGTTCTGTTCCAAGGAAGGGACTGAGACTTGAACATATTTGCCAGTTTCTGGGTCATAAAATGTCTTTAAATTAACTTCTGCTGGTAAATCAACTACATAGTATTGACCAGAGTCAGGGTCTTGGAGGAGTTTCCGCTGGGTTGAAGAAGGTGAAGGGCTTGGTGCTGGTGCAAGTCTAGATTTCCCAGTTGTGGTTTCTGTGGGAGTAAAACTTGAATGAAGGGGAGAATGAAGGGGAGAATATCCTAAGGGTGAAGCAGGTACTGTTGTCTCACCAGAATGAGTAGGTTTTCTCCCTACAGCATCTGTATGCTCAGTCTGATGGTTTTTCTGATGCTCTTGAACTTTTTTCCTCTTGTTTGCCAGCTTTTTAGCCCGACGCAGAGCCTTTTCTGTTTTTGGTGGCACAGTGGGTGGCTTGCCTGCTGGTCTCCCACGTCCCCTGGGGTCCAGTCTCCCATCTTCGCCTGCCACATCAGAAAGTAGATTCCTCTGTGCTGAATCAATTATCTCTTCTGCGGGCATATAAGCTTGCCTCTCTAGGGCCATGTTCAACAAGGCAGGATTTGTAACATCCTCTGTCTCTCTAAGGCCAGAAATAGTTGGTTTATCTGACAATGAACTGGCAGCAAGAGAGTGCATCGTGCTTCCTGACCTGGGGCTTGTAACAGCGGAGCATGAAAGATTGTCTAACAAAACAGGTGCACCTTCTGTATGCAGGATGTCCTCTAAAGTGTCATTGGATACAGAAGAACACGTGTGGTCCTCTAATATGGAGCCAGTCACAGGGGAAATTGTCTCCCTAGTGATTATTTTTTTTGCACAAGAGCCCCCTTTGCGGTTAGGTAAATGATGATTCTTAAAGTAATTTGTCTTTCTTTCTGCAGGATAGCTGGGGTTGTTTTGTGCTTGGTCATTTTCCAGACCTATGATTGGCTGTGCTAAGCTGTGTCTTGCCTTTGTAGGCTTCTTTTTACTTCTACAGACACTTTCCTCATTCATTTGCCCAAATTTATTTAACAACTCACAAGTCTTTTCATCTTCTTCTGAAAGTTTTCCAAATGAAAAGCTCTCTGTATCTTCCAGAAGACTGAGATCCAGTGTTACCGAAGTAGATCCAGGCTCACTGGCTTCTTTTTCTCTGTCAGTCACTCCATCTCTCACCTTCTGCTGCCCTCTGTGTCTTGATGCCCACCAGCCAACCTCCGGGGCATGCAGCATGTTTCGGTGCTGCTTGTTGTAAACTGCTGGGGACATAAACTTACGTTCCATTTCCTTATAACTGCTGCTCACTGTATCATCCAGGGAAAATGACCGGAGTAGGGGCAGCTTGACAGCCTTTATTACCTGAGGTGACTTGAATGTGTTGTCCTTAATCATAAACAGACTGGGTTTGGTTGAGCTTGAAGATGATGGTGTTGGTTCCTCAGACCTGGGGATGGACACGTCTCTTGTATCATCGGACGCAGGATTTGTGCTGTTGGCCTCTTCCCTTTTCTCTCTCCCTAGTTTATCTTTCATCAAGCTCCTCTGTTCATTCCCAGCAACACTTCCCTCCCTCTTCTCTGCTACACCAGTATCAGAGCTGATACAAGCACAATATTGCAGTTCATCTTCCCCAACCTCTTCCCCTCTCTCCTTGTGTATTTTCTTACTTCCTGATCCCATTTCACTGTCAGTCCTCTGGCTTTCTTGGAGGCATGCCTGCTCCATCAGGGGCACTGGCAGAAATGTCTCTTCCTGAAGTGGCTGCTCCACTGTGGAGACGAAGGATTGCTCTGAAGAACTGGTGCTTCTTTTGCCTCGTGCTTCATGGCCAGGTACCACAATGTTGGTTTGGGTGCCACTGTAAGGTTCATCTTCTTCTGGTGAGAGTTGGTTTAGGAGTGTTTTGAAGGCAAAATTTTCATTCTGAATAGCAGCTTGTCTTTCATTTTCCTCACCCTGCACACTGTGATTTTGTGTGGATTGCTCAGCTTTTGTATCTACATTGTCTCTACTGAATGGTCTCTGTTTTCCTAAATCAGGTTCATTTGATTCATGTCTGAACGAGGGGAAATTTTCATTATCCCCTGTGTTTTTAACCAGATCTTGGTGCTTTGAATTGTCTTGCTGCATGCTGTCTCCAGTTTGGTAAAATGGAAGGTCTTCTGTTGTCTGGGGTGAACTCAAAGTCAGGTGGTTACCTGTGAAGTGTCCAGTTAAATCAGTTTTACTGTCCTTTTCATGAACACTGCTAGACAAAACATAAGCTATATCACTCAATTCATCTTTCTCTGTAATATTTTTCTCACTCTTGTCATGTGAAGTTGAGAATGATGCATTCATTTTTGCACTCTCCTGAATATTTTCCCTTGTTTTATTTTTGTCCTCCAAGGCCCTTAACAGGGGAGAAGGGGTATAAATGCTTTTAACACGTTTGCGCACATCCTTTAAGTTAAATAACAGACTCGATGCTGTCAACCTGTAACTATCCCAAGACCTGCAGTCGTCTAAGATGCTCTCTTCATGGTCTCTTGAGGCCGTGCTCTCTGTGGGAGGAGGTGTCAGTGGGATCAGCTCACCTTCAACAGTGTCTACCTCCTGTTTTGGTGGTATGACAGGTGTTAGGAGCTCGGTGATGTTGAAAGAGGGACTGATGGATCCAGGGGAGTTTGCCTGCTTAGCCAAAGGAGTCACATGCTGGCCAGGGTCAGCACCAGCCGCCTTTTCAGACAATGAGGTCTTGTGGCTGTCCGTGACCTTGTCCTTTGCTATCTGTCTCTTCCCTGCTGCCCTTTCTGCAGCCCTCTGTCTCCTCCAGGGTGGGCAGGTATTGCCCAGCTGGGGGCTGAGGGATTCCTCTTCAGTTAGGGTGGCCTGGGGTTTTGGTGGAGGTGGACTGGGTGTCTCAAACCTGAGTGAGGGCGAAACGATCCTATAGGACACAGACTGGGGTGACACAGAGGCCTGGGACAAGGCAGTGGGGGAAAGCCGAGCTGGCACTGGGGGT
>WBMY01010284.1:125848-166851 GCA_013397315.1 Donacobius atricapilla
GGTGTTGAGGGATGGCCGGGCCGGGAGGGGGACGGGAGAGGAAGTGTTGGCGGGGAGAGGGGTGGCCGAGGGGCACCCTGGTGTACGTGGTTCCTAGGGGGAGGTGTGGGAGGGAAAGCAGCAGGAAATTTGGTTTCTGGAGGGAGAAAACCCTGAGGTACAACTCGGAGAGAAAAAGAAGCTTCTTGTAGAGTTGGCTTCATCTGCAAATCTTTTTCTTTCTTCTTAGCACCAGTGGTGATGACAGGTGACAATTTATATTCACATGTGTGGGGTCCTTTAACAAATGGTGATTCTTCCAGGTATGTAAGACCTTCCTTTTTCATTTTTTTGTCAACAAATTCCTCATTTTCTGTTAATTTTTTATTATGAACATTCCACGATTCAAAAGCACTATTCTCACTGTGAAGAAAACTACCTCTTTTTGCTGGCTCACTAACTTTCAAGTTTCTGTTTTTTAAAGCCTTCTTAGAAGAATGGGAAAAATTTGACTTGGCTACTTTTGACATTTCGATCAGCACAGGATAATAACCATCAGAGTCCCCATAACTCAGGTCTATTTTATTAGGTCTTCTCTGTGGCTCATGTTTGCCACTGAGACAGTGGCTACCTTGACTAGCCTCAGAAAAGTCAGAAAGTTCCTTGTGGATACTTAAAATGTCTGTATCATCCCAAGAAGCAATATCATTGCCATGATTTATTTTATATTTTTGAAAGCTATTCTTAATGGGCTGCTTATTTGCTATCAGAGGACTTCCTGACCCTTGGTCTGCAGTCTTATCAAATGTCTTAATTAATGAGGACACTTTTGAAACATGCTTATTGTTCCTTGGACCAGGGACTGGCAAATTCAATTTCCTTTCTATGGCAAAGGTGTTGTTTTTAGCAATCCTTTTCTCCTCTGAAGCACACTTTGGTAACTGCTGGAATGTGGAAGCCCATATTGTATTTTCATTGTTTCTTGCTGTTAGCTTGTCACACACATTGCTTTTCTTGATGTCATGGTTTAACGTCCCTGAGTGAATTTTAGCAGACAACTGAAGGGCAAAGTCAGGTGAAATGGAAAGTTCTGGCTCATTGTAAGGGTCTTCGAGTTCTGCTACACACAAACTTTTGAAAGCCCGATCTGTGAGGCTGCTCACCTCTCTGTCTGTGTCATCCAGGAGACTCCCAATACTTGAGGAATCACTATGTCCTTCTGTATGTTTCTTATTTCCCTGCATTGTTCATGAGAGTCATGGGTGAAGAATCCAAAGGATTAGTTTCAGGTGTTGAATAGGCAGATGACTTTGTGAGGCAGATCCAGCTTTTTGCAATTCACAAGCACAAAGCCATTCTTCCAGATGGTGCAGCTGCACATTGATTCATCTTATAAAATAGCTGAAGGAAACTTTCTCCTCTGCAAAGCCAAAAATTATAAAATATCATTTTTCTATATTAACACTATTAGACAGAGAGCATTTTCCAGATATATCAGTCACTGACTAATTTTGCGATGCTTGCAACATGATGAACAACATGAAGAATCACTGTTATTTTGGTCAATTCAAGTAGCTCACGGTAGATAGTTTAATTTCTGGAAACAGCCATTTAAAAAAGTGTTTTCAGCTCATATTCTTTACTTGGGCTCTTAAACAAGGACACTCAAAACAAATTTCAAGTACTTCCCTTTCTACACCTCCAACCATAAACACTTCCAAGTGCTGTGCATCCATTTAGAAAAGAAGCTTATCCATTTTTGGCTAGGAAGAATTTGTAACAAAAATCACTTTAAAAAAGATGTCATTGGGTACATCATTGCACACTTAGTCCAAAATGAAAGAAAAGTAAATAAAACTTAATTGTCACAGCTTTGTCAGGATAATTGCCATGAACACAACCCTTGTCTGAGAAAACAGAATGGCACTACAGGTAAAAAGGATTACTGTGTATGTTTCAGACAAATGGTGTTGGGGTACAATTTAGCCACCCATAGCAGGATACCACTGGGTTGTGTTGATCTGTTGGAGCTGAAGAGGTTGCTAACATCAGCTTAGCCAGCAGAAGGCAGGAGTGCCTCGGGGACTGTAGCAGACCCACTAAAGTAGCACAGGGAACATTTGGTTTCAGTTCCAGAACTGCTGAGAGCTAGAGGTAACACAATAATAAGACAATAATAAGATACCACAGACTGATTATGACACACAGTCAGGGCCCACAGTACTGAGGGTTTTGTTTATCTCCTGTCTGACCACAGGATGGGGGGATCTTTTCATTGAACAAGTAAAAGCAAAACAGACCCTTTGTCTGTACTTGAAATCTCAACATTAAAACTATTCCCAGTTTCTCTGTAAACTCTTTAGATGATTATTCTCACATTTGAGGACTTCAGAAGAGTTTTGACTAAACTGCAGGGAGACCCATTTTAAGACCATACTCCAGAACTGGCTAAAACTCTTTAATGAAAGTCTGGTCTGTATCTCCATTTTCTCCTTAAAATGGCATTACAAACTTGTGATGAGCTGAAACACCACAGTTCACATCTACAGCAGCTTCTATACAGGTGGAAGAGATCTACACCTCAAGCATGGATCCACTGATTCAGCTTGTAGAACTGAGCAATGCGTTTCAGATCTAGATTACAGCCTCTGCAGGTGTCCAAACCCCTGCTTCCACCTTGGTCCATCTCAGTGAAACTCTTGGAAAGGACCTGTTTTTCTCTGTGGTGACCCACTGCTGGTCATAGGATGAAAAGTAAGAGGAACTGAGCTTAATCAGCTGAATTACTCTGGCCCAGTTGTTTCTTCAAATGAAAACACTTCCCACCTTCCTTTTCTATTTAAAAGAATCTCAGCCAACCTATTTTTAGACTCCAAGAATATAGTGAATTTAGATCCTGTTCTTCCAGCCATGCAATTCCAATGACTTATGCATAACTACAATAGATTTATACCAGAAATAAAATGAGCCTAACAGAGCTCCTCCATCTTACTTTGTACAAAGATTTTTCAAATGTTTCACCCTCCTCACAGACATGCATCTTTGTGTATAATGCAACAAGAAAAAAGAGAAGATGAATGAAAGGCCATCCTGCTCCTGGTTTTGTTTCTTAACTGTTATATAAATGAGAAATACAAGTACATACCTGCCTTATAATTTTGCTTCTTTTTTAGAACTCACTCTCATACTTGTATTTGGCTTCTTTTCTGACCATCTTTAGTGAGGAGGTAGAAATAATCCAGTGATGTAGATTCGACAGAAGTAGTGTCCCAGGATGTTTCTAACCTTCAGCATCTTTTTGATCCTAAGTGAACTCTGCAATTTGAAAACAAAGATATTTGTTTGCTTGATCTGAGGGTTGTTCTGACCACTTGTTTGCTCCCATTTTACAACCATTTTAGGGCTGATTTTCAGTATTTCTTACAAAGAGAGATAGCTGTCCATCCCAGAGTGACAATAACCAAATACCTGTTGGGTTTGATAGCTTGTGGGGTGCAGTTACGTTCCTAGTAAACAACTGACACAACCTCCAGCACACTCCGGTAGCCCCAGCAGGGACTGGCAGCTGAGTGAGCAATGATTTCCTGGCACTCTGCCCTTTGCAAAAGCTGGATGATGACTCTGGGCTAAAAAGAAGAATTCTTCCCTGCTGTGCTACCCTTTCAGAGGGACTCAGAGGAAAATATGTGCGTCCACTCCACCTGTATATGGCTTTCTACTGTCAACAAATACAGACATCAATCTGCACAGCTTGGAACTAAAGCAGCTGAGGTTTGAAAGTCCATGGTTTTCACTGTCCCTGTAGTAAAGGAGATGAAAAGTGGACAGCTGGCAGGGTAAGAGGCAGTAAACGAAACATCTTTTTGCTTCCATGCACGAACCAGAGGCAGAAGATACTAAAGGAAAGCTCAGCCATGGTGAACATGAATTGCTGCCATTCTTCTGCTGTGGAAACTTCCAAGGTTCAGGCCAGTTTGCCTAATCTTTGCAAGAATATATCAATTTCCTACAAGAAGAACTGTCTGGCCCTGAGGTAATGCAGATAGTACAGTCTTCTCTAAGGAAACTTCTGAGTCAGCTCGTGATACTCAAAACCTACTGGTGAAAGTGGCAACAAGGGCTCACCCACTGTGATTGTGTCCTGCACCTCACCTGAGGAATGGCAATTATCAGTGTGGTTAGGGATAAGCCCGTACCAATCACAGCTTTTTGTTGTCTAAGATGTGTGGGTAAAAAAATCAAAAAGTAAAACCAATAGAAAAATCAAACAAACAATAAACAGTGCTACATCTGTTTGAAGCCAGATGTAAAAGGGTATCCTCACTCCAGAGATATGCAGTCAGTTCTCTCTTTGCTCAGAGGTTAAATTACAATTTTACTGCTTCTGTGGTACTCTTAACTGTGCAAAGCCAACACAGACATGGGAGATAGTGATTAAGTTCTTTCTCACTCATTAACAGGGCTGCTGACTACATTCCAGTAGCACAATGTTTATCAGTGTTTAGTGGTGGTGCCTGAACTAGGAGGAATCTTGGCTTTCAGATCTCATGGATGGAGGTCTGGAGAAATATATTGTCCCTTGTAAACTGAGAACTTTTGCTGAAAAGTGAGTAGAGTAACTATAAACACGGATATCATGATGTAATCTCAGCAATTATTTTCCTAGATGGAGTCACAGTTACAAAAACAACTCGGCGCCACTGATTCAGGAAAGAATAGTGACTGCCACTGTCTCTGAAACCCTTGTGACAATCCTTGTCTTGCCTGGACATAATACGAGTGCTTGTGAAGTGTAATGTTTCAAGATGGAAAAGCTGTACCTGCACCAAGTGTTCAAGGTGCAGACCATCATAGGGACTGGATGGAAACAACAGCGCTGTACTGATGTAGTTATTCCTTGTATAAATATGATAACAACTTCTTAGGCAAAGAAGCTGTTCCTAACAGGTTTAATAATGTGGTAAAGTCCCATTTCTTTACCTTTTGGGACAAGCATGGCAGCTATCAAGCAAGGTGCAGCATTTGAGCTTAGGTCAGGATTCAGCTAGTTCAAACATTTAAGGATGTCTGAATTCAGTCTATGGTAAGGAAAGAAGAAAGCAGTTCTGGGCATCTGAAACCACTTGGAAATGCTGACAAATGTGTGAGGTGTTAGTGGTAGCCATCATCTGATACGAGCTACTGAAAAAGTTTATATGAACACAGAATTCAAGCAGTTTAATCAGAAACCAACCTCCCCCCTTTTTAAATAGGAGGCTTTTTTTTCTGTCTCTCTCTTAAGTGCCCAGCAAGTTGTGATGAGGAGGTTAAATTACAGATACTATTTCTGGCCTGGCCCAGACTGAATGTCAGTCTTTTTTTTCACTAGACAGGAGCTGGGTAAAGCAGCAAACCTGGCTGGAGTGTATGACATCACTGCTTCTGCAATATATAAAGGGCCAGTTGGTTCCCCCACCCCCTTGGGCTGGTATTTGGCTGAAGGGTTATGCCATGAGACATCACAGTGGCATTTTGGCAGCGCCCTTGGGAGTTGCATAGCAGTCTGAAGTCAGCAGCAGTGCATGACCCATGAGAATGAGAAGGAAAGATTTTTTTTTTAATCTTTGTGAGTTGGTTTCTTCATGTGGCGCTCTCTCTGTGGCATCCATCCATGGCTCCAGCCCAAAACTCAGAGCCCTGTGGTGACTGCTGGCTGATGTTTATTTAGTAGCATGCTCTACTTCCACACATGCTGCTTCTTTAGGTTTCCAGGGGCTCATAATGACAAAGAATAGTTAGTGCTCCTTACCATGGGAAATAGGATAATCCCTAATGAATTGATGACTTTTTGCATAGGTTCAATATTTGTTCATAGCACACACAGGATTTCATAATCAGATGACAGCTCTGGATGGAAAAGGTCTCTTCAGCTTTGTGTCATCAAGCTGAGACAATGTTCTCAGCTGATGGCAGCTTATCCCTAGCCCGAGTGGGGCTGGCTTAGTGAGGTCCAGTGGATCTTGCCAGAAAATCCTGCATGGCAGCAGTTACCAGCACATGAAAGACTACGGAGTGTGCTGCTGCTGGTCAATGATCACAGCACTGATGTCCTCATTCCGTGTTTAGGAAAACAAACAAAAAGGTGTCAGGGAGTTAACATGTGGACCCAGAGGATCCCAACACCCTCAACAAGCAGGGGAGCTGCCTCCAAGAGAGGCAGTAGTGCTCAAGCCACATTTCCCTGAACTGTCAAGAAAGGCAGTTTCTAGTTTGAGGTGGCCATAAAATCAAATCTACGAACACAAGCTTCTGTTTCCCTCATCCAACAAGATCACTTCCATCAACTCTTTGTAGTCATAAAAGGGAAACCAAAGTGAATTCTCCTGCCTGGGATAAAGGGAACCACTCTACTCAAATCAAATACCTGCCACAGCAGATGGAGGATGAAGTGGATCTCTCCATCTCAGGGTGAATATCCCAAACACTGGCAGAAATTACTAGCATAGAACAAGGTGACCTCAGCTATTCCAGCATTGGACCTTTCATCATTGCACTGGAAAGCAAGGCAAAGAAACCATGTGTCTGAACCAAACCAGCGTAGGGAACTGGGTCCATTCCCCTTGAGGGTTTGGCCTGACAATTATGTCTTGAACGGCTTGTTCTGGGCTAAAGAAGAGGAGAGATTGTTCTTGACTTTGGGCCAACTTCTGTTCTCAGTTACACTGGTATAAATCTAGAGTCATTTTACAAGACGTCAGTAGAATAACTGAGAACACAATTGGTGACTGAATACGTCTATTTCCTCAGCCAACACTGGTGCACTGTCCAGAAGCTACATATGCTACTGTAACCACAGTAAAGTGAAATTCAACATCTGTGAAGAGCCAAACCTCATCCCCATGAGGTATTTAGACCAACATGCAAAGGAAAGGCGTTGGAACCAGTACCACATTGCTATGTCACCAAATTGCACCCTCTGGACAATTCTGACTTTCTAACCTGTATTGTTCATTACTGAAAATAGCAGTACATTTGGGATAAAGTAATTTTGCTCTTTTCTGCAATGTTCACTAGAATACATAGACCTAAGAGTGGTGGGGTAGGCGTGGTGTAGTTCCAGACTGCACCAGCAGAGCTGGATGCCAAACTGAATTGCCATCAGTGGCAATATCAACTTTTGGAAATATGTGTATGCGTTAGGGGAGGTTGTTCTCATTTAGACAGCTTTTGAAATTTCACATGGAATACAGATTCTGAAGAGAAATTAAATTGGGAATTTCATCTAGAATTTAAAAACTTTTTTTTTAGATTATTTCACCATTTTTAGTGAAAAAAGGCTGTGAGAAATAACATGTATATGTACTGTAATAGTTATAATAGTATGTTATTACTGTCCTTAAATCAGAGGATTTATACTATTTAACATTAACTGAAACCTTTCATTTTATTTTCTATGTCAAACAATACTCTCATGGTACTGCAACAGAGAGTGTGATCTTGTTTTAAAATTTCCCTAAGTAAATATTTCAAATTATAAAGCCCATAAATTTCCAATTATCTTTCATGGGGAAATGTCATTAAAATGAATATGATTGTGATTTTATTTGTTTAATCAAACCTCTTCTTATTTTTTTTCTGAAAAAAAAGAACTGAAGTCTTTTTCTTCCAGTGAGCTCTACTGAAGCTACTTCATTTGTTCCAATGGGATCTGGAACCGAGGACTCATTACTTCCAGGAAGGTCAGTGTAGGCTGGTGGAAGTATGAACACAAGGAAGAAAAGTACCTAGCTAATGACTGTATGTTCTGTATCCTGCTGTGTCCTTTCCTCAAAGGAGGGGAACCTCTTGCAGCCCCAGCTGAAATGCTTACCTTTCCAGCTCAGACCACAAAACTTCAAACACTGGAAGATGAAGACCTCACATGAAGAAAAATGGGAGGAACAGAGACTGCAAGTGTCTCTACCTTTCCCTTTCTGGTTCAGTGGCAAAGACCCAACAGTTATTTCCAGCCAGTCTCCGGACTGCCTTTCCCAATGTCCTCCAAATGCCCCATCCTGCCAACAGGCCTGTTAAGTCTGGAAGAAGGAGATGTCTCTCAGAAAGGGTTGTATCTGGACTGAGGCTTTCTTGCAACTCCTGTTCATCCTTTCTATCTCCTGATTCACTGCCTTTGAAGAGCCAGTAGCATGCAGACATGACAGGGGAAGTCAAAGGCACAGAGCACATGACTGACACAGGCCAAGGGCAGGTGCACCACTTGACAAACAGCACAAGTCTATGACAAACACAAGGCAGAAGGGATGGTGCTCCTCCTGAAGTCAGCACAGACAAGTGACATTTAAGCAGCTGAACCCAAACAGTGTGTTTCTAGGCATTAAATATCTGCCTGGAAAAGGCCACTGTCTGTAACTAGGTCAGTCACTATCAACCAAGATATTTATACAGCTCCCCAGCAGTATGGTACATGTACACCTCGTGGCTATTTATCTTTGCAAATTCTCCCACTGCAAGCAGGATCTCTGTCTCATTTTCAGATCAGCAGCTAAGGCCCAGCTTCAGATGGCTGATTTGCCCAAGATCAAAGAGGGCATTTGTGGCAGGGCAGGGAACCAAATCTGTGTTTTCTGAATTGCTCAAGAAGAGCTTAACCTTTCTCAGGTAGGGCAAAAATATGCCTTCCCACTGCCCTTCATAACTCATGGCACTTTAATATCTGTGAGCCCCCCCTCCACCTCCCTTTCAACCGAGTATGGTGCTGTAGCTTGGCATTACATTGTATAGTGAAATCCAACCAGGTCCGCAGGTGACTGACTGCGAAGATCTCTGTTTCATCTCAGGTGTTTGATACCTAAATCTTGCTAAGATTGTTAAAACTCAAGCTTTCCTCATGAGGGAATGATGGCGACAGCTGACGTTACCATGGCACATCACCCTCACTGAGCACTGGAGGGATTTTGGCTGATGAGACAGGAATTCATCTCCTTCCATTCAGTCTCAAGCGAGACTTAGATGATGAAAGCTTCTGAGTTTTCACTTCCTGAATGGGAAAAAGGAGATTATCCCACAGCAGAGGGAAAGCTGTGGAATATCACAGCATTGCAATGGCTAGAGGTGGGAGATGACAAAGGGGGACGGGAAATAAAATATATGGTCAAGAACACAAGTAGACTGTTTTGGATACCTTGTAATCAGGAACACACCAGACAGTCCCAGTCCCTGTCATGGGAAAACTGTAATATCAGCAAGTATGTTAGACACAAATGGGAGGCCAGTGTATTCTCCTCTGTGACCTACACAAGGAAATCTGCAGCTAGCAACAAGGCATACCTCACTTCTCTTTCCAGGCTGGGGAATCTGAAACCATCCGCCATTTACACTGCCCTCTGCTCATCGGCCCCAACACACTGATACCATCAGCATTGTCAAGTTTACACTTAAACCATTTAAGCTTCTTGACAAGGGGAGTCTGACCCACACCCACCACACAGGATACAGACTCAGGAGATAACAGGCTTGCAGAAGAAAAAGGGATTATTCCTTTACTGGTGGTCTCATCTGCTCTTTTTCTTTATAACTTCTGGATATTTTCAAGATTTGGACAAAGACTATGCTGAATCTGTTTTTTTAAGAAAAGAATTCAAAACACTTGTACATGCTAGGTTCAAAATTGTTCCAGCTTCTAAGCAGTTTTCTCACCCCCTGAATTCCACAGGATTTAGGGACAGGCTAATATATCAAAATACCTGTCTTATGTTACCAAAGACCAAAAGGTGTAGGTATCAGAGGTGGGGGAGAAGGTGGAGGCTCTAGTTTTCAAAATATTCTGGCTCAGGTTGCAGGAACAGAGCTATTTCTTACTTACACCTTGCTACAGCTTTCAAACGCAGCCCAAAGAGCTCCTCTCCTGAGCAGGCAGTGTGGCAGGGAGGGTAACACTCAATGCATGCCAGAGCACATGACTCAAGCACATAACCATCCTTTCACATAACATCTCTCCTCCGATGACAAACTGCTCCTCAGCCATTTGTGATTATAACAGAGCCATTCCAGTTGAAGGACAAAAGCCGTGACTCGCCTTGTGCCTGCTATCCGGAGCATGACCATGGGACAGCTACAGACCCATGGCAGGACTCTGAGAGGGCAGGGAGAGCTCACTCACCCTTGCTCCAGGTATCTCTGGAGACCATACTACTTTCCACCCACTGAGGAGCAAAAGCCAGGAGAAAAATCTCACCCTGAACAAGATAATAGTTCCTTCCATCTCCCTCTTTCTGCATTGTGCACAGGAGTTCTTTCAGTTTTGCCCTGGGAAACGTAGGCTCCCTGTTCAGAGATTGATTAATTGTTAGGATTGAATGGTGTGTCCCCAGGCCAATTCCTCCTTCTTTTACAGTTAATGCACTTGCTACAGTGTTTCTTGTGATTATTCTGTAGAGGATATATGCAAAAGACAGAAAAGGAAACATCAAGAGTTTTAAGCAGTACCCACACTTGTTCCCCAAGAGACAGACTCTGGTGACTCCGGTAGAGTCAGTCCCTCAGCAGCTTCAGTGATGCTGCCAGCACAGGGCTTCCCTGCACCCCCTGAAGAAGCTTGCAGACAAACCATGGCATCACCGTCAGCCTAGTGCTGTCACCAGCTACTTCTCCTTTCCCATCCCTTCTCCTCAATTCTCCCACACACAGCAGAGGTGGCAATTCTAGCTACTTGTCTATGGCTTCACTCAATTCACAAGCCTGGTCAAAGACCAGTTTCTCAGGTTTGGAGAGAGAGAGACCAAGTCCTAATATCACTACGTCAAAGCAGATCAGTCGAAACAAAGGGTCTCAGTGAGCAATGTCATGATGAGGAGTGCTGCCTCACTGCCCCAGCACAAACCCTGACGCAGCTTGCACGGGTCAGTTCCCTCTGAGCATGATGTTGTTTCTGCACCAGCACCCAGGGCAGTCCTGGGCACTCAACTGCAATTTCTGCACAATGAAGCCCTGTGCTTTGAAATATGCAAAGGATAGAGATAGGGACACATGAAATACACCTCAACAGAACAAAAGCCATCAGAAGAGTGCAAAATTGTACATGGGTCTATAACGAAGTAGACAGGCAAGCCAAGCTGGACTCGAGGTAGGACAGCTTATGTCTGATGCAGGTAAAGTTGACAGACAGAGGCACATCTGAGACTGAGGATCTGCAGTAGCTGCAAACTGCCAGAATCTGCTGTTTGCTGACTTCGCATGTTAAGGTGTAGCCAAATGTTAACTACATAAATCTTTTTGAGAGATTCTTCCAAAAAATTGCAAGTGGAAAGTATGATTAGGTGGCCTTCGTGTACCTGACTGTCATAGCCTTATCACAGCCCCCAAAACAGCCTTTGACACAGTGTGTAGGCTACAGGGAAAGCATCCTTGAAACTAATGGGATGTGGTTATGTGAGAAGCTGAAAATAAAGATACATCCCTATTTGACTTTCTTGGCTCACAAAAATATGGGTCTGACTGTTACCAGATGATTTAGATTAATCATTACTAGCTACTGCCTTCATGTATATCATTATTTGCAAGCACAGGTGATAGATGATAAAGAAACCTAGAACTATAATTAAATATCTGCTTTCTATTCCTGTCCAAAGAGGATCACTTGGCAAGGAAACCCAAGGGAGACCTTACTTCTAGGGTAAGGATTGTCCTCTTACAGCTTCAATGCTGCCTTAATTTCTCTGAGACTGCTGAAGTACAGGGGTTTTGGTGGCAGTCTCTTGCACCACACACACTTGAAAGCCATAAAAACCTGGCAAGCAGCAAGAGTCATAACATACCAAACTCAGCACAAATACACACACAAATATATACATATATACAAATATATACATATATAATTTATACATATATACACACACAACTTCAGATATGGGTAAGTAATCACTGATCCATCCAAAAGCATATGCAGGCTTGATTGAGGAGAAACAACCTTATCTCAAGGGTAAAGTTCCCCTCTGGGTGAACACATGCAGCTCCCACTGTGGTCCTTTCCCCACACACTTATCAGCTGGCTCACAGTGAGCTGATCCCAAAATGAGACACAACCTCAAGCAATGCACAGCTACCTCTAAAAGCAACGAACTCACCCTCTCTCCTGGAGTAGCCAAAGCTCTGTGTGACCTGGCACCCCAGCTGCAGGCAAGCCTGCACCTAAAAACCACTTGCAGGATTTGCCTCTGCCAGCAACTTTCCCTGTGTGACATTCAGCTGGACTAAAGCAAGACTGATACAGATGAGTGGAATTTTCCCCCAACATGGCTCATAGGGTTAGTTGACTTTCTTTCTAGTCTTAGAGGGATTAACAGTTTTGTGGACCTTTTCCACAGCTCTGATAATGCAAGTACAGGTAAGACAAGCATTTCAGAGAAGCAGGTAGGCAGAGGAGGCTACAGAGCAAAAATTCCGTGTGCTTTTGTCTTGCAGTGCAGGGATGCAATTACACCTGTAAACTTCCACCCAGCTGTGTCCTTCAAGTTACAACTGTTTTGGTAACTAAGCTGAGAATGCATATATAAATACCTTCCTAATGACAAGAGTGGAAGGATGGAGAAATGTAGCTGGGGCTTCAGTGTACTGGGAATCTTTTACATCTAGTATTTGTCACAGACCTCATCCTTCAAGCATTTAACTGAGGATATTTGCTTTTTAAGTGGTCAGTTCCTTGAAGAAGTGAAGGAAGAGAGCTACAGATTTTGATCCTGTTCAGAAAGCTTATTTGTCCTTCTTCTCTCTTTTTTCCTTCTCCACTGCCTCCCTCCCAGAAGTGACAGAGGGCTAGAGAGGAACCCTCAAGCTGGTACAGTACAAATTCAGTCTGAACCAGTCACTCTAGTCTGCTGCTGTAAAACTTTTTCCTATTCAGATTTAATCAGATTGCCAGTTCACAATCCATTTAAAAAAGCATAAGCAGTTTGGCTTCTCAAGATAAATTTTAATTATTTCTGTTCTTTTTTTTCTACTGAGTTCTGCAGCTAGACAAATAAAATTCAGTTTCTTGGGATAGCAGACTAAGAAGTTCTGCAACAACTGGAGTAAGAAAAGCCTATGCCATTTAAGAAATCTTCCAACAATTAAAATTGGATAGAAGTCATAGTCACAGTCATTTGTTGTGGCCTTTTAGCCCTGCATAGGTATTTGAACTATCTTACTTTTTCAGGCTCAGTAGCATTGTAATTAATTTTCATAAAATATTTAAATTATTCTATTCCTATTTGTTCCAAAAAAAGAAACATCCAACAGCCTTCCAAATCCTATACAAATCACTGAAGTTTTAAAAAGTAGCTTAACTGTAGGCAGTAATCACCTGGAAAGTAAAACCAAAAGTAAAACCAATGTATATTTCCTTTAAGTTGTTTACAGCACAATGTGTAAGAATTAAATGGAGCTTCATATCAACTTAGTGCTCTTTTAAAAAGATCAGGCTCCTTTACAAAATAATTACAAGTTATAAACAGTATTCACTGCAAACAAATCTATGTGTATGTCTCTTTCCACACACAGACTTTCCGAGACAGTCCTGCATTTCTCTGAGAAAAAAAAAAGCTGGACAAAATAAAAGGACATTCCACCTCTAATGACTGAAGAAAAGATTTAAATGCTGTTTGATTTCTCCTATCTGATCAATCACATTACTGATCTTTGAGTGCACACACATTCACACACTCAGAAACCACCATTCTTCACAATTTCCCTGTTTTAAAAACACCCATACGCTTCCCCCTTACCTTCTGTGCTCCAGCTTCCTGATAGGGACAATGCAGGGCTGTGCTTTCTTCCTTTAAGTCAAAGCCCCAGCACATTTTAGAGCAGCCTGCTTACTATTAGCTGTTCCCATTATTTATGAGTGTCAGACTCTTCCTCTGAACATGATTATTTTAATAAAAATGATGACTGAAAAATAAATAAAACAATAAAAGTGGAGGAGCTAACCCTCGAGCCCTCACAGACCTGCCCAGCCAGGTGAAGTGAAATGAGCAAGGAATCCGAAGTTAGTAAAATGTATTTGAATAGTTATAAGGCAAGGGGAAACCAAACGGAGATCATGGTGGGGAAGAGGCAAACATACGTATTGGAATAACCACGCGGTGTCGAGTAACAGACAGATGAAACAAACAGTCATCAGCTATTTTTACATTCAGATTGGCCATTGGTAATTCTTCAGAGATAACTAATACAGGCAGCAGTGCTGTGCCATGGGCTTGCTGCTGCCACTGAATCAAACCTTAGAGCACTGCAGTTTTGTACCTACAGGTGGGAGGCAAAGTGTTTATTAGGATCACCACTAAAAATACTGTGTACAAATGCACACGAGTAACACATTGCTGTCCTATGGGTGCTTTTTCATAAATAGCTTATTTCATCATCAAAGCTGGACACATGTAGCCAGTGTTCTTGGAGTTCTTGGAGTAAGGACCTCTTCCAGTGTCCTTCCAAAGCAAACAAGATCATGGAAAGCACATGCCAGCATTGGGTTTCATTTGGCGCACTGCAATAGGATGTGGGATAATGGTGGAAATATGCCATGAAGTCACCAAGCTACGTTTTTGTACTGCAGAGCTGAACAATGGATGGCACAGGGTGCCATCCTGAGTGCACACAGCACCTTATTGGAGTCATGGCACTGTCCTGGGGTTCAGCATCATGCTGGACTTGAATCACAGCCTACAGCAAAATGAAGAGCAGGATCTCTTGTGATTACAGCCCAACTCCTGCTACCATGGCAGAGCAGGACTCCACATGACCCCAGTGGTCGTTTGCACGTTAAAAAGAGCTGCTAATTACATTGCTACAGCATGAGCAAGTTGCTGCTGCTTGAGAGTCTCCAAGCGCCAGGACACTTGTGATGTACTAATTGCCCCTGAGATCCAAGAGCAGCCCAGGCGTACCCCTCCTTGGAGGGACAATGACCTGCCTTCTCCAAAGCAACCTTCAGCTTTGAATTCTCGACCTGAGGGAGGTGTATTTTTCACCTTAGATTCCAGCAGGAAGATTTTGCAAAGATGACTCTTCTGAAGTCCTGGTCTGGGCTTTCGGTGCTCAAGTACTTCTCCTAACTCGTGCCAAACTGAATGCTGGTCTTGCCAAACATCAGGACACTTCTAAGGGCTAAGTTCTGGCCTGGAACTACAGAGTTCCAACAGCTTCCCATGCTCTGCACCTCTAAGAGCATTTATGCACAAAGGTCTGGTGTATCATGAGTCATGGTACCTATGGACTGAGACATAGGAGAGGATTGGTGCACATTGAAGAAAATGTTTGGGATTACAAGAGGCAGTAGAAAAAGCAGTTTTCAGGCAGCCCCTGCCACTAATGCAGGCAAAATTGTCTATATGTGTGTCTGTCTCTCCCACAGATTTCTAAAGAGAGTAGGAATGTATTTCTGGAATACTTGTGCTAAAAATAATCCCATCTTTGCTGTCTATGAAGAGAGGCAGGTATAGCCCTGCTTTCTGTAAGCCCTGAACTTGTGAACTGCTGAGAACTAGAAAGATCTCAATGGAAATGGTAACTGTTCATGCAGGAAGGTTGGCTGATTGCTTGGAAAATCCAAAATAGGCCTCTCACATGAAAGCAACTAGGGTTAACACTATTCATCATGGTTAATGTGGTTCACAGACTCCAGCTTTGAGAGGACTCAAATCTTGGGATAGGCATTAAGCTTATTCAAATACTGTGATAATAAATATTTGCTAATTCAGTGCTCAGATGAGACTTTGGGATCAGATGGCCTGTCATTAAAATAAAACCACTTCTGGGGAAAATTACCAAATAACACACAGGAAACACAACCCAGTGGCACTTAGATGTTGTTATCCCATTCCCAGGAAATTTACAAAGCAAAATTTCCTGCTGCTTTCTTTTAGTGAGTGTTGAGCAGTAACAGACCACACTGAACTTTTTAGACAGCAATTTGGACTGAGATTTTAAACTTGTATGAAAACATGCAATTTGCACAAATATATAAATGGAAAATGAATGTATGTTTGTATGCATAATGAACTCCATCTTTCACTCACACACCTGAAATGTTGTATGCTTGGCAATGCTGAGAAATCCGACAAGAGAGCCTTATGCAAGAGCATAGCTTTCAGCCTTTTCTGATTTGTATCCCATCCCAACACTTTCTCCAGGGAAATAAATGGAGTTCTGCCCTACTGACAGAGACATTTTTTTCCTTTGTTACCTTAGCTGCAAATCCCAGAGAAGCAGTATGCAGACCCCAAGGGGTCAATGCACCAATCACATGCAAAAAGTCCCTGGTACATGGAAACCAAAAACTGGAACTGATTATAAACAGAAATGAAAACATCACCCTGGACTAGGAAAACGCAAGCGTCAAACTGTTTTGGTTGCAGAAATTAAATGGTTTATAATTCTCAAGGCATTAACAAGCAAGGGGTCTATTTAGGAACCCATGAGAGCAATAGGACTATATTGAGTTTTCAGTTGTTTGCTTACAGCACTCTTTGTCCAGCAGAGCAACACAGGTTCAGTTCTTACCTGGCAGACACAGATTGAATGATTTGTTGACTATTATCACAGTGGGTGGAATAACTTGATCTCTGGGCACTGGACAAGGAGTGTAGGTCAATGTAGAACATTGGCTGGACAGAGCAGCATCAGGGTCATATCAGCTGAACAAAAGCAGTGAAGCAGGAAATTGTTGATACAGGTATTTTCCCTCCCAAAGGGGAAAATATCAAAGGTGCATTTTCTGCTCAGCACCTCCTCCTAGCCAACACAGGTTGTGCTGCCCATGGTACTGGGGGAAATGACAGGTCATATTCCTCTCTGTCTATGTCCAGCCCCTTACACATCCTGGTTTGAACCAGATTCTGTCCTGACAAACCCAGCTGAGAATATGTATGTGAGGACATAAAGGTCCCCAGTACCTGAGAACCATTAGCAGTCCTATGGCCTCTTTCCCTGGGGACATTTCTCCACCTTTGTGGAAGAGCTGCTTGTCCACCCTTTTGCAGAATATGTGCAACGAGGCAGATGTAGGACTCATCCACAGCCTCTCTCTAGGTTTGCTCCTTAGGGTTCAAGCCTTGCCAGAAGATGCAATGCATTGGTCCCAACGCCAGGGACTCCTAGAATTCTGACAAGGAGAGAATTTCTTTAAGACATTGCATTTCTTTCCTATTTGTCCTCAGTGAAGCTTTGAATGAAGCCTAGCAAAGTAAAAAGTCTCTTCAAAATGAAGCTCTGGAAGAAATCTGAAGAGAGTTCAAGAAAAATAAATATTTCCTTAATTTCATCTTTCACAATTTTATACTATGGTTTTTAATATAATAAAATGTCAAAATTATTTTCATCCTGCCCTCTGAAAGTACTAAAAGGTATTATTTCCCAAAAAAATTGGTTATGTTTCTTCTCTGAAATCAGATTTCTTATGACAGCAACAAACTTTGCTACATTTTGGTTTTGACTGCATTACAATCACTGGCAGACATTGGTTCGACCATCTTTTTGTCCATCTGTGAATAGGACCTTAAATGCAATTTTAAAAGAATTTCTGATCTCCTCACCCTGCTGCTGTGCCATCAATAGCACCCAGACTCAGCTGACTCAGAAACAACTTGTCTGGATTCCAGCCTGGAACACTCATCCTAAAACTCTGTGAAGTGCCCGACCATGGCACCAGTCTGGGGCTCAGCATCTCTCTTTTGGCTTTTAGGGACAGAATATAGACTAGAAGGACTCTAAAAACACAGCCTCAGGGACACTTTTGGCAAGGATATCAGTCACAACCTCCTGCAAATTTCCCCCAAATCAAACTGGCATTTCAGTCAGGAGCAGTCACGTTTTACCTGTAACACAGCCAACCTCACCTGCAGTGATCACACCTGAAGAAACCCAGAAAGATGCTTTTGCATAACTGCTTCACTATTAAACACTCTTCAAGAGTAGAAGATGGATGTAGAAATAAAGAAACCAACTACAGAGAATGTTAAACAGCAGAAGAGAGCTAAATTAACCTACAAGCAGAGATTAAACCTGTTAAGCACTCTTCTACCTGGACCCATTTTTCAAAGGGTTTGCACTACCTAAAAAAGCCAAAAAATATGCTAAGTACCTATCTGCCTTCTGGGCATTGATTTTCCTTGGAAATCTTTCCCTTCTCATCAGGATATGTCAGTGAAAGCTGACAGAACTTAGCAATTTGCAGGAGAGGTTCAGCCTGTGCCAGGACATGCAATAAACCAGTCTTTCAAATAAAGTTTAAGAAATGAGTACACTTGTGACATATAAGATGCAGGAAAAAATACCTGTAAATACTCTGAGTGATCTAAAGTTAGTCCTCATTAAAAACATTATGTAGAAGCCAGTGACATTTAGAGATACTAGGCCAAATGCATTAGGTAATTTATAAACATAGCTATAATCGCTCTAATTCAAGAAAAGGTTGGAAGAATATGGGGTTACTGGCCTAGTGTAAATATTTCCCATTTACAAATTGCAAAGCAAAAACCAGAGACTGCAGGCTAATTAAAATAGCTGGACAAACAATGATGGGAACCATAAGGGGCTATTTTTAGGGGATCGTATGAGAGCCCAGGCAGCTAGAAGTCTGGTCAATCCAGAGGTGTCACATGGCTGCTCTCAGTCCTTTGCACTCTCTCAACCCACCACAGACAAGGTGAAGTAGACAGTATGACACTTGTTTCAGCCCCACACACCTCCATCCAGATTTCATGCAGTATTTTGCATTTTACACAACATACTGGATGAATTCCTGTGGAAGTTTCCACAGAATGACTGTCCCTATCCTGTCCCAGGTTCCTTCACAGCTGAAAAGTGGGGTTTGGGCAGTGTGAGCGGTGTTGTCTCCTCCAGATGCTGGGATATGACAAGAGGAAGTTGTGGTACGCTGCACTACAAGAGGAAGTTGTGTTATGCTGTTCAGCTGGTACTACAGCGGTACTGCGGTACAAACATGTTTATCTCTGGGTGAAGAGAGGTGAAGAGAGAAAAGACAAAACATTAAAACTTGTTATAGTCTAATGAACTGCCTGAATTACATGGGTTTTCATTTTCTGGTTTGTAGAATACACTTTCTGTGGGCCAAGAAGAGGAAAGAGCGAAGCACAGCAGAAGAAAATAATTTTATAATACAATTTTATTCCTCAGAAATCAATGAAGTATCAAAACATGTCGGCATTATCTCAAAAACTCAAGAATCCTGAAAAATGTGTTCAGAAGATACTGGGATGCAAAATATCTCCCTGCATGGTTTTGTACTGGTGCACTAGTGGACAATGAAGGGGAGGCCAGCTGGTTTGGGAGAAAGATTTCAGCCCAGATGGGAATCAGACTGGGAAGGAATTTAAATTTGCACTTCCTTCTTCTCAAACCAACTTTCTTCCTAGTTCAGAATCCTTCCCAGGAAATGATTATTGGAAACCACAAAAGTTTTGAAAAATATTTAATTTTTGCGTGTCTTAGCAGAAAAACAGGTATCAGGAGTATGCAAGGCACAGCAAACACACTTGCCTAACCTGCTTCCAGTCCACCAGCAGATCAGAGCACACCCCTTAACTGCAAGAAGCAACACAGCTGTTTGCATTTCTCATTCCAGTAATCCAAGTAATTATAATACTCTCTCTCCAAAATGACTTTAAGTCATGTTTAAGAAAAGTAAGCAATCTAAAATCAGCATTCAGTAAACCAGAAATCACTAGAGACAGAATGAGAAGTTCATGTCCATCCTTTCAGAAAAAGCCAATGTGTAATTGTTCAAGGTTTTGCTGAATGTCAGGAATGGAAGATTAACAAGCAGTGAGATTATCAGTGTTAGCGGGAGGAATTCCTGCAAACACAGCAAGGCCAAGAACAGCTAAAAACCTGGCCTGAAAGATAGCAAATGCGCTTCTCTGCAGAGCAGTGCTAAATAATGACTGAGAGGAAAGGAGCCAAAAGAAGAACAGAAAAGCAACCACTGCAGAGCAGCAAGGAAACGGAAGCAGGGCATTCGGAGACCGAAATCTGCGGTGCTGCTGTGCTGCAGGAACTGGCCCCAGCTCCTCTGGCTGGCTGACACTGCCCAGGACCCACCTGAAACCTCCGTGGCAAAATCGGCCCAGGGAATTGGGTGAACTGGGCAACTGGGGATGCATTTTCGTATTTTCTGTACGAAAGTAGCTGAACTTGGAAAATGGAGTCAGTGATATATGTGGAGTAGATAGGAAGATGCCATCAGAGAACACCCTAAGAATTCCCCCAGGCCTAAAAACTATGTCACAGCCCCTTAATAATGATTAATTAGATGAGTCTCAGGTAATCAGAGACTATTCCTAGCAGTAAGGTGATTCCTGGGACTGAAAGTCACTGTATGAAATGTACTAAAATGGCTAGTATCAATAAACTGACAAATGCAAACAAAAGAATCCTTTAATATCATTCCATTAAGGAAAAGACATGCAGTTTGAATTATGATCATATAAACCACTGCCTTCAGGCATTTTCTGAATGTTTATAGTCTGCTAAACTCATTAGAAAATTCACGCTGTCAAATATTTGAATAAAAATATAATGAGAATAAAGAGATAAATACTGTCTTTTCAAAAAGGTCAGAACTGGTTTCCTCTAAACTTTACAAATGTGTTTTAGATAAAATAAGATAAACATAAAACAATAATGAAATTATTACTGGTGAAAATTCTAATGTGGCTAGCAGGTACATGATTAATTATCTTCCTTCAGAGATTAGGGACTCTTGTCTTAGGAACAAAACTAAACATGTTCACAGAATCAAGGCTTTTAGCTGATCAATAATGACACTAATACAGATATTGTCCTTGATTTCAGAAGTGTTTACACTCAATACAGAGCACAGACTGAAGCATTTAAGCATTGCAAGCTCAAACTGCATTTTCATTGCAGTCTTTTGGTGAGTGACAGAAAGTATTGCTGTTTCAAAACACAGCAGCAATTCCCACATCCAGTGTGTATCTGAAATCCATGAAGAAAACGACTGCATACGCAGGCAGGCCTGAACAAAGAGGCAAGCTTGATGTCTCCACTGGCAACACTTTTAACAGTGCCTGTGTCATTTGGGATGGCAAGGCCCTCTGATTTCAATATCCCAGTCCCATCGAAGGACAGCAGCATCTCACACAATTCAAAGTGGTGCACGAAAGCTGGATATTTGGAAATTTGTATTTATTGCAGAAGCAGTCTGGCATATGCATCTGAGCCAGCTCTAATCAACAGAAACCATTCCACAGACATGAGTGGGAGCTAGAACAAGCTCTGCTTCCTTTTTGCTTCAGATAGAGTTTGTGCTGTCCTTGAAGGAGGGATGCTAATGAGACCTTGGACTCATCTTTTTCCAGCTTAGTTGAGCATGACAAACATGAAACACCTCCATTGAAAAAAAAAAATCTCTACCCTTTCTGAAAGGCTACAGATTTTTAGGAAAACAATTTAAGAAAAAAATACAAAACTTCCATGCTAGCAATGCAAGATCAGAAAATATGAAGAAAGCAAGGAATGGGTGCTGTGTATCAAAATGCATAAAAATGAAACACTCTTTAGAAAGAATATTTTCATATTGTTCAGCATTAGATATCTTGATGAAAGGTTAATTCCAGTGTGCTGATTCATATTTTCCTTTGCACCTTTCATAGCTTTACTATTTATTTGGGCTTCAATGTAAAAAAAATATAGTCATGAAATTTCATAATTCCTTTAAAAATCCTTTGCAGACTCACTGCTCCTACAAAATACTTCCAATATAATCACAGAGTCCTTCTATTTACTATTTGAGCTATATTAGTTTGTGAAGTCCGTGAGATTTTAATAATATTCATCCAGTATATAAGTGGTTTCCACTGTGAACAGTACAAGAGTGAGCAAACACCTAAGCTTGCAATTAGAGATGATCTGTAAATCCAGGTTTATGTACACATTGTCCTGTTGCTTAAGACAAAAAATCCCAACCACTGTCAATTCAAATAAAATCACCCCGTAAAATACAGAGAGATTTATATCAAATACTTGCATTGGAATTCTTTCCAGACCTTTAAACACCTACAATATGCTTTGTAGATACATTTTTAGCTTCAGAGCAACTAAACTACATGCTGGAGTTTACACTGGGAGCTTATGAAAAAGCCATCTTTCTCCTCCTCTGGCATTATGGACTATTCAATAGCTTATGCTGAGTCCTGGATGGAAAAACCTCCAAGGGAGGATTTTTACTAGAACATTCTGCCTTCTGCAAATTACTGTGCTATGATTGTAATACCTTTGTGCTTTTTTCTAACTGCTGGTAGTATTTTAAAAGTGCCTATTGCTCTTGAGTTTAGAGCTGCATAAACAACAACAATAATAATTAATAACTTTTGCAATTATCTTCTGCCAAAAGAAATTTCAGCTTCAGCTTCAACTGGATACATTCATATGTCTTAAGTTGTTGTCTAGGGTTGCTATGCACTAACTGTTGGTATGTTCCATCCCAAAGGTGGCTCTTTGGGAAACTTTGAAGCTCTATAAATAGAAGATATTATTTATTATTATTGGGAGGGCACAGGAATGCAACAATTCACCCTCAGGGGACAGAAACACTGAAGAACACTTGTTTCAGTATTGGATGCATGAATAGTTCACAATGTGAGGTAGAGAAACTCTAGTGCCAAATATCTTGTATGGGCAAGAAGATGAGATCCAGTGAACAAAGTCTATCACACCCACTTCTCACCTTTTACAAGTTTAAACTGATCTTGGCTCCTTTCCTCATCCCTGGAGGTTAGCAGACACCTCTGGGATATCTGAAATGCCTTCTTCCTGTAAGGAAGAATCACAGTCTCAGGACACCTGGCAGACAAGAGAGGAAGCCTTCCTGAGTGGCTTAGCCCAGGCACCAAGCACTGAGACAGCTGAGGAGAGGTGGCAGGACTTTGGCCCTAGAAGGGGACAGAAACCCAGCAACGACTGAGATCCCCTGAGTAAGGAAATACAGATGAAATACACACCAGAGGAGATTTAGAGGGAGTAGGGATAATTCATTGTTAATTTTTCAGCAGGAAGTATGAGCAGATTAAGATTGCATAGGATCAAATCAAAGGCACCTAAACAAATTAAGTATTCTCCTCTAAGTGGCTTCCTTCCAACCTTGGAAAGCAAACCGTGCTGAGCTGTCACCTTGCTGGAGGGGCCCTGTGCACAGCCCTGTTGTGCCCCTGGGTGCTGGGCATGCACCACACCCCGACCAGCCTTTGCCCTCAGCTTTTGCCTGAAGACCTGAGTGTCATCCCTGACCTCTGCAGTTCATCAAGATTTCTGAGCTAGGCTGGAAGGAGGGAGAGAGGCGGTGGACACTGTAACTGCTGGCAAATTTGAGCCAGACAGGGTGCCAGCCCTCACCAATAACAAGTTCATATATACAGCACAGGTTGTATTTAATTTCATAATCAGTCAGGAGACAGCATTTCACCCAGAAAGTGGAGCTACAGAGATACACATCCAGTTGTCTGCACAGAAGAAATCTGCCTGTACCAAGGCCCTCCTTGCCCCGCCGTGGCTGGGACAGTGTGAGATGGCCTGGAGGGAGCCAGGGGTGCTGAGTGGTGCTGGCAGAGATACCTCAGGGCTGACACTGAACCCACCTCCCCTTGCCCCATGCTGCCAGCACTAAGGGGGCTGCATCATGACCTCACAGCTCCCCCTAACACAATCAGGTGCCTAAAGGGCCTTCTGGGCAGAGTCCCTGCTGCTGCCTAAAAAGACATGTGGTCTTTTCCAATTAAATGAGTCTTGAAGTCTGTTTCCTTTCACTGTGTATTTGACAGCCCTGTAAATAGTACATGCACTCAGCTCTCAGTGCACTGAGCACAAGGACTGGAGGATAGAGGAGAGGATAGCCACGGCTTAACCCCACTTCAGCTGCTCTCTGCCTGGAAGCAGTGAGGGGAGTGAGTAGTTATAGTTCAACTCTTCTTCACTGAGTGAAAAATTCACCCTAACTTCACCTCATTCTTCTCCAGAAGAAGTCCAGCAAAGGGTAAGGGTGATGCAACCTGCCTCTGCTCAGCCCCTGGCAAAGGCAACACCAACCAAACACTCTTTTGCTAGTGCCAAGAGTCAGGCAGCTCAGGTATGAAGAGAAGGCTTACACAACAGCACTGGAGCTCATGGTCTTTCTGATGGCAGAAAATATTCTGCAATTCTCTACACTTCTACTCTCTGGACCTTCTTTAATCTACTCTTACAACTGCTTTGAGGAGACAGCAATCACCATAGACTATTCAGAATGGATTTATATGGGGACACAACACTACTCTTGGTCCCTTTCCCAGTCTTCTGTGGGTCTTTCTAACTGCTGAGCATGAAGCAGACATTTTGGAGGCATGAGTGTAGTCCACCAGCATGGAGACACACATACCAGAGCCAACACAGCAATACTGTGCTTGAGAAAAGCATTTTGGAAAATCCTGCTCCTTATAGCTCTCTGCCAAGACAGACTCTCCAGGCTGCCCCAGGAGTGTGTGCTATATCCACAGCAGAGCCAAGGTCTCAGTAATTCCTGATGCTGTGTGTAGAATACACCATCCAGCTTAGCTTCTCCTTAACTACTCCCATTCCTCGTGCCTGATATTAATCCTAGCAACTACCCGTAACAAAACCCTGGTTTTCCCTCAATTTTTGGCTGTTATTGCCAAAACCCCACAGAGAGGGAGCCCTGAACTTGCACCCATTAATTGCACTGTGCATTCAGTGTAAACTGTACCACTGATGCAGGATGAGACCTAGAAGTGCCTAAACACTGGGGTAACAGAACAAGTCCAGCGAGAAAAGGTACCTACAACCCAGGCTGGCTCTGGTAAGTCAAGGCTTTATGCTACAATCGTTACAAGGTGCAGTGTCAGCCTTTGATGATGCAGTTCAGAGGGGTAATTGAAATTGACGGGGCATTTCTAGGGCCACATCTTAGTTGTGGAAGTATTTGTAGAACTATGAAGATATGATTTAGATTGCACTGAACTGAACTCATCCCACCAAATCCCTTTCTGTTCGCTGCTGCTAGGTTTTGGTTTACCCAGCTAAGACAGATGACATATAAGTCATTTCAGGGCTGAGGTGCCTCCTTACTAAGTGGATTTTGCAGTGCGTGCTGTACTGGGAGGTGTGGTGCAGAGACCTCAGTCTGGCACCTTGCACCCTGACTGGGCATTGGAAGGCATCCCAAGCACACCAGCGCCTGCAGTGCTGGTCAGGGGGGATTGTGCTGTGTCTCAGGGATCACAGCAGCTCAGGTGTGATGTTCATGGGTGTCTGCACTACAGAGACACAGTACTGACAGCTGGAGTCCCACAGGCTTGACAGAACTAAGCCTATATACATATCATGGCACAACACCTGGGAAAACCTGCTAGAAGTTCTTGCGTATCTGTCATATTGTTAATCATTTTATCCCAAGCATGATCTCTTTACCTAGAAGTCAGAAATGCCTTCCATTGTGGAGTTAATTCACAATCTTAGCAACACTAGAAGCACTAGAAGGCAGGTTTTTGTGGTCAAATATATTGCCACATTAATAACTTCAGAATATTACATGAAGCACAAAAAGAAAAGAAGTGAATAAATTAACAGAAGAAGCCTGCATGGCTCACTAGAGAATTAAAATGCTATTTTATTACGCACACCTTAGAGTTAAAGTTTTAATTTTCTTTTAAAAGATCTCAATATATAATTTTCATCCTCCATATTCAAAAATACTTAGAGAAGATGATTTGTTATTTTGTTGTGATCCACAGGACAAATAAAGCTATAGTCAAGTGATGCTGACCAAATTCCTGCAATTTCCCAGTGATAACAGAATTGCTATTGTTTTTTGTATTCATTATTGCTCTAATAAGGAACTTTTCTCCAAGGATCCTGATGTTCTTTAAATACAAATGAATGAGCCTTTCCCAATCCCTTGTGAACTGTTCTGTGGTCTTGTTTTACAAACAGATTAAAAAGGAGGACACTGAGGCAGAGAGGTGTTACGGGCCTTATTTCCAGAGGAACTGTCTTTGAAACAGTTCTTAGTTAGTGGTTTGGCTCAGGTCAAAGCTCTAGCTCTAAGTTGGAGGCAGCTCCAAGAATTATTCCCAGTCTCCTGCCTGGGACAAGCCTCCTTGTCCAGCTGTATGGCCACAAACATCCATACAGTACAAGCACAGTAAGCACTGCCACTTGTGGCTTTCACTTGCTCTGCTGAGCTGGCACTGAGGAGCTTTTAAAAGTGGAAAGGCATTCAGAGGCATCTTTTTCTTTTACAAGCTGCAGACATTTGCCTCTTGGTGAGGAAGGTCATCAACCAGGCACAGAGATCTCTGTGAATATCACTGCAGCAGTTTCCAAATGGCTCCTAGATGCAGCACCTCTCCCCACTGCCTTATATTGCAGACCAGCAGAGTTATATTTGGAGACAGATATCGGGATTATGTTCCCAAGAGCCTCTGATGGAGTAAATTCAGAGTGTGTTGTCATGATGGACGTGCACACATGTGCCCTAGCAGAGTAGAGGTCAGCCATCATTCATGAATATGTGGAGAGCACTTACAGTCCGGTTACAGCATATGCTAGTAACATGTGTTCCCCACACACCCTGTTTTCTCCCCAGTAAGCTGCTTATTTTTAATGTCTCCATTAGCTTTTGGGACAACTGACAGCTTTAAGCTTTTCCCTGCAATGAGCTCCAAGGTGGAAACATCATGCAGCTTTCAATCACAAGCCAAATGGCTAAAGATTTTAAGAGGAGATTCCAGTTCCAGAATAGGAAGCCTGCCCAGTCAACCCTACACCTTTAATATAATATTATTTATTCATTACCAACCATAAATGCACCTGGTTCCTGCAGTACTATTTGTCTTCAGAAATGCCCTTGCTGAAATTGCAGGTAAGTGTCTGCGAGTCTCTCTTTCAGTATGCCTGTACCTAAGGCAAGGTTGCTGGCCCTCATGCTTCATGGGGAGACAAAAGATTCAGCATTTAATGCAGCAACACCAACTTATGCCTGAAACATATCAATTTTTACATTTGTTTCAGCACAAGAAATGGTTCTTTCAGTTAAAGGGAAAAGAGTACCATTAAATTGTTTCTACATAAGGCTGTCAGACTTCGGTCCCCCCAAAACCATGAGTTGCATTCACAGCTGCTGAAGAAAAATTTGAAGCTGGCTGGTGTTGCAAAGATTCAAAGTGCCAAGCAAACAGAAATGCGATAAAGCATCTGCTCTCCTGAAGTTTGGTGCCTTCAAGAGATGCTGTCAGCCCCACCAGCAATGACAGACATGCTTGGGTATGAGATAAAATTATGTTTCTCTAAGTGTCATGTGATTTAGTCTGGGAGCAGTAAATCAACCAAGGCTCTTAATTTAAACATCACTGAAAAATATACATTTTGCTATCTAAAGTTGGTTCAGTTTTAGTGGAAATGCCCAGATATAGAGAGGCATGAAGCTGTCCCCTCTCAGGTGGTTCAGTTTTGCAGAGATACAAGGAATAGCAAGTGGTAAAATCACACTTCTGTAACTGAAGGAGGAACACTTTGAACAGCAATTTAATTCAATTTAGAAAATTATTCCATTAAAGCAGATACATCACTTGATATAATCACTTTGATTTTAGCTTTACAGCAGTATTTTGACTAAGGGGCTACTGGCTGAAGAAAGAGCAGAGCAGGTCACTGAAGCTGCAATTACACATGCTGTGCTGATTGCTGCCAAGCCGGTGAGAGTGTTAGTGCCCAGCAGTTTTCTGGCTTAACCTTAATGCCCCATTGCCCCTCCCTGGATCTTGCTGGCCTCTTTGGATGCCCCAGGTATGACTCTGAAGAAACAGAACAAGTTGAAAGTCCTGATAAGTGCTTAAACTAAACTTCATCTTTCTGGTGGAATTGAGTTAGGAAGGAACCACACATAATTTTGTTGGTGGCCAAGGGAAGACAGTAAGCCCCTGGAAACCAAGTAAGGGAGATATTTGCATGGTAAGCTGTGGTTAGCTGACAGTGATAAGAGATCTTACCAATTTTAATCTTAAATAACAGTTGCATTTAGAGTAAGAAATGGATTTAAGCTGCTCATTTTCATGCTGTGGTATTGTCAACTGTAACAAAACACTAAAGGCAACTGGTGACATGAAACCTCAGCGAAGTTATCTCCCTGTTGCTGTTATGTTTCTTTCTTGAGGGTGTCCTTCCCAACTTGGGCACAGCCCAGCCAGGAGCTGTGCTCCCTATATCCTCCATGATGCCACACATTCCTGTGGGTGTGTAGGCTCTATAGCCCTGTCACACTCTCAGGATATATTCTGGTAGTGCTTTCAGTTCATGTGAAGCTTATGTCCACGTTTTGCAGATGAACAAGAAGATAGCATCTTTCATTTCCCTGGCTGTTCTTCTACCCCATTTACTCTCATGATTTCTGAAGGGATAACACATCCTCTTGTTTTCTCCCACCTGGGAGCAAACAAGTGAGTTATCTACAAATTTTCATCAGGAGCACTTTGGACAAACACCTATCAATTGTTGATAATGTGCTTTTGTAGGTTACCACTCACCCTTACACTCCCATTCAACAAATGAATGACAAATATGAAGTAAACCAGCACAAGAGCATTAGTGAAATCAGCTCACTGATATGAATCTTCAAGAAACTGCTGCTGCAGAGAAATGTTCTGGCAAAAAACTTCCACACAATAAAGCTGTTCCCCTGTGAGATCTCAGAAGTTAAGAAAATGGACCACTAATCCCATTAGTGAGGATACCCACACACTAAAAGTCTCTATTCAGGCAGCTAGGCAGGCAGAAAAAGAAATAGCATTTAAACACAGATAGATATTTTTACAATACTACACAGCTGGAGAAACCTTGGGACCACTGAGTGAAGTCCTGACCCTTGGTACCCAACCTCTCCCCTGGATGAGTCTTCCAACACCAGCAGCAGCCAGAGACCTTAATGATTCAACTACTTTCCTGCATTTACTGAATTGCTTTTGTTTTCAAGGAAATCTACATTACCATAAATGGTTGATTTAAGGGTAGAATTGTGAGTTAGCTCCCATGTGGCCTGATGACCTCCTAAGGGAAAGCTCTCTGTGAGGACAGCCCTTTTCAAGAAGGAGCAGGTTGGGGTCATGCAGGGGCTCCAGGAGAGGCACCCCCAGCTCTCCACTACGTGGGGCATGGGGATGGTGCTCTGCAATCAAGTCACTTGTTGCCCTCTTGAACTTAGACCCTGGAGGCAATGACAAAGCAAGCAATCACCGAGTGTTTCTTTATCTTCATGGGCACACTCCAAAGTCCTATTTTCAAAACAATGTGAGCACTTATGAGAGTAAATCCCAATGAAAATTACTTTTTTGCAAGTGTTATTAAATCTCTTTTGCACTTTCACTGTTGTATCTTGACCTTTCTTACGCATTATAGCTGGAAAATCCTTTTATCCAGCTGCTGACAGCCTTTCTGCAGAGCACAGCTCTTCAGCCTCCTAGAGAACATCAATTTCTAAACAGGACAAAGACAAAACCGACCACATCTGGTGAGCAACAGACCAGCTCCGAGGAGGAATTTAAGAAAGAAACTCTTTGCTTGTTGGAGCTTTCTTGCTACCAACTTTTCCATTATTTCTATGGCTTAGAAAGAAGAAGGTGCTGGCAAGATTCCACGTCAGTCCTTCAGAGAGTCTCATCTCCTCTAGCATCCTTCAACAGGAAGATACACAGATTATCTACAATCCAATTTATTTCAGCCTCCACAAGTCACAGTGAGACCAGAAGGTGAAACACACCAGAGGGTAACAAAAGGACTCTCCTCTAAATCTTCACTATCGGGATTTCAGAAGGAAATGTGAGATGCACCTAGTCCATTGTGATAGGAGAAGACTAGGAGGTGTGCAGCCTTCAGACTTAGATGGGAAGGGCAGGGTGTACCCTTCTCCTGAGGGGAAAATAAAGAGAGAAAGCAGGCATTTTGCTGAAGATTGATAGATTAGATATTTCTGCTCTAATACTATGGAGTCCAAGAGAGATTTTATGTATGCTTAGAGTAATGAACAAATCTTTGGAAATGCTGATAGACTGTAAATAAATGAAGTATTAATCATCACTTCCATCAAATTCTAGGAGAAATCTATCTTTGTATTATTTGGATAAGGCTCTGTCATTTGTTCAGCCTTGCCATTTTTAGAAATTATTAGAGTTTTATAGCAGGTCTGAAATTCTATGCCAGTGAGACTGTGATTTTAATGCATATTAATGGCAGAAATGGGGAGAGGAAAGGAAGTTGGAGTGATTCCCTTATAGAGTACAATACTAAATAAGAAGATTCCAGCTGTGCAACAGGAAAGTTAAAATGGTTTGTTTGGATCATTAATATTGCAATGAAAACTAATTAAACCTAGTGCTACAAGGAGGAGCTCATTTGAGATTTGAATAGAGGCAGCATAACACTCAGCAGCCTCCAGTTTTAGCAGCTCCTTTTATCACACCAAGTGGGATAGCAAGGGTTCACTGAATAGACAGGGATAGTCTGAAGAGCCAAGGGGATATGGATGCCCAGTTCATGGGATGCAACTGCTAAAGGTACTGATTGCTACAGGGCTTCTTTGGGAAATGCTGCATGAGCCTTGTAGCTCTGTAGAATGAGCCAAGCCCTTTTACTGGCTCTCTACTCAGACTAACATTGCTGCTATGCTATACCTCTGTCCCCTTGTCTGACCTGACATTTGAAACTTCATCTAAAATTTCCTCAGCCTAAGAGCCCTCAAGTATGCTTTACAAAACATACCTACTCATTTAGCATCAGCCCCTACATGCCCACCCCCAGACATGGCACTTCGTAGTCTGTAGTTGAAGCGTGACCCTCAGTTTTGCACTTCCTTTCTCCTTTAACATGTCATGCCACTTTTGCTGCAGCCAAAGGTGTCCCTGCCCCTGTTCTGTGGCCATCAGCATCCTCCTACAGCTATTTAAATCTTCTCACTTCTGATACTGTCATTCCCTCCCTCCCCCATGGACTCCCTACATCCCTACCCCCCTCAAACCCTGCTCCCAGCTTCACACAGAAGCCAGGGACTATGCTAACCTCTTCCATAGACATTTGCCTCAGAAGTGAATAATGATCAGACTGGGCTTCCCTAAGTCTTGCATCCTTGCAACTTTGAGTAAATACTGAAGCTCCAACTAAGCTGTTAATTATCCATGGAAAGTGCTGGTAAGAGCGCTTGTATTTTACACCAGTAGAGGCTGCCAGAGTGAAGGAATGACCTCTTAATGTTGATCATAAACGACTTCATTGGGGAGAGTCCTGAAAGATGAAAGATATCTTGTAATTTTACTAATGTTGTCTAAATGTTGCTGGATTGAGGTCCTACTGGTGACTTGAGAAATCTAGAAATCCTTCAGTCATAGAGAAAACAGAGTAAGATACTAAAGCAGTGACACAAACTATACACATGTAATTCAGACTAGAATTTTTCCTATATGATTTAGACAATCGAATGCCAAAGGAACATGATAGGGGAGGCACTGGAACTGGTGAGAAACTGGAACTGGTGAGGCACTGGAAGAAGTTGCCCAGAGAAGTTGGCGATACCCCACCCTTGGAAGTGTTCAAGGTCAGGCTGTATGGGGCTCTGAGGAACATGGTACAGTGAAGGTGCCCCTGCCCATGACAGAGAGGTTGAAACTAGATGATCTCTAAGGTTCTTTTCAACCCAAACCATTCTATGATGCTACCAAATGAACCCTTGCCTCTAATCACAGTGTCAGACCTTGTGAACCTGTGGATCACTAAAAAATCTTCCATTTTCAAGTCAGAAATTTCCCACCATGATAGCAGGTGCTGACTCAGGTTTTTATTAGCTGTGTCCATCTTTGGGCATCAGGGAAATAAATTTTGAACAAAACCTTCTGCTGCATCTGCATTCACTGCTAGGTGATAGTACAGCCAAAGGACTGGACTGGAAAAGGCAAAAGCTCAAAAAAGGAGAAAACAGACAATTAATACTGAAGATCCCAAGAGATGAGAATGGATCCAAGCAAGTCAAGAGGACATCAGTTCCAGCCCAGCCTGCATTTCCAGGCAAGTGTTATCAAGGCATGACTTCCTTAGATAGTCAAGGAGAAGTCAAACATGGAAAAATGCTGTAAAAGTAAAAATTAACCACTGGACATGAAAAATGTCCAGAGGCATTGGACATGTCTTGACATTGGAAATGTCTAGGCAGAACCTAGAGCTGTGAGCTATAGGCAGAAACAGCCCCACAGGCTGCAGGATGGCACCTCTGCAAGGACCACTCTCCCTGGCATCCCAGTAGCAGAGGGTGACATTCAAAGATACTCATCGCCAGAAGGGGATGGTTTTGATTTTTGCAGCCAAAACATGGACACATAAATGCGATCTCTTCCTTACTCACCCTGCAAACCCTTGCTTTGCTGAACCCATGAAGAGACTCGGTGTACATGGGCAGGCTCAGGTGCCAGCAAGCCACAGAGAGAACAGGAGTCCAAGAGAGGCAGAAGTGCACTTCAGAGTTCCCTTGAACACAGGAGTCCCAACCTAAGATTATATCTATGTACACTGAACAGATTTATACAAACCCTGCAAAATTCACACCAAGAGATCAGAGGTAATGTTATGTGTATGGTTTCCACTTTTCTTCTGTGGGAGGAATAGATGAGTTTGTCATGATGTCACTTGTGCCTCTTAATAGCAATCCTGAGAACCTACATTCCGCTTTCTATTTTACCCTCCCTGATGTTCCCTCTCAACCAAAGCCCTCAACAGCATAGTTTTGGAATGACAAATATCTTCACAGGCTTGAGTGACTGCAGTAACCTCACATTCCCTTTCCTGGTGCAGCTTGCATATCACAAATGCACATAGTTCGAAGTCAGCCCTTGAATACTTCACATGCTGGTTCTGCTGCTTCCCCCTATGGCATCAACACCTTTAAGCAACCCCATGTTGCCCCTGACTTGGTTCATCTGATATGCTTTAGACTGATAAACAAGGACAGTGGCAAACAAAGGAAAAGGAAATCAACAAACACCTTATGGCCGAGGTCTTGATTTCTACAGTGCAACGAAGACCAAATTTACATAAGCTGCCATTAGTGACCACCTCACATTTGTTGTCCACCTCACATTTGTTGTCCACCTCACATTTGTTATCCACCACATAAAGCTTTTAAGGCTATCTTCAAATTAATCTAATTCACTAAGTGCTCTGTGTGAGGGGAACCAGGGGTGTAGGGGCCTGCAAGCTCAATAGAGATGGACAATGCAAGGAATGGTGTCTGCCAGAACTTGTGGTGTGGCAGGGATCCACTGAGAAAGGCAGTCTTGTTTCAGACCCCTCCCATAAGATTAACTTGGGCTGTGATGTAGGCAGACGTTAGTACACACTAAAACTGAATGCCTTGGCTGTCACTTGATCAGGCATAGTGATGATTATACTAGCAAAGTGTCTCTGCACTGAGATGCTGTTTCTGCTAATTGCCTATCATTAACACTGCCTCCATAGGAAAGACTTCAGGCCTCATCCATCAGAAAGATAACATAGGTTAGATCCAATAGGATTCTAACTACCTTAAGGCATTATAATGTAGGTACTTAAATTCCTGTTGAAGGAGTTAAACCAGGTTTTTACACCCCTATATCTATATATAAAGGCTTAAAGAAAGCAAGGTCGTAACATATTTAACTCTCTTACTTCAGCTATCTAAATTTGAATTTTAGTGCCCTTCCTCTTTTGTCCATAAACATCTGTCCATAAACATCTTTCCAACTTTGGCAGGCACAACCCTTCCACAGAGAAGTGAGATTTTTGAAAGCCTCTGTCAGAGGCTGAAAGCTTTCAGCTTTCCACAGCGCTGCGCACATGAGCAAAAGGACTGTTCTCACAGGCAGATAATGTAATGTATTTGGGGGGAATCTGCATGGAAATGAATACTGAATGGTTGCTTTATTTTAACTTGGTGTTTATGAAGATATCTAATGACTTTTAGTGCCTTTTTGGTGTTAGATGTAGAAGAAGAATAAACACACAATTCTAATCCCAAAGAAGGGAATCAGCTTGTTTATGCCTATTATATTCCATTAAAGATGGAACTTTGCTTTATCTCAAGAGAAGTCCCAGCTTCTTTAATGCCTTGTGTAAGTGCAAATATTAGTTAGCACCAAAATGAGATGCAGCTAGGTCTAATATCATGCCACCAGTATTGCTCATATTATAAAGAAAGTGGCAATTACTTTGAATAAGAACTGCATGATTTGTTCAAGTAACTCTGCCCTATGTACTTTCAAAATTGGCTTCTGACCACAGGATTTCCAAAGTAAAGTGTAACATGTTTGTACATTCAAGGAATAATATAAATGTCTGTAGGAGCCTGGTTGTCCATTTTTCACTAGTCATAGCTGCCCTTGACTAGCAGTCTGACAGCAAAAGCTTCCTTATCACTAAAAGAAACACACATGCCCACACCCAAAACCACAAGCTGAACATTTCTACCCAGAAGCTTACCAGGCTTTCTTGTGCAAGATACGTATCTTACATTTCATGTCCCCTCTTTTGCTGGTTGAATTTACTAGCCAAAAAAAACCCAAACAAACAAACAAACAAACAAATCCCAACCAAACAAAATACAAATAAACAAACAAAAAAAATCCCTGGATGCATCAAATTTTTGCTGTGCCAGTGCAATGAACCATTCTGTCCTCCAGTTACAGCACATCATGAGAATGCAATTCAGTGAGTGACCAGCCAAGAGGGGATAACAGGAACACAAACTACCTGAATTACCACTCTTATGGAGCACTGAATCTACATTCTCAAAAAGTGTTTTTCACGAGTTCATTCCTCATAAAGATGCTCAACCTTTCCACATTTACAGCATATTTTCTTGGAAGATTTATTCTGTTGAAAATCCTATTTTACACCTGGAACAGGAGAGACAAAAAAAGATTGTTCTACTCCAATACCTATGTGCTTTAGTAGATAATTTGGAGGAAGCGCACCATGGTTTTCCTTTATTAAAGTCCAACATGCTTAGACAGAATACAGATGGACAGCAGATGCAAGAATATTGGATGGAAATTGGATGTACTTTACCTTTTTATCTTGCTCTGAAATTTCCCAGCCACTGCATTTTGCTCCTCTACCACACACACCACCTTCAGAGAGTAAGAACCCAGCCATTTTCAGAGGTTGCTTAGGAACTTTCTAAGTTATCATCATACACGTCAAAGGTATTTTAAGCCACAGCTGAGTGTATCAGAATATGCAACAATGACAAAGCCAGGCTGCCTGGCATGTTTTGTTCATGCCGTATGAAAACCTACATAGGACAAATTCCAGCAGTGCTGTCTCAGTAAAGGAACTTTATCAACAAACACCCCTCCAGTGACTGAGATAACCAGAGGACCAGACAATATCATTCAGTGAATACTGGAACCCTTCATTTAGGGTCACCAGTCCAAAACTCACTGCTCAGAGAGTCAAACTCTCCCACGATGCCTTCTTTCGTGACCTTTGTGGGATTGTTGTTTCCTCCTGTAGCATCCCAGTTCCTCTGGCACTTTTACAAATGTCACAGTATCTCCACTGGGACTTACAGTGCTTCAGAGAATATAAAACCTATGGATGAATCTTCTTCTCCAGCTGTTCACTCAGATTTCAGCAATGAGACAAGTAATGTCGACTACTTCAGCACAGTCTTTCCTGATGTACACAAGTGACTTGAGTACATCCCAAGGCCTTTTTCTTTGCTTGTTTGCACCTCTCTGAGTTGTTAACAGGGCCAAGCTATAGTGTCCCTCAAGTCCAGAAAACATGTTTTTAAAATGTACCAACATCTCTGTAATATAACACATTCCCTTACATGGAAAAAGAAAGAGAGATGGAGGGGAATAAAAAAGGAGCAAGACTGGAACGCTGAATGGTTTCCCACAGTATTCCTTAATGCCAAGGGAAGAAAGTATTAAATAACTGGTGCAGGCATGTTTCCCTTTGTTAACACACCCGACATCTGTGATTCGGCTGCTTGCTGAGATGTGGAATCCCTTCCAGTTGTCCCAGCAGCTCAGAGTCCTGACAGAGGGGGTGATGGAGAAAATAGCAAAGGAAGAGCAGCTGTGAGTTTTCAAGCATAGTTTCCATTTGTTCTGGATGTCCATAGCAAAAGCACCTTGATTTTTTGGCAGTAGCCAGCCTGAACATGTTTTCTTCAATTTGTTCCATGATGTGACATGACATGTTAATGGAAGGCAGCACATCCACACTCACCAGGCTCTCTGAGGCTGTCTAATCCCCCTTGGTATCCATCAAGCAAAGTGCACAAAATCTTTCAATCTTTCTCCAAGAATTTTTTTAATTGGACTCAAGATTTACTTGAAACTTCCCACTCTGAAAGAATATATTTGAGCCTGAGGACTGGATTTGTGTGATGATGAGCTCTCATCAAGAGCCATTAAGGAAACAAAGGAAATGACCCCTTGGGTCAGATGAAGGAATGGTTTCACTCTGTGTCTCTGTCTCGCTGAAGTGGCCAACACAGAAGATGCTGGAATCCTGTCAACAGGATGTTGACATGAGTCAGCCAGCAATGTTTGCATGGGTCAGTCTGTAACAGAATATTCAGCTCACCTGGGGTGTTTCCTTTTGATTTTTCACTTCGGGACTGACATGCATCCCACTGCATTGGACTTACTATTTTCTTTTCAAATAGGTTGGCTTGCCATTATTGCGAGAGCTTTTTAGTATTTGTCTGTCTGATTTGCCCTGCTGAAATTCTTCATTTCACAACATTTGTTTTTTTCATTTCTTAAGAGAATCTCATTTTTGAAACCACAACTAATCTTGCAGCCCATGCTATCATAAGCTGCTGCACTGGTCTTTGTTTCATGTTGTTCAGTGCCATCTGAGTCCATTTTTTGTCCATAGAATGAATTCCACAGAGAATCAAAGTTGGCCAGGACAGATTTCTTTTGAACCTCATATGGAATAGAAGGAATAGCATTTTAGTGTGTCTCTAATTACAGCCACCATGACAGTTCATATGTGTAGCAATAAAAATAACCATAAACCTACCTAATCATTAAAGTAAAGCAAACAACTCCTCTCTGTATCATCATACACAGGTACTGGAGTTGCTAATAAACTAGGAAGAGCACTGAGGCACTGGAGTAGCATCTTTCCTATCTCCACAGTTTCTTAAACAACTTTAGAGGCATATTTTTATTAAGTATATGAAAGGCAGATGATCTTAAACCTCAAAAAGAGTCTGTATAATAATTGTGTGCTCTTCTAATGCTCTCCAAAGACCTATTCAGAGTCCATTCTGAAAGACAATAATATATCAAGAACTTCTGCAAACTTCCTCCTAATGAACACATGCCAATTTGAGACCAAGAATTCTGGCCTCGGAGGACAAAATAACCACTGCACTTAGTCTCTGGGTGTTTTGCTACTTTATTTCAGAGTGATTCAAAATCTAATTAAATTTCTAAACTCTAATGAAATTACAGAAGAAAAATCATTTAGGATTATATTATATACAATTACTCACAGCTGAAAATTACAGTTAGCCTCTTTCACCAAGATGGGGTCTCCTGAGAAATCCTTGTTATTCATATAACGTATAAATCTGACATTACTCCCACTATTTACAGGTCGAAGGTAAAAGCAGAATTAATTAAACATATATATCCTGCCCAGTGGCTGGATGGTGAAGAATAGAGGGAAGGCTGATAACGATGACAGTGCTTGAAACCACATTTCCCAATTTGGCCAAGAATTGGAATAAAGCTACTACAAAGCAGGATTACATTAAGTCTGTCTTATTCTGGTCAGTGATTTTCCACGCTGGAGGTATGCTGTGAACAAGAACAGTGAAGCTTATGCAGTTGGCTGTGTGCAGTCACCTAGCCAAGCTCTTTGAAGCATTCGTGGAAAAGTAGCAATGGAATAAAGCAAATAGCTTTAAAGATTTCATTCAAATACTCAGATGTTTAGCTCCTTCTCTGAAATACTGAAACTACTTGAGACTGCTGATTTAGGCCAGCAGAAACAACCAACTAAAGCAAAATAAAACAAAACCACCCCCAAATAAAAAAACCCAACCACCAAACCCTAAAACAAAACAAGAGAGCTGACATTCCTGTTATTAATTCTAAAAGAAGTTTTCAGGAACCTTGAAGCATGGGATCATTTGCAGATGAAACATGAGGTACAAAAACACTGGACGTTTCTTACAAGAAGCCTGATCTTTCCCGTTAGGCTGGTGCAGAGATTTTTGTTTGCTTGGTTCTGGTGTTTCCAGCTCTGATCCCATAGAGAACCAGGAGCAGAGGAAGACCAAAAATGAACTATACACACACGTGTGTGTGTGCACACCAACACTACAGGTCAAACAGTAACAAATACTTCTTATAGTATCTGCCACACTCAGTCAGTTGTACCAATGCTTCACACAGCAAAATAGGCCTGGGACATCAAGACATTTTTCTTAGGTAGAAGTTACTGCCTGGGAACTGGCTTGCAGTGACCTAGCAGCCATAGTGAGCTGCTTCTTTACTCCTGAAAAAGCTGATTATGAAATATTCAAATAAGTGCTCTGCTGAAAATATTATGATAGCATTCAAGCTGAGTTCATAAGAAAACTAGCAACACTGAAAGAGAATGCCTCAGAAAGTTCTTATAAGACCAATAATCTGCTTGCTTATCCACTGATTTAGAAGATTTCAGTAGAAACAAATTCACTGTGGTAGGACATTTTCAAAATGTAAAAATAACTATGAGTGTTTAAAGATCCTTTGGAGAGCAAAACAGTTGAACCAGGCTGTGACTGTTGGCTGTCCACCTTCTCCACAAAACATTTTCAAGTCTGTTTATATATTGAACTTAAACCCAAAAAAGGGAACTTCTGTTTGCAAACGTAACAACTCAGGATGTGACTGTAGTTTCTTGATAATCATGTGACCTGGTCTGGCTTTTTTTTCCAGACTCTGCAGAAGAGCAAAATTCATGAACACTTGGGTGAAACCATCCTGTTGTCACAACTTCATAATGACCTTACTAACAAGCTGGATATCAGCCCCAACAGCATTTCTTCTCTTACGTAAGTGATCTAACTTACTTGTTTTCCATTCTCTTTGAGAGCTTTTATTCCTGAGCTTGGTGAGCTTATTTATTCCCCAGCTTAATTGTATATATCTTGTATAAAACTTTGTTTCTTGGAGAAAAAAAAAAAAATTGTTGAGCCAGAGGGGTATTTTGCTGAGTTTTCTAGCTCACATTCCCTATTCTGGGTGCAAAGGACTCAAGAAGACACCATGAAGTTAAATGGCTGCAGCTTTGCAGATGAGACGTGCACCTGCTGAGCACCTCTTTCAGCACTTTATTTCCTCCTCCCTGTATAGGAAACAGTACTTCAATAGAGTTTGAGGGAAAATTGACCCGTGTGCATGCTGACTGCAAGCTGCTTTTGGACTCTGCGACTCTCCCTCACTAGACTGTCACGGTCCTGACTCACGATGCTTCTAATGCTCCCTGCTGGCCCGAAGCAGAGCTCTCTCACAACCTGTTTCTTACTCCACTCTTACTCATCTCCACTTTGTGCAGGGAAGAAGCGGGGCTCATGGCTAGGAAGCCTCAGCAGGGGTCGTATGAACACTGGGACAGTGTGGTCTAACGAGGAGGGGGGAGCTGGCAGGAGTTCCATGGGTTACTGCCCTCTCTGGACGCTTGCTAAGGGGCAAGCACCACCCTCTGGTGGCAAAAGCCTCAGCTCTTTACCTAACGCGCTCCTCCCATACTCCCCTGCTTCATGCAGACACTCGCAGAAAATCACCATCTACACTTGGGGAATCCCACGGGGCAGTTTGCCCCACCTGAGACATGCAGACCTGTTATTGCAGCTTGCATCCGCAGGATATCCGCTCCTGCCTCACCTTCGCAAAGCTGCCCGCAGAGCTGCAGCAGTGCTCCATCGTGCCTCTGGGGTTCCCAGATATTTGCTTCCTTTCCCATTTGCTGCCTCAATTACAAATGGCACTGAGTCCCTGGCTGCTGCAATGCCACAGGACCAGACATTATCTGTTGCAACGAGGGGAAATATGAGGTTTTGGAGGAAGAGAAAAAAAGTCATGTGGAAGCAGGAGGTAATGAGCAAAGGGACTAAGGCGAATGCTGTGTACTTAGAACGACGAGAAACAAATTGCTGTTTGTCACTGCAGGTAATGGCTGGGAATGGTTTACAATACCTAATCCGGTGGGGAAATTGAGCTCTTCCTGCTCCCTGATTTTAAGCCCAAATCACATTCTGCACCATTTTCCTGACTGAGCTGCCCTTTGGGCAAGGCAGTCACTCTGTGAGCAGAGCTGTGTGGCAGAGAGCAGAGGCACAACAGTGGGATACTGAGTGCACAGCTATGACACAGAACACTGCTGTGTGACACAGAACACACTGCTGTGACAAAGAGCACTGCTGTGACACAGAACACTGCTGTGTGACACAGAACACACTGCTGTGTGACACAGAACACTACTGTGTGACACAGAACACACTGCTGTGGCACAGAACACTGCTGTGTGACACGCTCTCCGCTCGGCTCTGCGTGCAGCAGGTCTGGGGCGGGCTGGTACACCAGCGGTACACCGAGATCCCGGACTGGGCCTCCCAGCCCAGCGCGTTTATCTGCGGGTGCACGGCTGGCCCGGGAGCGCTGCCTGGCCGTGGGTGCCGCGGGTGCCGTGNCCCCAGCACAGCGCACGGCGCGGGGACAACAGCATCCCCCTCGCTTCGAGGCGCTTAAAAAATAACCACGCGGCTCTCAAGCGTGGCTACCAAAGTCATCTGCTAGGCTCTTCCACACGGCAGCAAAGACTCTGCAAGGCCGGAGGGTTTATTCAAGGTGTGAGTGTTGGTCTGAACTCTCTACAGAGGGAGTCAGAAATGCAGCACTGGGACGAGAGCACTGCAGAGTTTAAGACATCATTTCTAACCCCCCCCCCCAAAA
>WBMY01010284.1:166857-449305 GCA_013397315.1 Donacobius atricapilla
CCCCCCCCCAAAATGGGTGGGTTTTGTACATCCCCAGCCGGGCTAAATGGCAGATAAGATCAAGATCAGACAGATAAATGTGTATTTGAATTGGTTAATCCATCTAGTTCCACCCAAGAAAAAACTGAAACAAATAGAATCCACCTAACACTGTCCTCGAAAGCAAACGGTATTTAAGCAGCATCCAGTAAATGATATTAAACCTTAATTAAAAGCATATTGAAAATATGAATTGAAAATATTCTCTTTAGTCTTGTGGGTTTTCAGGAATTTCCCTCCCTTTTTAAAAAGAAACTAATAATTTAATCTCAATATATTAAACTAACCTACATAAAATATTCCATGTAAAATATTATTTCTGCCATAAAACACATAATCTGTCACTGGTTTAATTCCATTAGAAAGCATACATTAAGGTCTATGTATTATGATCATTAGGATAATAAAAGTAATACAATATCACTTTTATTATGCTTGAATTTAAAACATTCTTCATATGAGCACAAAGAATAATTAAGGGGATGGAAGAAAGGTGTTTTTTTTTTAATTTATAATGAAATAAAATCACAGGCAAGAGCAAAGAGACTGGTTTTTAATATGGAAAAACAGAAGCTATGCTTTTTATGCCCACTGTGTAGCCTTAGAGCTTTTCGTTCTCTTTACATTTCCTTATCTTTATAACTTAGAATTTTGTCATTTAGTATAACCAGTATAAGTATAGATTCTCTACCCCTTACAACTCTTCTTCTGAATGTCATGGAGGTTTTGGAGAGAAAACATTTCTGCTTGTACAAAAGAAGTTTCCAGACATTTTCATTATGAAGAAAAGTTTGGCAAAAAAGAGGACTTTCAGCTCTGTTATTGTTCCCAAAATATATTTGCTTTAAAACTCAAGATTTTTTTAAGTTCTTCTCCAGATTTTTGAAGCCTGGTTTGTAATTTATAGAAATTTGGGAATAGAAACATGATTAAGACCAGGAAATAAAAACAAATCTGTTGTAAGCCACCCAATATATCTGATTTTTTTGACATAAACCTGGAAGCCCCAGGGCCCACACCCTGCTCAAGAGTTTTAGCAGTCTGAAAAACAGACAAAAGATTATTTCTGTTAAGATCCCAAAATGCCTTTTTTGGAATGTAAGAACTATGCTTCAAGTTTTAAAGCAGTCATGTTTCTAGCATTCATTTTACTGGACAACAAATGAAAGCACAGACCCCCAAACCTCAAGAAAATAAAATTATTTCTCCACAAAAAGTGGAGGAGAGGAGCTAGGACCTATGATGTTGGACGACTTAGCAGTAGGAAAACGGAATGCATTTAAGACATTGAAATTCTACTTGGGTTTCAGCCAGACAATACTCCCTCCCAGTTCCCTGCTATGGTGGGAAATGGCAATGAAAAGATGATGTTGTGTGCAAAGCAGTTGAGTCCCCACCAGGTGCCACGTGTACTGTCACCCCGGCCAAAGAGCAGTGACTTTGTGTTCTGCCTGAAGCATGTGCAGGAGACAGGAGTTTAGCAGCACACAGGTTTAGAAGGCAGGAGTCACATCTGCCTTTAGAGCCTTCTCATGGTCCAGCACCACAGGCAGCTACGCATCAGTTACATCACTTGGAACTATTTGGAAAGGCTTTGGTGGAAATATCCTTGCACTGAAAAAAATATTCGTGTGCACATTTTTAACAATTTCCTATAATAACCAAGCAGCATTAAAACTAAATATGACCTCTCCTTTTTCTCATTTTTAAAAAATGTTGATTCCGTTTTCTTCCTAAATTATGTGGGAATGAATTGTTTTCTTCAAAGCCACTCCATTCTGAGGGCCTGCACTCTGAGTATCAGGCACCATGGCTCAGTGGCTTTATGGAGAAGGGAAGAGCCAGGAGGTGTCCTTTTCATGAACAGGGAACTTGGTGTAGAATTTTTTGGAAAGGTTTGTGTCTAGCCCACAGAATTTGCTTGCAAGAGGAAAAGACTTCTTTGCCAGCAACAAATCCCATTCTGAAGACTGGAACTACAGGCAGGATTGGGATTCATGTTTTCTTGAAAGGGATGTTGGGTTATGCTATATCCTCACTTATTAGTGTGTTTAATTAGCTTTAGTGCATCTGTAACCTTTTCCTTGATTTATAGCAGCTTCTCTTGTATAGAGCTGTCTGGCTTGCAGAGACAAAACCATGGAATGGAAACAATGCTAAAGCAACATAAAATTTTGGAACTGTATTTCTCTTCTGGTCAAAAACTGGCGCAATATGGCCACGTTTCTAGGATGCCCTCATTAACCTGACTGATAACATTTCACTACTGCAGGAAGCCTCAGATTCTATCCTATGATTTATTAGAATCAACTTGGAAAATGCCAAAACCAGCATTTTGCTCAATGTCCTAACAGGCTAAAATATTTCCATTCCAGATTTTTGGAGAGCAAAGGTACATGCTTCTGGAAGCCCAGAGGAGGAAATTGGTGAGTTCATGGTGGGATTTTCACGCCCAGACAGGAAGTTAGAGGCAAAATAACAAAACTGAATGTCCTTAGAAGACTTTGTATACTTTTTATGTGTAGAAGATAAGCATTGTGAGTTTGTAGTTGCCTAGTGCTGCAGAGTCCTGCCATGTGACTGACACTTTAAATGACGTGTACGAGGAAAGAGCATGGGACACGGATCCTAAACACAGGCACCCTCCTGCCTGACATATGACCCTTATGCACACACAGTGATGCCAAATCACAACACATGATTTAAAATTTTCCTTCCTCTCAGCGAAGACGTACAGAGGCAGAACAGCTGGGCAAGGCAGGAGGCGAGGGACTGGGAGGTGGCTATGTGAGTGTGTATATCTGGAAGCAGCAATAACAGTTTGGAAGGATGCAGATTGGCAAAGGAGTGTGGATACGGGATTTTGCTTTTGGGGTAAAAGTAAAGCCCTGGCTCTAAAACTCAGCTGAGACCTGCACACACCAAAAGCTGAAGTTGTTCATTATCATAAAACACCCTTGAGCCCCTTAGCTACAGGTCCACATGGCTTCATGGTATGCAGGGGTTTGAAAGAAGAGACTCAGACTCCTGTCAGTCACCTACTTTAGCTCAGCAGGTTTTTTTTAGGTATGCATTTAAATTTTGTTACATCTGAAACTGAAATAATGTATTTATTATTTAATGGTGTATACTCATTGAGTTGTTTTCAATATTTGCAGATTACACATACGTTATTATAGGAGTTACTCTGGGAGCAGTTCTAACAATCGCTTTTGTAGCAGTAATAATCTGCATGATCAAAGCCAAAGTGATTAAGAGTGTCTTTGGAGGTAAGAAAAAAATACTCCAGATCCCTTTTCCACAGATCTGGCTCTCCTCATCTTGTGATACATCAGATCTGAGCTTCAGTGTTAGCAGTTGGGTATATACAACAGCTCTGGTTTTCCTATGAAGAACTAATTTTAAAGTGTCTGAATTGCCGAACTGCCTAGAACTGCAGATTCACATTTCACTATAACCAAGGCTACTCTTTAGCATCAAAGTTTTTTCTCATGATACCCTGGGGATATGCTACACACAAACTCAAACCTGACACAGTATTAGCTAAGATACAGCTCTGAGAAAACTGTCATGAGATATTCCAGCTGGAAGAATCAAGAAGGGCTTTAGGAAAGTTGCATGACATAACTAGTACCAAAGACTTTTGCCTCAGAAAGGATGGCTGGATCTTTACCAGCTGCAACTATGTACTCCTGGTTGCCTCCTCACAAATTCTGTGGAGGCCTATCACCACTCTGTTCCTTGTTTCTCAACTAATCACATTTTCTTCTTCTCTCTTTAGAGTCAGATGACAAAATGGATAGCAGGTAAGAGTAATTGTGTTTTCCGTTATGCACAGCTCCTAATTTCTCTCTCTCGTTATGCATGATGCTTCCCCATGTTTGAATGACTGCACATAACACACATGGTAAACCTCTAGAGGACTGGGCTATCTAGTGAATCTACATGGAAAAAGGCATTTTTTTCTAACAGCATTTTAACATTTCAGAAATACACAAGAAAACCCAGCAGACTGAGATTCTTTTTAAAATGAAAATCCATCCAACACTTGTGATGAAGTTTGTTCTGTTTTGTTTGTACTATGTATAATAATGGCAAACTCTGGGTAACTGGCTTCATCTAAGCTTACTGTGTCTGCATCTCAGTTCTGAAAACTCCTTTCACTCTGGGTTCTTACAAGTCAGGGTCAGGCAGTGATCATTCCTGCTGGCTGGGATGCCTCTTTGCCCTTCACCCTCCTCCCCCTTAGCCAGAAACAGTAAGGCCATTTTAGGGTTTGAGCACCTGACCTGTTCACCAGCAGGAGAGCAGTGCCAGCAATGACTACTCGGCATCTCCCCCAGGGACAGGCAATGGGGAAGGGATGTACAGGGGCAGAGACTCTGGACTGCAAGTTGTCTGTGGGCTTATGGTAACCTACAGATGGGGACACTTTTTGTGTCCCTTTGAGACGTTTAAAAGATCCCACACATCAACTAACGAGCAGTCTCATCAAGTGAAGACAACGGCTGTACTCGATGATCTCAGAAATGGTTTTTTGCCTCTCTCAGAGAGCTGGTTAGAAGGATGTCCCCACCATAGCCATTCATCATAAAGTGAGCACAGCATATGTAAACACTGAATTAAAGACCAGAGCAAGGACACCCTTTGCAGCAGCAGCTTCAATGGTTTGTGTGCCTGACAGAGAAGGGCCCCTGTATGAAGCAAGTGATATTTTCCCAGGGAGATACTCCTTCAGTGGTAACTGGGACAATATGTTTCCCTTCTGGTAACACGCCATTCTCTGACAAGTCTCTGGCGATTTCTGTGCCTTAACCTGAAACAGATTAGGACTATGATAAGGTGAGAAGAACCAACATAGAATGTCTGGTAAACTTTATGGTGCTTTCAGGACTGTATAGGCAGAACAGTGAATGGGAAAGTCACGAGAAAGAGCTAAGCCAGAACAGAAAAGCCAGAGCATAGAGTCATGAGAAAAGAGAATAAAGTGATGAGAGGGACAAAGACAAGAAGAAACACAGAAGGTAGTGGTAGATTTACTGCCTGGGTGAAATGCAGACAGGATGATCTATGAACTGTTCCACACTGGACTTCTCCAGCTCTCTTTGCTGTTTATTATGTGTCATATTTTCCTTCAGAGACAGTCTGAACATTTATTACATCATCCTCTGATCTTTCTAGGGAAAGTGATTGACTTTGTGGTGGCAGCAAAATTTAATGTCTTTAATGGTGACCTTACATTGACCTCTTTGATGTTTCCTTGTCCCAGTTTACAGGCATTTGCTAAAAGGTAGAGTGGAATTTCCGGTTTCATAATAAAATTCTGGCCTTAAGGCTGGAAGTATGACATAATGTGCAAACATTTTGCCTTAGAGCCACTGACACTGACCAGTGAGAGAAACTCTAATTCCACAATGTCTTGAGGCAAAACTATTTATGTTAAAGATGACACTTTTATGGCTAAGTAGAAAAAAACCCTAAAAATCCACTGTAACTTCTTAATCAGTGTACTTTTCAATTCTGCTGTGGTAGCCAGTAATTTACTAGCAAATCTTCGTTCTCATTCACTTCAGGGCATCTATGTATTACTCTCTGGTAGGTCACTAGGGGATTCTATAATGCTGGTAATAGTCTGTGGAAACAGTATAGCCTTCTACTGGTTTTGAGGAAACCTCTGGCAGTAAAAATACTACCAGAGCCATAGAAACATTTAAAAATGCTGCTAATAAACTAATCCTTAGCAGGATTTAGTCAGGCCACCAGAGAGACATATGATCATTAGGTCTAAGTTGATTTTACCTACTTGCTTCAGTTCCCTAGGGAATTCTAATTCATGGAATTTTTAGACCAGTGGCTAATCCTAGAAAACCCTCTGATAAAGTGAACTCTATTATCTGAAATCACCTGATTTATTCCAACTATCCATATAGCCATCCTGAATTCCTCAGGGAAAGGCAACTTGAAACCTTCAGTGTTAAGAGACACCATCCCTTTAGGACTGGAGAGAAGAACTGGCAAACCTTCTGCTTCTTTTTGTGCTTGACCAGGGATGATTATTTATGTTTGTTCAGGAAAAATATATTTAATCCAACTGATAAAACACTCAACCAAATTCACCTTCAGCCAAATTTTGTTTTAAATTTTACATCATTATGCCTACAAATGCCACCAGCCACTCAGTATTTCCCTGCCTGGGAAATACTCTGAGTGGGGATCACCCAGCACTCTACTTTCAGAGTCAATGAAGTTGCTCAGCCTTGTATCACCTGAAGGTCTTGAAGCAGATAATCGTTCTCTGTGTCAGAACCCCAGTTAGCTGGTACTGAACCTAACTGATCCCTTCCAAGAACAGATTTTCACTAAAATCAGGAAATATTCAGATGCATCCCCCTTGATAATTTCCAAAATACTTAAAACACAACTGTTTTGATACCCACATGACACTGACAGCTCATTGTGAAATAATTAACAGAATTTACCCCTTTATTTAGTCAGGTACATAACATTAAGATTTAAACAATCAATTCACAATGTGTTGCTCTTAAACTCAATGGGATATTTACTAACACTTGAGAAGAAAAAGGCTTGAGGCAAGGTTCTGTCAGCCAACAAACCAGCAATTTATATGTCAACTGACAATTATTTAACATCCTCTTTTTTAATTAATAACTCATGTCAGTATCAAATGCCATCTTGGTGTAAGCTTGGTAAATTATAATGCCTAAAAATTTCATGCAAGTTTAATGTATTCATAAAAATGTCTGGGCACATTTAATGCTGGCAATATTTTGAATTAACTACAGTGCATGTCAGCCAGATTTATTTTGACAGGAGACAAAGAAAGAGACATACAGAGACAAGGAGAAGGATGGAGAGACAGAATGTTTACTAAAAAGGAAAACGTACATATTTTAAACCTGCTGCAAATGAATCTGTTGTCAACACATCCTAGGCAACAACACACACAAAATTCCCCATGCCACTCACTGGGTTCTACAGGATTCCATGTAAATCATTCAGGACTCTATGTAAATCATTCAGTAGAAAATCAGGTTTTAAACGCAATAGACAACTTCTTCTGAAGTTTTATGGAAGAGAGGAGGAGCTTGGGAGGTGCTTGCCAAGTGTGTTGCTGATTTTCTTTTCCTACCCAAATCCTCATCTAAATATTCTCTTATATTTTACCTCCTGACTTCTAAGGGACCAACTTCTCTCTCCTTTGCTAGACTGTGCTTGAGAAACACAAGATACTTTTGAGAATTGTAGCATTCTTTAGGTGAGTGGAGGAATTCTTGGAATGTAACTGCACCTTGAAAGCCTCTAATATGTTCTAAAAATCTCTAAAAACAGTGCCACGCATTGCATAGGAGGTGAAACAATCCACTTTCAAAATATAAACGTCAAAGATGGATGGCATGGAAAAGACTAAGTTTGGGCAACCGTATGTGGATTTCAATGTTGAGCTGCAGTTTCTTCCAACTCTCAGAACTGTGGCAGCCTAAACATCTGAACAAAGAGTCTCTTTCCTAGCATTTTGTCATGTTCCGGTCTGTAGCCTGATAGGCAGGGACAGTGAACAAGATCTGATCTAAAAATATCACATCCTTCAAACATGTTTAAAGTCAGATAGAAAGACAAACATCTTGTTTTGGAGATGAGAAGAGTTCTTGCTGATCCAAATAGTCCAACTTGGTCTATAATGCCGTGAATTGGAAAATGCCTCCCTTAACAAACAGGAACCCAAAAACATAGACTTGAGTCCCATCACCTGCAAATGACACAGTGTGTCAGTCACCAGAGTCTGAGCCTACAAATAAACTTGAGATCTAGTTTTGATGCTAGAATGGGTACTTGGAAAATGGCCCCAAAATTTACAAACCAAAATCCATAAGTAAATGCAAATTGAAAAAAAGAAGAGAGTTTGGCCTTGTATGAGAGTGCCATTGGAAGAGTGGTGCATAAGGGAAAAGGGTCAATATGGAGAGCACAGGTTTCCCAGGACGCTGGGCACTGAAATGCATTGCAGCCCCTCAGATACTGTGCCAGCTATTTGCAGGTAACATTGTAAGTTCAGCCCACAGCCTGGCAGCAAGTTGCCCGCATCCATCTTTACTCTCCTAAAACAAGCCTATTTTTTCTTTTCCTCTCCCAGGAATATTCCTTTTAAACTATGCAGTCCTGGATCTGTAGCAGACCAGTCATGTAGATTCAGCAGAATCTTTGACACCTCTGTGAATGGATTCTCATAACATCACTCAGCGATGCCCTAAGCTGTTCTTTCTCTTGCCACTCAGTCTCTCAAGCAGACCTTCACAAGGTCTTTGATTCTGACAAGTAGGATATTCTACATATAATTGAATCATCACGTCAGCAAAGTTTCCAGAAGTTCTTAGTCGTTTACAGGCAAGGGAAAATGGAGTGAGCAACAATTAACCTCTTCAATGATCCAAACAAGCCTTGCAAAATCAGTCACAAATTATTCCTGTGAAGTTTGTTTTGACTACAGAGCCTCTCTTCTCATTGCCACCATGGCCTAAAACCACTAGTGAAGGACTGTAATGAGAATGGGAGTGGAAGACAAACTTGAAGGGCCCCAGTCCTCTTAGGCAGAAGCACATTTGCATTTCACTAAGTAGGTACCACCTGCACAAGATGAGTCTGGCCCTGTTGATCTACCAGAACAGGGCCAATTCCTCACTCAACACTGTAGGGATTAGTGAGTGGTCATTCCGCTGAAAGCTGTATTCATTCACTGCTTTAGGATTCCTCAGCATGCATCCTGGGAATTGAGTTAAATGGAAAATGTTTAAAGATTCACAGATGCCATAATAATGCATGCTATTGCAAATAAATTTAAGTACGAGTAGAGATGATCTAAACAACTCCATGTGTGTGCAAATGTTAAAAAGTGAGCAAATAATCTCAGTAGAAATGACTATCTCAACTCCTTGTACATATACATTTGCATAAACAAAATGTCAATACCCATTCTGTGTTGAGGCAATAGTCACCAGTGACTAGAGTAATAAACTGGTTTTTCTTCCTACTTCTGTCACTGCTCTGTCTAGCTGAACTTGTTCTTCTGAACAACCTTGGACAAGTCACTGGCTCAGGTTACCCTTTCCATAAAATGAAATTAATCTTTTTATCACACACTTCAAAATCAAGGACATTAAGCTTTACACTGTGCTGGGGACAGCAGGCTTTAAAAAGCAACAGTAAGACACTCTGTAGGCTCTCAGCTCCCATAGCACCATTCCTGGATTGAGGGAATACAGACACACACAGCCCTTGAAAGACAGTTTTATATATATATATATATATATATATATATACACACTACACACATATGTATGGCACAGACTGCTGGGGTGAGATTAATTCATTAAACCCGTTTCCAGGATACAGCATACCTCACTGATGCCAGCTACCAGCCTGATGGGCAGAGCCACACTTCTGGCTATTTTTTGCTCCTCTCTGGCCACCCTCCCCATTCCCTGGGCGGGTACCTCGTCCAGGGCGCCTGTTCTCTTCGATCTGGGGATGGCCTTTGTGGTTGACCTTTTCACAGCTGCCAAACAGGGAACAATCCTTACTCCATCCTACCCCTCTGCACACCTGTTTGAGGCTAGTCTTGAATAGCTGTAAATAATTTGATTGTAAGAGTTGGTGCCAAACCTGCTGAGTCAGTCGAATGCTTTCCTGGTAGTATTCGGACACCTGTCACAGGCAATTCCTTCCACAGCCATCGAGGTCGCTGCTGGCAAACTTGCTGGTGCAAATGATTCCAGCACTAAACGAGTAATTCTACCCCTCCCTAGAGCTGCTGCAAGTCTGGATATATAAAAAAAAAGAGAAATGTTTCTGGAAGAGTACCCTCTTCACCCCTGTCAACAGCCACCCAGGGTAACTCAAATATTGGATGCCACTGAGCAAAGAGCCTCCTGCTCCCTGGCAGCACCAGTCTACCAAACAAACTGAGTAGCTTTGTGTTGCCTAGAGCTTGTCAGAGAAGTGACAACATGGGATTAGCTAGGAATGAAAGCTGCTATGATAGCTAAAGGACATCTTAAAACCAACACAAACCAAGGCCTCTTGACGCAAGAGACTCAAGAGTGCCACAGGTGTTGGTCAGACAAGAACAGCATCGAATTAGAGCTCCTGTATATTCCAGCTCACAGGTTTTTGTGTATCACATTTAATTTTTGTACGCAAGTTCACATTACACTTATGGAAAAGAAATCACTGATTTCAGATCCTAGGAGCTTTTGTCGGTGACATCTCTGAAAATAAGATTGTTTACAGATCCTTTTTAAGACCATGTGTACAGTCTGTCGCATCATTTTATTTCAGTTCCCTGTTCTCTTACTGTCCAAGAGTTCTGCCTTGAACAACCTGTACTAAGTATCAGCACTGCTCTTTGTTTTTCTCCTGTTTGCTGCTTATAATCATCCACTCTCCGTATTCCACGTGTACTTTACAGCCTGGTATCAGAGAACAAATAGCAAGCTGAAAGAAATCAATGAGTCTCACAAAGTGATGCAGACTTCTGCCTCTAGGCTGCAAATGCCTGGGGATCTGTGGTGTACTTCTCAGCAGTTCACAGAAGTTTATGGGCTTAAAGGCTTTCCATACAGATTTAAATGGAGTTTCAAGACACTTTGCAGAGGCTCACAGTCAATGGAAAATTTCTATGGTCTTATAAAGGAAAAACACAGAAAACCACTGGCTGGAAAGTAATTAGGCTTTTGTGTGTTTTTCTGTGTGTGCATTAAAACAACACCTGGCCCACCCCCAATTCTTATTTACTACAGAGACATGGAAAATGCTTGTGCTGGCACAGGAAAGGTGGAAGCTGGGGATAAGAAGACTAACCCTATAGGCAGAAATGAAATTTTTAAGTGTTTGTGAATGAGCTTCCATGACTCTCTGGAGGAGAGCAAAGGATGTCCCATCTCTATAGAAAGGCCTGCTTCACTTCCACCCCTTCCCTGCACAGCTGTATGTTCTGCTCAGGCAGTCGCCCTTCTCTACCGCCTCAGGAGCCTGACCCTGCCAAAAATCATTGTGGTAGAACATAAAAATAATTTTCAGTGGTATCAGGTTGTTCAAGGACGTCTGGCACAAGGGAAGTGGTCAAATATGACAACTGAGGTGCGAGGGAAGGCTGGACTGTCCTGTCTTGCAGAAACTGGCATTGTTGACAGTGGGAAGATTGCCTGAGAGCATCAGCAAGACAGCCACTATCTTGGGATGACTTACTGATTGCATTGGACTACATGGAGAACAGCACCAGCCTCCCAATTAGTCTCTTCTTTTCTCTTTTTACATGCCAAAAATTGAGTTACTTAGGATTAAACCACCTGGGCAATCACTTAGGAACTGCCCTTTCTAGCAATTCACTGCCAGCTTCTCCTGTGACACAGGCAGGAGAGCATCCCTGAACCTAATCCATTGCTGATTCACCTCTGTTAGCTCAAATCATTTTGCACTGGCTTGTTCTGTATTAATCTGTTGTTAGAAGTGGGGAAAACACTGTATTTTTTTAACTGGCTACAGATCCAGACAGAAATTTGTGTAGCACTTCACAGGCTAAAGACTGTTACTTTGTGTAAAGAAAATTTTGACAAGTTCATAAGCACAGCCTATATCAGGTCCCTGGTTATGTTTTGAAATGCCTCTCCCTTCTGGAAAAGAGCTGCCGCAAACTGAACAAGCTGAAAAATATCACTGCATAACTGTTACCTCTTGGGTAATGTCTGAGCTGTGTCACTAAAAGAAATTGCTTTTGTCTGCAAAGTGCCAGACCAGAGCAGGAGGGCTGAGACTAGCCCCTGGTACCTCCAGTGTGGTCATCAGTCTGCAGGCAAACATGCAGGCAGAGGTGAACCTTTGTCCTTGCATTCCAGCAGACATCATCCCTGGCTGCCCTGGAAGCTCCCAAGGGCTGGGCAAAGCAGGCAGAACGGGCACTTAGCTGCCACTGTGTGCTGCAGGACAGTGCAGGCACTGCTGCCTTACAGAGCTGCGCTGACTCACTCAGCCCCAAACCAGAGAAAGAAATAAGGGAGGAAAAGAAACAGAGCAGAAAAAAATTGCCTCTGATTCCAGCCTATCTATGTCTCACCATATGGTCTCCAGTGGACTGTATGCCCAGGCCAGACTGCAGAGGTGAGAACCAGAATCTTAGAGACACTAACAGGGCAGTGAATTTCACGTGAACAGGGAATTTTGGCAGAGCATTCTAAAAGACACTAGTGACAAAATTTCTCTCAGAGAAGGAAAAAAAAGGCCAAGGCAAATTATGTGAAGCATGGTCCCTGCCCACCAAATCTCCTGTGACATCTTTCCTCAGCAAAGACACCAGAAAATGCATAAGTAGTATCGTAGGAATGGGACTACGATGAAGTTCATTTCCCTGTGGAGTCGTGAGATTTAACATAAACAAGTCGAGGGCTGCAAGACAAGATCGTGTTCCCAAGCACTGACACTAGATGGAGCAAAACTGAATAAGCGATTTAGAGCAGTGAAGAAAAGATAAAAAAGTTCCTGCATTTCCAGAACTCTAATGCGTTACTCATTTGAATTCTCATCTTTGCTTATGGCTCTGAAAGTCACAATTAATAGCTCACACTCTGCACTTTGCAGGTCAAACACGGGATCAACCCAAAACAGGTATGTTCAGGGGGAAGGGGAGTGCTGGTGGCACAGGGAGGTGGCGTGACAGTACTGGGCAGACCCAGAGTTGTAGAGGCACACCACCTAGGGAAAGGTCACACTGCAATAAAGGCTGTGGGGTTACGCGGAGCTCCTGCGGACAGCCCGGATCTGCTGGGCACTCTGCATGCGCTAAGGCAGGAAATGTAACTGTGCTGTCCCACAGTGGCTCGCCCGGAACACCCTAGTGTAAGGCCCAGGCACACTGCCCAGCTGGCTGCCCTGTGCAGCTGCCCCACAGCAGCAGGCACTCGGAGTAATAAACTCCTGGGAAGATGCGCCCACAAAGGGGATCCAGGAGCTGCTCAGCTGCTCCCCACTCTGTAGCAAGGCAATATGGAGAAGACCCCAAAGAACAGTAGTCCAGTGTCTGCAATACAGGGAGTGCAGGGATGCTACCCAAAAATGCATGGCTTGCTGCTAGTGGATTTCCACATGCAGGGACAAGGGCATCTGGAAGTCACCACAGCAGCCACAAGCGTGCATTTGATCTGTTAATTCACTTGCGCCTCCAAAGGTACAAAGAAACATCTAGCAAAAGAAAAGTTAAGTGAAAGGAACTTCAGGAATGTAACTCCAGCATCTCCATTAATAATTTTCTAGAATTCCTGTGATTTTTATCTGCGTATCTCCCAGCTCAGCTTTTACGATGATGTTTTACCTGGGATAATGCAGGTAAAACCAAAGCCAGAGAGTTATTGTTAACCTGTGATTTTTCTTTCTTTTCACAGATGACAGCAATGCAATAAGAAACCAAAGTACAAGAGATCAATAACCCTTTCGCAGTCAACAGTTACCTGGGCTGAGGATCAATAGAAGTCTTCTGTGCACCGGCAGGGATCTTACCAATACCAATTCTTTTCTTTGTTCTTTAGTTGAAAGGCTGATTGATTGTTTACAGGAAGACCTTATAGTGCAGCTAACTTCAAAAGGCCTGCAATCCCCCTCAGCATGTATATGAAGGAAAAGTATGAGGAAAATAAAATAGATGAGCTCTGTTCACTAATAGATCCTCTTTATTCTGTGATAATTATATGATTGATTTCTAAAGTCAATTAAATACCAGGTAATCAGAAAGGTGGCAATATAATTCAGCAGCAGAATTCATGGTCACACCCATATTTCAAGGTTAGTAAATAATGATTTCAGCGACTTGGAAAATTATTCCTTTGAGGTTAAAACAAAACAAGGCTTCTCATTTATTTCAGGAAATACGTGCTTTGTGTTAGTAAGACAACATTTCATTAATTTAAAGTTTTATCTTTTTTAGATCTAGAACTGATGTCTTTTGTAGGTGGCAGTGATTATTTCAACCATTTAAAATTAATTATGGCCATTTAAAATTAAAAATTCCTTTTTGAAATAATGTTTTTCATGTTCTTGACACTTCATGTCAACACTGTACAAACAAGATAATCTGTTATTTACAGATTTTCCCTATTCCTATTTTTTTTAGTATAAAACTAAGTTCAATTGGAATTTGTGAATAATTTCAGTTTTCCAGCATGTCCATTCTTGTTCTAGCCTTACACGTTCTGGTGGACTTGATTACATCAAAATTGTTTTGCCTGGCTCCAATTACAAGCTTCTTACAGTGGGAGTGATGAGAAGAAAAATTAGAGCTTTATTTCAGAACATTTAGAGTAGTTTAAATAATTTTAAATAATTTAAAGTCAAGTTATTCTATAAACATCTTCCAACTTTTACCAAAGCTTTGAGTCGATGGCTTTGGTCTCAGTTCAGAAAATAATGCTGTAGATTCTATTCTGTTTAATCTTCTTCTTTCAAGAATGCTGTATATAACTTATTGTCATCACAAAGTGCAAGAAAACAGGAAGATTTTTGTATTTCAAGACAGAGTTTTCTTTCACCTTGTGAAGACAGGGCAGCCAATGTCAGCTGTGGAAGCTTTGGGAACTCTTGGCCAGCGTCCTCTGCTATTCCTACAGCTTCTCCCAGGAAACCCAGCAGAACTTCAAGGCTTGAGGGCCTCAAGTAGATGGCATGCCCAACTTAATTAAATAATATCCCAATATTTCACAGGCAGAGCTTTATGTTGTAGCATTACAGGATGACTCTGGGATGTTACACTATTTTATTGTAACTTACCATTATCCAGACCCAAAGACCACAACCTGTAAATAAATAGGATCTTCATAACCTTTTAGCTCAAGCCGATGTCTATAGACATATCAGTTTTTTAAATCTCTCACCTTACATACATTTTAAAGTTCACTTTTATACCTGTTTCTGCTCTCAGTGTGGCAGATCATAATAAATGAAGTTCTTTCCAGCTTTCTATTAATATAAGAGATTTAATCCAACTTAAAAAAAAAGGCAATAGTAAGACTGAATTCCAACCTAGAAATTCTGAGTGTTATTAAGAAATATCACTCAGAAAAATCATGGAGACCAGGGCTTCCTATCCAGTGATCAACTTTCAGGTCAGGCAGAGCTGATGTGCTGCATCAGGGACTTAGAGGAATCATGCTGTTAGAGCATAAGAGCAGATATATCAGAATTTTGTTTTTATAAAGAATAAACTACTGTACTACATGTAACTTTAATTAAAGGGATTTCAATATGGGCGTTTTTTGACTTTCACAAAGCAGATCAGTTGTCAAATGTGCAAAGGAAACTGGATAGTAATTTTTCCAAATATTTTGAACAACAAAATGTAAGATTTGTTTTGAGACAAGAATGATATCTTGGAATACTTTCCCTTGTTTCCTAGGTGTCTGTTATCCATTTCAGTAACTCTGCAGTTCATTAGCAGCATTTGTTACAGATAAAATAAAGCAGTAATGTGATACTTGTAAGTAATTGTGTGTACAAGTGTAAGTGAATAAAGCATCTTGTAAGGTATCTGTTAATTGATTTGCTTCCTGTAGTATCATTTTAATTAAGACTTGGAACAGAAGTGAGAGCATGTGGTCAGGGAGGGAAGCTATCACCTTCCCTTATTTGTGTGAATAAATGTTTCAGTACACATCATTTCAGTACACTATGGGAAATAAAGATGAAAATAAACAAGAAATGCTAAGTTACAAGCAGTAGATGAGAAAGGCCTGGAGAATTAAGGCTGGTAATTTTGATCAGGCAAATGTGCTGGGGTGGTGAATAGATTATGATTTCTCAAAACCTTTTGGTGTGTGCTTTGGCACCCTGGGAATGGGGGGTGATGAGCAATACTGAGACAAGCAGCTGGGCACAAGGGACCCTCAGAGCTACTGCTTCTGCTGTCATTGAGAGGTTTGCTCACATTTACACTGGGCTGCTGTCTTTTGCCACCTCGGGGAGTTGCTGTTTTGCTCATTCCTACAACCAGCTTTACCAACACCATTTGGAGCATCAGCAGCTCCTAAATGCAGGCCAAGCTGCACAGCAGTGCTTGGAAATAATCAGTGAAGGATAACTAGATGAAAAAGGAACATTTGGGAGGCATTCAGTCAAAAGACTAAACAAAAGACCCTGTTAGCTCCACGAATTCTTGATCAAGGATTCAGCCCAGGCAGTCAACATCCAGCACAACAGGCACCAATCTGCCCTTGCCTGTTTGCCTGCCCAGCACAGGTTATGCCTGTCCCTGCTAAGCACCCCACGCTTTCCCTGAGCTCACAGGCATTCCCCTGAATGGGTAACAGTGCGAAGTTCTTCAGAGTCAGGGTTTGGACACATGCCGCAGCATGTCATGCTGGACCTCAGTCCCTTCACAGCAGATGCCCAGCAACATAATGGTGCTCATGAATAGAGTTATTCAGAAGAGCAGACAGTTGTAGGCACAAGAAGTGAGCTAAGAGGTGCAGGCACAGCATGCATTTCTAAAGAGATAAGCACACAGCATTGGCTTTAATTACAATGCAAATGCCACAGCAACAGTGAGATCATTCGAGTCAATTCCTTCTGTCAGCTGCATCAGTGCAAATCAAAACTAACTGCAGGAGTCACACAGCTTGGTGCAGCCCTTGTTCACATGACAGTAAATCAGGCAAAAATCCACTGGACTCAGTACAGCTGCATGGGTAATAAAAAAGGGCTTGTGGGTGGAGTCCTGGAAATCAGATCCCAGTGATATAAATCCACTCTGAGCAGTATGAGGAAGAGGAGTGTGATTCAGCTCCTCTCTAACAAAAAGGTTGGCAAATGTCAATTGTCAAAACATTTGCAATATGAATTTTTCTTCGCTTCTCTCATGCTTGTAAATAAAAACTCAGATCATTTTATTCAGGAATATTTTTTCTGTTTCTCACAACTGCACTTAATCAAATCAAAAAGATTATTAAAATTCTTTGACTCACCAAGCGAATACGGGAAAACACAAGCACAGAAAGTACCTAACTAGCAGATAAAGAAAGGATGTTTATGCTATACAAATAGGATCCATAGAAGCTTCAAACTTCTGAAAATTGCTCTCATTACACACAGGGAATATTACAATGGTCAGCCTTGGTCTGACATAGGTCCATCTTCTCCGATAGCCTCTTCGCCACAGCAAACATCTAGCAATGCCTAAGAGCATTCTAAGCATGTGACAATGTCTCCTAAAAGATCCTGCTACCCAACAGGAAACTTCTGCTCAATGTCACTAAGCCAAAAAGTGTTGAATTTATCGTTTTCTGGTGTGTCTTTCTTCCATTGCCAGAAGTGGTTAATTCCATAGATACTGTATACTTACACATAAAATATCACAAAGGCCTTTGCCCTCCCTATCACTAAATCAGTGAATTTGTGCAAATTTTCATGCTAACATATCATGAAAGCAATTCACATAGTCCTAAGAAGGCATGTTCACTCTTAACCCAGAGGGGAAATGAGACATGGAGCAGCCTAAGTGCTGCAGCAAAGGCCAATGCAGGATCAGCAAAGAATACAGACAATGTTTTCTGAGCTCAGCATGGGTGAGCTACCTAGTATACCATCATTCTTCTCTACTACTGGCTCCAACAAAAATGCTGCTTTTGGACTGGTTAGGTGTTAAGTATTTCACCTTCTTGAATATAAATGGTTTCAATTCTAGTATTTCTGGCTTTAATTCCTAGACAAACCTCAGCTTTCACTGACAGCTGCACCAAAGGGAGCCTCAGCAAAGTCAGTGACATTGCACTAGGCTTGAACACTGTGTGAGCTAATAACAAGCCCAAAGGCATCATAAGCAAAGTGGCACAGTGCACATATTCTGTCTTCCACATTCAGACAAAAAGTGTCTTGTGTTTCTTGCTCCATGTCCCCTCCATGCCATAATCTACAGGCTGTTTGCAGGATGCAAGTGGATTCATTTGCTCCCCTCACACTACTGCTGATGGGGATCTGTCCTGATGCAGACAACACACAAGGCCTTTCCTTTACAGATCAGATCCTACCCACCATTATCAGAAATCTTCCTCAATCAATGAGCAATTAAAATAATTACCTTTAATCATATTCTCCAATTACTCCACAGTACTGAGGGAGGACTTGGAGGGCTGGGACCAGATGCAAACATATTCTGTTGTGATTAAAACTGACTGAAATTCTCCAATGAATATAAACCACTGACTATTCACCTGTTTTGACAACAATCCTTGTATGTTTTAAGATGTTTCATATTTAAACTCATTAGAGTGACACCAGGAAAGCAACAGAAAGCTGTGCTGAGTGCCCAAAGGCTCCTGAAGGGACCCCTTCAAAGGGGATGCTACGTTGGAATGCATGCAAAATACAAAACAGCTACTCAGAAGAAAAGGTCACTGTGTGTTCCTTCCTGCCGAAGGGATGCAGTGCCCAAAGTAGAGCTGGAATGGCTCTCAGGTACCTCAGGGGGTCCTGGTGTGAGGACATGACTGGATGTGTGTGGTATGGGACTGTGGACAGTGGTATGTTTACATAGACTTAGCTGGGGATGCCCAGAAAATTGCTTTTTCTTACAAGTAAACTGATGATATAAAGGAGAACTAAAGATAAGAGAGAGCTAACTGATGTTGGGAAGGGGTAAAAAGTGATTGCAAATGAAAAGGCAGGATATGTGAACTTATACTTGCATCAAATCACTGTTTTAGCAGTCAGAACAACAGAAAAAGCAGAGTGGTGCCAACAGTCCTTATTTAGTTTGGGAGTTTTGCACTTTCTGATACTCTACTTGAGACACTAAGTCTTCAAGTCATATAGCTGTGGCAACACCCACTATAATTTTAGATACACCTTGCTTTTCAGCACATTAATTAATAATGCAGATCTTATTCATAACATTTTCCAAATAATGTTAATGAGACAATAACTCAAATGTTGTTCCTATTACAGCATTATCTACACATAGAGGATGGTGCAAATGGAAAATTATTCTCAAACCAATGTGATGTAACACCAACATAACCAGTAAACTTTTGATTTAGATCCAACACCTGCCGGGCTTTTCAAACAAGATGATGAAGCTGTGACTGGACCTTCTGTGTGAGTCATAAATGCCTTCCTACCATGATTAAAGGAAAATTAAAAATACATCTCATGTCATTGATTATTCAGTAGAAACCATTCATTGACCTAAAAAGATGTGTTTTTTCAGGCATCCTTCTTGGGGAGGTGATGCTGTTGATCAGAATTGGGCTGAGGCTTTGAGCATGTTGAGGAAAGGAGCAAAGGGTGGCTGTGAGAGCAGTCAGGCTCATCTGCAGCAGCAGCAGCAGCAGCAGCAGTGAGACCATACAAGGATCAGGGGGAGCCCAGAAGTGATACCTAGCCCCAAACCAAATAAGAGCTGCTAGTTCTCTGCTCCCAAGCCTTTCTACTATTATCTATTATCTTCTCCTGCATAATTTGTCATAATCTCTGACTCGTCAGGCCAATTAATCATGCTTCAGAAAAAATGAGATTTCTCACAAGGAGATTATCTGTCTCTGACAAACAAGGGATAATTCAATTAGCTTCCTTTTCTAAACATTTAGTAACTGGTTTTGGTAAATTAGTCCTTTTTGTAATTTAGCTATAATTTAAGAAGATTTAATATGTCATTAGGCACACTGAATTCTGTGTTAATATAACATTATGGCTGAGATTTTAATTGCCCCAGAGTCAGGAACTGTATACATAAATGTCTTGATTCCCACATGGAAGCAGCTGATAGGAAATACATAGAGCTCCACAGAAATTCTCCTTTAAATCCCTTATTTTAGTTAAGCACATGCTCAAGGACTCTAGAGAATAGAAGGCTTTCTCTGACTTGGGTAAGAACTCCGAGAATTCAGTGTAAAAGACATATGGTCACATATTTATTTGCAGAATTTCTATACACTACAGAAATGTATGGATTTAACTTGGATTTAACTCTTTTCACAGTTCTTGAGGTTTCTGTTTCCCATCCTGCAATTTCCTGGGAAAGTCCTAGTATTTAACAGTAGTACCCAACTGTGGCCTGTCTAAAGAGAATTTCTTCTGTTTCATTCTGGAAACAGGTCTTTTAGTCCTTTTGGACATTGCCAATTGATATTAATGTAACGGCATTAAAGAAGTTGATGCAACTACACACTGAGAGCAAAGATCAGCATCTTCTGTGCTGGGGCAAAATCAAGAGAAAATCAAAGCAATTGAGTTGTTAAAACTCAACATCCTCAACACTTATGCCTTTTAATGTCCAAAGCAATTGGATGTTAAAAGGCGTAAGTGGAGAAGCAGATTTTAAAGCAATGTTAATCGGTTTACCACAGCAGGGTCAGCCAGACTTTGCCTGAGCTGAAAGTGAGGAGTCAGCCAAAGCTGAGTGATCCCCACACACTGCTGGCGGCAGCCCGGCCATACACCCATCCCGAGCTTCCTGACTGGTCTCTGGAACAACTGAGCTCAGGGTATTTCCCAGTGTACTGAGTAGTAACCTGCCCATGGCAGATCCTTTCAGAGCTCATGTTTGACTGGATGGATCCACCAAAAAGTGCTAGGATTTGTAGAATCTCTTCTTTCAGAAAATTTTAGAGCTCAGGCCAAGGCAGCCTCCTCCTGCCATTTCAACAGATTTGCCAATTTCTATCAGAACTCGATAAAAGAACAGAAGCCTCCAAGACATTTACATTCCAGCATGATTGATGAAGGCAAGCAACAGAAAAAAGGACACAAAACCCCATTTCAAGCTTTTTCCCAGACTGGGACCTGCTCTAGATCTCTCTTTGTAGATTATTACCTACGTCTACTGAGATCCATGGCCTTATTTAGAAAACATCAAACAAGCACATAACCAAATCTGTTGGGAAGCCAACTTCATGAGTTCTGTTTCTTTCTCTCACAAGACAAATCTGCTTACACTGGAAACACACGTCTCTCAGCAGAAGTAGTAGGAAAATGGCCACAACTTACACCAAGGCAGTTCAGCCCATCAGACTGGCACATGCCAACTCTGTGGTAAACCACTCTGATGAAAACACTAAGGTGGTTATCACAGACCTTTTTATCACAACCTTTCTGATTCTCAACTGGAATGACTGGCACCCATTTACAGCCAGGCTGACCAAGAAAAGCCTCAAAGCAGCACAATCTGAGTCTCTACCTGCCTTGAAAACACTCATCCCTCTCATGACAAGGGAGCTTATAGCTCTGTCAAAATGCCAACTGTTGTAACCACTCTGCCATCACACTTTCATTTAGAGAAAAACAAGAATTTTTCTCAATTTTATTTTAGGGTTAAGATACTGCAGAACTAGTTAGATGTCATGCTGTTTACTAGTTTAAAGCCCTAAATTCAGATTTGAAACAAATTGTATAAAACTGAGGCTTTTTTGTGAATTATTTAATGTGGTAATAGGAGACATGATTCTGGACTCAGCTGTATACTGGCACAGACTGGGAGTAACTTGATGGAATTGATGCAGGAAAGAGCAGTACAGACAGGAGGAGATTTCAGCCCGTGTATTTTTAAATTTAAAATATTCCTATATTTAACTTTAGTTCCAAACTCAATGCTTATTACTATTAAGGGATTTATTAGGCAAGGATTGTTCTGGACAAAGCCCAGCTGACCTCAGTGGGAATTTTGCCCAAGCAAACTTCCCATTGGAGTATGCAATACTATTTGAATGTTCACAATCATAAGCATTAGCAGAGACCAGACCCACATCTGAAAACTGTTTCATTAGCTCTCAAAGGTACCATTACCAACAGAGGTGAAGCTTTAAAAACTATTGGGACAGATTCCCTCTGTGCCTTTTTGGCCTGCATGGTGTCCATTAACACTCTGCAAGCAGCTGAAATGAATTCACAGCCCTGGGCTACAGGGTGCACTAAACTCTTTAAATTTTCCTCCTCCACAATGCCATTGCAGGGTGTAAGAGTGAGGGGTGGAAAGGTAAATGTTGTGGGGAACATGTGTTCACAGCATGTGTGCAGCTGTGCCTTTAAAAACTGCTGGTATGAGACGTGTAGAAGGAAATGCTCAGTTCGATGGTGCTCCATGCAGAACAATGCTGACACATTCAGATATCACATTTACAGGCTGTCAGGCTGACAGACTTGGCGTTAGCTCAGGACAAAGTACAGTATCAGGAGAATCAAACTATTCTGCAGGAATGGATAATGGCGTGGGTAAACTCCCTACTAGTGAAAAAAACCCTCAGAGAAGACCTGCACAGTTTCTACAGCTACAATGAATGCTATCAGAAGGATACTGGGCAGAAAGTCAGTTTATTTCTGAAAAAAGTTGGTTCTCAGTCGCTTTAAGTTTTTATTCATTTTCAATTAAGACAGCCAAAAGGCTCACAATGAAAATGGATTGCAGAACCTTAAGGAGGACTGCATTCTGTGCAAAAATGGAACAAGATTGTTTTAATGCAGGGGGAATGGAAAGTATTAAAGGAGTTTGTAGCAGATCTAAAACTAAAAGATGAATTTTTTTTTTTTTTCTGGAGTGGGGAGGAAGGGGGTTGGGGGAGCACGGTAGCTGACTAACCCTGATAAGAGCAGAGTTCATTAATGGCATGAAGATACACATGCACAGGGAAGCCAGAGAGAGGATCATGAAAGACCTAGAAATAAACTCTGGCAAAACATCTGGAATCTGACAAGCAAAGGAAGTCACCCAGACTTAACTGAAGCTTACAGAGCACAGGCTGCTCTGATACTGTGGCCATGATAGAATGCAAATAAACCATAAGTAAAGAAATAAAGACAGGACCTGCTCACGGCATTCAGAGTACAAAACAACAGTATGTGACTTGGCATACAAGCCAAAATCATGCCCAGAGCTTAAAATTATATTAGAGCGATAATTCTTGATGAGATGGCAAGGAAGGCCTGGCAAGTTCAATGATGACAACACCAACACTGCTGCTTCTGGAGATGTCTGAACAGCACAGCTACAAAATACGATTTGGCTGCAGCTGTGGGCTGCTCAAAAATACTGTGTTTTTTAAGATTTAGTGAAGAAGGAAAATCTTATAGCTGATCTTAACATTCTAAGTCTGGTCAAGACAGTACACTCATCAGAGAAGAAGTGACCAAAACAACTAAAAAAGGCTTTAGTGACACTTTTGGAAAATTGGGATGTTCTCTAAGAGGGCTGAGCAGTGCTGAAAGGACACAATTGCTCTAACACACAGGCTCCCAGGAAACCTGCTTTTGTAAAGAGAGGGCAAGCTTAGACACACTTAGCTTGTCTGGGAAGGCAGGGAAGAAATGTCAGTCCTGTTGTTGTACATTTGTTCTGGTTGCTGAAAGGGGCAAAACAGACAGTTCATGGAAAGCCAGGATGTCTCTGAGGACGAATACTGATATGACCAAAATCAAAGTACAATTCAGGGTATTATAATTATTAAATTTAAACTTCAAATCTGCTTTTTCACATCTTATTAATCCAGAGACTGTGCAGCTTTTAATAAAAATATCATAGCTAGAAAGAACTACAGATGTTAATAATTAGTGACACATTACTCATATTTCATTGTAGAACAGATGTGTGTATTAATCTAATTATAATAACTAATATAACATAGACCTTTGACATATATATAAGCATATTTTTTTCTGTGAGTCAGTGTTTTAAATATGGTTTTGATTCTGTTTACTTTCCTAAGTTCTGTGTCAGAGAAGGAAAGTACATTTGTTACAGGCTCACAGATCAAAAGAAGCAGAGAAAGTCTCTGGGTATTATCGGAAACCCGTGTTTTGACAGTAGACATTTTCAATGGGTGAGTGGAATGCTATGATCTCAAGCTTCACTCAAATTACTTCTTTTTGATGATAATACTTCCTTACTCTGAGGCTATACCACAAACAATTATGGAACATTTTGGAGTCTGCATTGTGTGCTATTACTTTTAAAAGATAGTATCCTGCTTCCTTTTTTTCCCTATAATATTTTTTTTTCTTCGGAGCAATGTTCAAATACATTCCTTTTTGAAAATGAGCCTATGCCGTGGCTCATATTATAGTCGTTTAGCACTGTGGTCTTTCACTGTCTGGCTAGCTTTTCTTTTCAGAGTGTTGACTGCCTTTGTACTGAGGAGGAGTCTGAATAACAAAATAAATAAATCAGACTTCAAGAGCAGAATCACCAGCGGACATTTAACAAGATACTACCAGGTACAACATACCTTATCTGCCAGTCAAGCAGAATTCAGGTGGTCTCGCTCACCCATCTGATTTAACTTTAGAGGTTTCCTATATTCAAATACACACTTCCCTCAAAGATCAGCATGATGTCTATTGTGAATTCCAGAGAAGGAGGTGAGTTCTCCTCCTTCTCATTTGTGACAAGCCACTCAGGCACACACAAACCTTGTAGCGTGGTGACGTCAGTCTCAGGTGTGGGACACCCTTCAGCAGTACCGCCCCAGCTGGAAGCCTTTGCTCAGTGTCTGCTGTGGAAAACATACATTTTTATAAAATTGCAGCTCTAAGAAACCGCACTGTTTTTCTAGATATAATCCCACAAACCCATGAAAAGCAACTCAGCCACTGCTTATTGGCACTCCTCATCAATAATTCCATCAGAAACTTCCACTGCTATTATTAATAACTTTTGACAGACTTTAACCATCAGAATAGAAATAGTCTAGCATAGGCTCTCCACAAAGAGATGTTTTGTTTTTTTTTAACTGTGCAAATATTAGTATTCTCTTTAAAACAAACAAACAAACCAACCCACCACTGGAGCTTTGCCGATATCTGACAACATCGACACAGTACACTTTTAATACCTTCATGGGTGACAAAAATAACTTCATTTTTCTAGGGTACAATCCCAAGTTCAAAGCCGCCTATCCCAAGCCAAGGTTTTCTGACATTTAGAAAGTGCAGAGGAAAAGCCCTCTTCGTGTTGTACAGAGGAATTTGACAGATGCTCACTTGTAATTCTGCCCACGTCCCATCTGCCCTGCATAGACTATTGTTCCATGTATCCATGGAGCCAGCAAATCATGCCAGACACAGTCAAAAAGATCTGGCTGCTACTTCACCACATCAAAATCACTAGTTTTTAATGGGTCAGGACCTCTCCTCTTCCATCAAACAATGCAAATAATTTGACACCTTTTGAAGGCCTGCTGTTGAAGCAGTTATCTTCTTCCTGTTTTAGGAGACAAACTTTGTCTATTGCCTTCTCATGTAAGGGGACGAATGCAGGAAAAAAATAATCAGATTATTTTTTTTTTTTAATAGGTAGTGAATATTTGTGAGCTTATCCAAAGCAATTTTTCAGACAGACGAAATACAAGCTGATTTGGTGATTTGACATCCCTATATCTTTTCCACATGGCCACAACAATGTTAAAAAAAATATCTATTTTTGGTTAAGTGATGCATCCAAGCTTATGGCCTGTGCAGTATGTGAGACATGGCTTCTTTCTCTGCAAAGAATCAGCTAACAAATGGCACCTGAACTTGTATACTTTGAAAAAGAACAGACATCATATTTCTTTTGCTCCTTATTTTTACCTTTAAAGGAAAGAAGATGAAGAACACAATATTCAGTATCTGACAGCTACATGAAAGAGATGCCTTTAATGTGCTACAACATCTGCCTGTTTTTTACTTAGACGCAGTATTGAGGAACATATGTCCTCATCTACAACATGAAACACAATCTATTCTAAAATACTTAGTATTTGAAGGACATGAAACAAATATTTTGTTTATTCAAAGCTGGGTCAAAAATTCTTCAGATAGATCATCTTAGAAACACAAGTGAGGTAACTTTTTAAGCAGTTCACAGGCCTACTGAATATTTGGATAAATACTTTTTCATTATTTCCCTGCTCAGCAGGAAACATAACCACTTGTCTCATCCATAACTCCTCCTGAAGCTCAGAGGTCAAAGTTCAACCACTGCTCAAATCTATATAGCATACAAAATTTGACTGAAGTTCCCTGATTAAACTGTCACTGATAAAGATATTTACTGGAAGAATTCCTTAAGAAACAGTAGGCTCCTTCCTCTGTTTTTAAGTTTAAAGAATCTGTTTTAAAATTAGCAGCTGCCAAAGTGTAGCGACACCATTCCTGACAACAGAGCAAAAGTGCAGCACATCTTCCAGGGACATTCCTGAGGTTAGGGAAGGATTCCCTGCTTTTCTGACAACAAACCCTACACTTATGAGTATGTGCATGGGTATTTTGTTTTCAGCTTGGAATGTTTTAAAAAAATCAAAACTCAGAGTCACAGCATTTATTATCCAAAAAAGAAATCTGATCAAGGATTCATTATCCTTAAGAAAAACAGAAATTGAAGAAACTCTTGGAGGACATGGTAGAAAATGGAGATCAGAGGGCAAGATTCTACCTATGTCCAAGAAGGACAAAGTAGGTCAGAGACAAAATGTTATTCTGTGGGATGTGAAGACCTTAATTTTTTTTTTTTTCCTGTGGTGTCTTCAAGGATTTAGTATTTCTGCTAAAGGAGACAACATAGAGAAAGCATAAAGTAGTCTCAGAAAAAACAATGCTATAAAAGCTCTTTGGATCTCAGTTAATCCAACATTCTTCCCTTTAATTCACCTTCACCCAAACCTTGCATTCCACAACCATTCAATTCTCTGCTTGGACACTACTTCAATCTTTCTCAATCCAGGTGACTGGGTAAGGGCAGATCAGAAATATCAGGAAGGGGGAAGGGGTGCATTTCTTGTAATATTTCTAGTTTCTGAAGAGAGGCAGGTAGGTCAAAAGAATTTATGTGGAAGCATTTATTCTTAAGATACATCAAGGCTAAATGTGCTACTTTGGAAAATTTGTTGAAAAGATGTTTGAAAACTTAATACAATAAATCCAAGCATAACCAAACAAATCAGACAAGTACACTACCCCTTCTGACTTTAGTTCACTGCTTTTGTAGTGTGACTTTCCAAGAGCCATGTAGCAGCTGTTTGACTGTCCCTGTGATTGTGATCAATCAGGGTGCAGTGATTGTTTCATGATCAGCTTCACCTTAAAATGTTCTCCTCCCATCAAGCATTATTCTATCAGAAACCACAATGGCACCATGGGAGCCACATGGCCACCCTGTCCACAGAGGAGGGATGCACTGGAAAATTTCTGTCTCCTCAGCCCAGAACTGAGCAACAAAGGAGCACATGAAGTGGTTGGGTCTGATCAGTGAGGCTCTGAGACAGATCTTGCTGAGACAGCATATGCTACAAGCCATACAAAGCTGGAAAAGTCTCCTGGGAACACAGTATTGTGTGTTTTCCCTATCCTTAAATATTTGTTTATTCCAGCCACAGTCAGAAAAAGGGCACTGAATCAGAAGGATCATATCTTTATCTCAGTAGAGTCATCCTTATATCAGTCAATTCCTTAGAAAGAAGGTCCAGAGACAAATTATGGACACAAAGTCCAGGTAAAATACAGTGCCAGCACAGGTTGTGCGGAAAGCACAGACTGAATTCCATGAAACATGAGAGTTCACAGATAAACCGTATCCTGCGGTCTTTCAGAGAGACTTGTCCTTCCCCAAACCTGTCTGCAATACTTATTACTTATTTGGGGAGGAAGGCAAGCCAGAACAAGCAACAGCGCAGTGCATTGTCAGGACAGCTCTCACTGATGGGGGTTCTGGAGTCTGTGCCCTCTCTGAGCTGAGCAGAGTGGGATCAGCAGGCTCAAGGAGTAGCTTGAGGTCCTGTCAGTAATGTTTTAACTGGGACTGGTGCCAAGTGAGAATGCATAGCTAGAACATACCAATGCACAGAAAAGCCTTTGAAATCCATCTTAGCGTGACATTTGCTCATCTATTGCCAGAAATAAGGCCAGCAAAAAGTGACATTGTAATATTTTTGGAGAACAGATCTGGAGCAGCAATGGACTTTATAATGGTTCCCAAATGACACTGCCATGTACCATTCTATGAAGCTGACACTTCTATATACAATGATATGAAGCTGGAACTGTGTCTTTGTACATGACAATCACAGAAAGACTCTTCAACTGCTTCACACAGCTAACTATGCAGGAAGTACACGAGAAAGTCTCTAAACACTCTTGCAAAACACCTACAGGTCTCATTTTTTCTCAGGATTAGCAGTGCCCTGAAAATTGGAATGACCAAACTTGAAGCAAAAGCTAAGAAAAACATACTAAATCCCCTGTGCTTTTCTGCAGTCCTAAACATAATCATAAAAGTAACAACAAAAGCAAGTTTCCTGTACCAAAACAAAATGTGCTCTTATTTGAAGAAAGAGAAAATGAAAAATACATTACAGCACAAATAGTAAGGATTTGACTTCTCCATGAAAGTATGGCTGCACAACAGCCACAAAACCTCAGACCCTACCCAGATACATCAGTATCATTCATTCATAACCCTGAAAGAAAAAAAAGAAAAAGGGAAGAAGGACACTTTACACAGGGCAAAGGAAATCTGCAGTTAACAACATCACCCTATCTATTTTCCAATCAGTCAGAAATAAATAGCCACAAGGAAAATACAATCAAAGCCCTAAATGCTGTGTAAACATTGCATGATATTCAGAGACCTAAAAAGCATGATGCTTACAATTTGGAAGCTCTTACATAGTGTTTTTTTCTGTTGACAAGGAGCTGGGTTTAGAAAACAGTACTTTCCACATGCTGATCCACGAAATAGCCACAGAAAAATACCAGGAGCAGAACCACATTGTTCAGAAGTTCTGGATTTCTACAGTTCAAGAGTAACATAAAGGAGTAGGAGAGTTTGGATACAGATCCAAACACCCTCCATGCTTGGTAACATTGGATCAGTTTGGGTTTTATCCATCTCTAATCAATTCATTTTTAATTGGGAATCTTTGGACCGTGGGAGTTACCAGCTGCTGGATTCTGAAAAAGAGCTGGCCCTAACTCATGTCTCTGATGGTAGGTTCCAGGCAGGCAGAGAGCATCTTTGCATGCTGCCTGCATGAGGTGTGGAAGAGTGATGAGCTGTAGTTGCCCTAAAAGATGATGCCCAGGTGAAAGATGAAAAGTTCAGAAAGAGTTTTTTGCCGCAGGTAGGGAACAAACTCCCATACATCACTGAGAACAAGCATAGCTCTCCTTAACATCCTATCAAGTATGAATGCAGGCAGCCCACCCTGGCCCATCAACACATGGTGACAGCTGCAGCCTTGAGAAAAGCTTTTTTCCATGCTACAGCCCAGCCAAAGCAGCCCAGTGCGAGCTGCAGTGGTTGCCACTGTGTCCCTCTGCCACACGGCAACACTACTGAAAGCCACAGTCCTGCTCACAGGAGTCCTGCAGCACATTCGGGAGACAGATTTGTAATGCAAGTAAGACCTTTCAAAGGAAGAAGGCAGGTTAAGGACAGCCAGAGAGGGAGGACAGGACAGCAAAAGCCAAGAGGCTGTGGTTACCTCTCCTGACAGATGTGACTTTGCAGAGAGGCAAAGGGGATTTGCACAGCAGGTCTCACTCCTGGCGACTAAAGCTGATGATTTCAATAACACTGCCCCAGGGAGAGAGGGGCTCCAGGCTCTGCAAACAGTCTGCGCTGTGTCAGCTGCACTGGAGTGCTGAGTAGGCACTTTTCTCCTCAGAGCAGACCCATTCAGCAGGAAACGAGGCCACATACGTGCTGCCAGAGCGGAGAAAGCCATATCCTGCGGGTCAGAGGCTCCACTCGAGTGCGTCAGCACACTTCCAGAGCAGCAAAGGGAGGTGCACTGCCTTACAGAGAGAGCTGTGCACCCAGCCTGGGGGAGAAAAAGGGAATTGCACTGCATGTTCATTTGGCATTTGGGATTTTTGGTGCATGGGTAAACTGTGAGGGTATCAGGTAAGAGACATCAAAAATCTTGAAAAAACTTTTAACAAAAGCAGAAACATCTCAGCAGCAAGAAATGGGTGGAAGAGATGTAAGATATTAAGAGTGAGGAAAGGCAAATCATACAATTGCCACCTTTCATGCTGGTTGTCCCAGTTCCAGTAGCAAACCCTTCCAACAGAGGGACAAAGGAAGATTGCATTTCACCCACCTCCAACGCAGAGGTGAGAACTGATTTGTAAAAGTCATCCAACAAACCAGCATCAAACCTGGGAAGATGAGAGGTCAGAAGTTTACATTTGTCCACAGCTCACTAGCCTGACATGTGAGTCAGGTCCATGAGTATATCCTAGGAGATTAACACAATGTAGATTTACTCAGGTGTGTTAGGTGCTGGGTTACCTGATGAGTGCTGCTGGCAGTACAATTTAGAGAGAGATGTGCACACAGATCTACAGGTCCTGTAGGATCTGTAGGGCAGCATCACCTGAGTTCATTTATGCAATGACAAGTAAAAAAGACTTTCAGCCTAGACTACTTTTAAAAGTACCTTTGGAACTTTAGAATAAATATCCCTTTAAGAACAAGAATCACTTTTTATGTTCTTATGTTGTTGAAGAACTTTCAAGACAGAGCAGTAAAAGTGATTCTACACAAAAGACAGAACCCACAACAAGGAGGGAACTATCAAAAGTACGGAGATCACAAGGTCAAAACAGAAAGAGTATTTTAACTGTAAACTGTCAGACACGAGAGATTTCAGAAGTCCAGATGTTCCTTTGACTTTTCTTCTGCCTTCTAACATAGGCAAATACATTATATAAAGCCTTCTCCCCAGTTAAATGATGTAGTTCTGCCCCAAAGCTTGTTAGGGTTCTTGATACAATTAAAGGATCTGTTGGTGCAAACAGGAATGGGGCTTGTTGACAAACAACAAACATTGATAATGATTCTCGCAGTGCATCTTTCAGCTCTGTAGGGCCCAAGCACTCACATGAGACCTTAGGCATCCTTATTGATGTCTTTACATCAGTATTTTGTACACATCATTAAAAGATTAGTAGGCTGAAAGAATTTATGAGACATGGAGTGAGGCATGAATGAGCCTAGCAGAATTATATGAGGTTTAAGATGTCCATCCAGCCTATCTTCTCTCAAGTAACAGCTTTGGAAGGGTATGCAAAATCAGTCATCCCTGGTTTCCTCTCTATTAGCAGTCCAAGGACTTCCTGAAATGGAGTTTCCATCAGGACTATCAAACTACATAATTGCTGGTAGAATGTTTTTGGTGAGTTTGTCTGTTTGTTTTTGAATTAGCTTGTCTCTTTGATAGGATTTCCCTTTGCTGTGTTAAAGGAGTAGATTTGAATCTACAAAATTTAATTACCTCCCCAGGCAGTATAAATTTTAAAAACTGCTTCTGCTTCCTCAAGTCTGCTGATTGTTCTACGCATAATCCAGACCTGTCACTCTCTTGTGAGAAGTGTTTGCTGTATGGACACAAGAGTCTCTCCCTGGAGGAAACAAATTACTAGATTTTAAAGGCAGTTTTCAGTCTCATAAAGATCAGATTTAGCACATGCTAAATTTTCTGTGATGCTTAAAAGCAGACATGTATTATCCTGTCTAAGTGATTACTAGGAGAGGGGTGGAGTAGCTAAATCCGTACTAATTGCCCTATCTAGGGAAGCAGGAATGCCAATGTGTTTGTATCATCCATACTTCATGCAACCTGAAATATAACCCATCATACCTGCAGGCAGAAGTATTAAATCCATATCTGGGGAGATTTGTAGGCTTCCAAGTGATAAATACTTCAAAAGGAGCACAGGGGAAAGGCAGGAATGAACTGCAAGGTGTTAACTTCCCTTGTCCATTCTGGCCTAGCCATGTTGTACCATTTGCGAAGACAAGGATGGCAACCTTGGGGTGAGGCACCTTCAGCTACTATGTCAATTAATTCAGGATGGTTTCAGAGAGGTTGATTGTAAGTGGTCAGTAGATGCTGTCACAGCAGAAGGCAAACACCAGAGCGCAGTATGCAATGCCCCGACACAGGCGTCCTAAATGCCTGCAACATTCATCCCCGTGCCTGCTGATGGGCTGCTCCTGCCTGCCAAACCTCCTTGCCCCCAGGCTGCCGCCACCTGAACCCACGGAATGGGAGATAATGTTAACTAGAACTGCCAGGGAATGGTGGTCCTGTTCCAGTTAAGGAATGGGGTGAGTGGAACGGGCACGAGGGTCTGCAAAATTGCCAACACGTCCAGGAAACCTGAGAGGCTGCCTAAGACAGCCTTCCCAATCCCAGCAATGACCCCAGAGCCTCCAGCTGCCGGGCTGCCTCACCTGCTCATGCAGAGGTTTTCTGTACTCAGGGAGTGCGAGAGTTTCCCATTTCCCATCGACAGAGCCCCGCGTCCTTTGGGCAAGTGGTGTGTGTGTGTGTATGTGTGTGCACAGAGAGGATCGCGGAGGCTAGAGATGGAGCATCCCTGTCTGGCCTTAATGCCACCCTACAGGCGTGGCGTGGACAGAAACGACAGGGAAGGAGGGTGAGAAAAAGCGGAGAGTTGAAGGGAGGCAGGACGCTGGAAAACGCAAAGGAGTAGGGAGGGAAGGAAGAAAGCNCAAAAAAAAGGAGGAGAAAGGGGAGGAGATGAAAAGCAAGGGGAGAAGGGAGGACCGGGCGGGGAGGAGGCGAGAGGAGAGGAGGGAGCAGCTCGGCAGAGGCGGACGGGACCCGGCGCCCCGCGGGCCATGCGGCTCCTGGCTGCGGCGCTGGCCGCCCTGCTGGCCACGGCCTCGGCCCCAGGTAAGCGGCGCGGCGGGACNCAGCAGCGCCTCTTCGCAGCCACCGGAGCCTTTTCAGAAAAGGAAGCCCTTCGCATGCAAGTTCATGGAAATGGGTCCTCGGCCGTCCTCTGTGCCGGGCAAAGCCGAAGCAAAGGGAGATTTGTCAGTGTTTTTTTCCACAGGTGCCCTGATCGCTTTGGCATCAGGTGGAAATGGAACCTGTAGGTCACTTGTAAAAGGCATCCTCCCGTTTAAGACCTTTATGCCTCCCAAAACAAAGGTATTTTGGACAGCGTTGTGTGATCTGAAGCTGCAGAACAGACGCAGAGTCTGGATCTGAACTTCCAGGTGCAGTGAGCTTAGAGGGGTGGGAAAGCTTTGCTCATTTAAAGCTGAGGAAAGAGTTGAATTTGAACTCCACTCCAGAAGGGCGGGAGATGGTGGAGGAAGAGGTTTGGTTCAAGTCCATCTTTAGTCAATGCAGAAGCTTTCTCTGAGGGGGAGCCTCTGACTTGTGGAACTTGCAGACAGATCTGGTCAACTGAAAACAGCTGGTCGTTTTTTGTGCTCTTGCTAGCCAGCTCCTAATTATTTTCATTTAAACAAAGAGCTTTGCTTCTTCCTGGATCATCTGCTCTTTTTAATTGTAAAGAAATCAAACCAAAGCAGGGTTTGACAGTGGCATAGCTTCACAGAACAAACTGCAACACAGATAAAAGCCACCCCATATGCTTCTGGTAATGCAAAGCTTGGGTCAGAAGGTAGCCACCCTAGTTGCATGCCCCTCTAGTCACCTAGATATCCAGTCCCCCAGCTATCAGTCCTTGCAGCACTAAACCTGGACTGTGAGCAGTGCACAGGAACAACTCCACTCCTATCTCTGCTGAAGTAACTTTGTTTTCCCATGAAACCACAGCCATGCTGAAACTGCTCACCACGTGTTAGTACCCAGCAGTCACTGTAAGTCCTTTGGCACTGTTCAGCACAAATAGAGGGGAGAGACCCTGGCATAAACAAGTTTCTGGGTGCTAGAAGTATAGTTTGGTACTCCTGACTATGCTGTTAAAGTGTTTTGCTGTGTAATATGGCAGACAGCAAAGTCCAAATCTAGCTAATTCTCGGACTTGAACTGTAAGCAGACATGGACTATTTTCAAAGAGGGATTTTTTTAAAACAGAGCTTAGGTGGCAGTCACCTTTCCTGCCTCCCCACAGGCTACTGAGCCATGCTGGTGGAAAATACCAGAGAAGCAGACAGCTAAAATATTGGGATGGGAGCAACTAAGAAAGCTCATTGCAAAAAGAAGAGAAGTTTGATGGTTAAGCACACTGCAAAGAAATCACCAAGTCTGTGACTCTCTCTCCTCCCCCTTTCTATAATTTCCCTTACCAAGCAGAAACGAGCCTGACTCTTGTGGTGAGCTCCACCTGAATGAGTACATCGTACTATACTTGGAAGGCAGAAGAAGATAAACAGTGATTCCTCACTTGAAATAGGAATCTGAAGTCTAGAAATTCAGTGCTGTGTCGGCACACAAGCCTGCTTTTAAGTTGTGAAGTCTGCTGACCTTGGCAAGGAGCCCATTACACGGGTAAACCTCATGTTGGGGCTGACCAGTGCCTGCTAAAGGCAGGAGGAACATGTCCACTAGTGTCTGAGAGCCTTGAATGAGGGTTTTCCTTTCCACACAGGAGATGAATGAACTCTTTCCTTCAAAATCCACTGTTCCTCCTCCAATGGTAGTAGGAGGATAAAGTCAAATGGATACTGGTTTTCTGCTTTATATAAAGCATCACCCAACCCCGTTCAACATGAACTGATACCGTAATAAAAGCAGCATGAGATTTCCAAAATTCTCTCCATTGCTGTACTTGGGCAGCTGCACCAGTGGGAGCCACAGAAGGAAGATAAGGAGTTAGGTTCTCACTGATCAGAAACATGAAGGATGCAAAATTTGATATGTCTCTATAAAAAGGCATGTCCTCAGAGGAAAAGTAGAAGCCTTAGGTATAAAATACCAATTTTTGTATGAGTGTAAACAGCTAGAAAGGGATCAGGGTCTCCATGTACAATGCTGGTTTATCTTCTCACTGAGGCTTCCATCATCACCATATCTGACTTCCTCTGTATTTTCTCTTGGGTACTTCTTGGCACTGTGTTCTGCCTAGTTTGGAATTTACCAATGAATTTCTTGATTTTTATTTTGAGATTCTGTTTCACAATTACTCCTAGCCAGATCTTTCAAAAAAAGAAATTCACATGTCAGGAAAATGACATAATTGTTTTTCTTTACAGTTTTCATGACATGTTCATAATTTCAGTAGAAAAAAGGTCTTTGTTTTTCATTTACTCAAACCGTTACTTTATAAATGATTTATTAAACATTTATTGCCTAAGTATGTTTGAGGACCCCAAAAAGTATTCAAAATCTCAAAGTTATTTCTTACTTACTAAGCAGCACAACCTTCAAAATTTGATCTTATTTTGATGGCAGAGACAGCCATTTACTGGCCACCCATCTGCCAGTAAATCACCAAGGCCAGTAAGTCCAGAGAGTAATAACAGAAATGGCTTTCCATGCCTGGAAAGCTTTGGTGGGATTCAGCCTTAATCTTAAATTTCAACATCCTGTTCTACATATATGCTTTCTGAAATCCAAAATAACCTCTTTCTTTGGCATTTACATGAATTCCAGACATCAAAATAATGCACAAATAATTTTATCAATAACTTTATCCATGCTTAGCTGTAGTTTCTCCAAGTTTTTTTTTTTTTAAAAAGCCAAACTGTTCTTTATACAAAATATTTTCTCTTTCATAACAAAAAAATAATGTCTACTTGGAATAAACATGCCCTTCAGTAGAGATTTTGACTGAAGTGTCATAAAATAATTATCATACTAATAATTTTCAGAATTCTTCTCCAACAGTTGCCATGCAGCTTCTTTAATTCAGTGGATTTACTGTAAGTAAGGTGATATAATTCACTGCTTTATTTCACTGCTTCACTGGGACCATAAAACCAGTGTCTTTGTCGCCAAAACTCCTTCAGAAACAGAATGGAAATACTTTACTTGCTTATTTTGAAGATAAATACATGTTTGTGTTTCAGGAGCTGATGTCAGACAATAGTCCCTGCCAAAATGCTCATCCCCTTTGTTAAAATGTTCTTTGCTGATGTGCTAGAAAAGTGTCCAGAAATGAAAAAATCATTCTCCCAGAGCTGCAATTCTCATTAGTATTTGAGTACAGTACAGTATTCACATAACAGGAAGTTCACAGTTTAGAGGACATTTCATACTTTGCAGAGTGCATTGCAGGGAGGGCTTGCTCTCTGCTGGAATACGGTTCTCTCTCTAGTGGATGCCCTCAGATCCATGGGTTACACATCACAAATCATTTAGAGAACACATGGCCACAAATACACCATTGGTCAAAAATAGATCACTCTCTGATATGACTAATCAGGACATTCTTAACGTGCATTAGGAAGGAAATAAAATGAGTGTTGATTCCCATGGCTCAGAAAATCAGTTCAGTATAAATCAGTTAGGTCAGGAAAGGGAAATCTTCCTCTAATGAACAGCTATGGACAATTTTTTCAGCCTTCACCTGGCTGTTATTAGAAGTAAAGCAGAGACAAAGAACTGGTCTAAGTGATGGTTTAGGATGAAGAACATTGAAGACAAGAATCAGAACTTAATGGAACAATGGATTAATCATGTCCCATTATGATCTCATGTCATATTTTGTTGTGCAAATAATGTCAGATTAATTTGAATTTGTAGTCAGCAAAACTAGTCTGATGGATTTAACCCAGGTTTGAGATAACCATTTGATTATGACAAGGAGAACATTACTTAAAACAGAGGACATGTGGAATGGTAGGATATAGAGAATTCAGTGGTCTTCCAGTAATAATCTAGGGAACAGTATGATGTAAGGTCTGCACAAACGATGTCTGAAAGAACTAGACAGAAGCATGCACGTTGAAACTGTGCCCTTATCAAAGCATAAGATGAGGACAACACACAGGAAGAACTGGGGGTGGGGTAACAGAAGTGGAGCAGAAATTAGTACATTAAAGTCACATACTTGGGGATTTGTAAGAATTTCTTTGATACCCTGGTAACTGAACCACAAATGACAAAGGAGGGAAAACTCCCAAGTATGCTCTTTATTCATACCCTGGCATGTAATCACATATGCAAGTATCTTGAAAAAGGACAAGATAATTCTGGGTTATACCAGGCAACGTATAGCCCAGTCAAATCAGAGTATTGTGGGTATTCCACACGACATTAGAGAACTTCTTTCCAGACACTGCCTATAACTGCAGTCAATTATGTTAAAAAAAAAAATACAATTAAACCCAAAATTGAAACTGTAACCAATGCAGAGAAGGGCTGTTAGGGTGAATAAGGAAGATACTACGTTACTAGAAGAGACAAACAGAGCTTGTCTTTTTAGCTCAACAAAGCAAAGGCTGAGGCCAGATAATTGCTTTGTATATGGAGTCAGGAAGTAAGCTCTAGAGAAGAAAACGCTATTTTAAGCTTAAAGCTGGCAGAGGAACAAATGAGCATAAACTGGCTATTGAAGCCATTTAGCCTGGGAGTCCTAAGAAGGATGCAAGCTGTCGGAAGAGCTGGTCATGGAACAGCTTTCCAAAACTGTTCAGACTGATAAAAGATTACTTGAAGTTGGTCCTGTGACAGCAGCAAGGTCTCCATGTCAGCCCTAGGTTATTGATTAGTGACAGAAAAAATGCTGGAGCAGAGTCACTGAAGGAGGGCCTCATGCCAACCTTAACATTCGCAGAGAGGCAGATGATGTCAGGTTCTACATGGTCATTAAATTGCTGCACACTAAACAGGTACCATCGGTTTGCCTGCCGTGGGCTTGCATGCTGGACAGATTATGGTGCTGCTGTGCCAGTATGGAGGATTCTCACCATCCTTTCTTTCCCTTACAGACGTTTGTGAGGCTTTAAATGTGACGGTCTCTCCTGGACCAACAGTGCAATACTCCGAGGGGGATAATGCTACCCTTTACTGCCACATTTCTCAAAAGAGAAAGACAGACAATTTGCTGGCTGTGCGGTGGGTCTTTGCTGCATCACCTACCCAGGAGCATCTGATGATTAAAATGACAAAGTTTGGGTCTGTCCAGTATTATGGAAATTATACTCATCATTTTCACAAACAAAGACTTCATCTTCTCAAAGAGAAACATGGAACTATGTACAAATTTCTTATTTTAAGCCTCCAGCAAACAGATCAAGGACATTATATATGCAAAGTACAGGAAATTGGCAAACACAGAAATAAGTGGACAGCATGGTCAAATGGTACAGCAGCTACTGAAATAAGAGGTGAGAGATTATTGATTTCAAGTCTATAATTTCTTGTCCTGTGGTCCCTTTTTTGTTTTCTTGTAAGTTCATTCGTAAAACATTTGAACTTGGATTATTTTTGAATGTAATCTGTGGATAGGAGAAGAAAACCTAATACTCAACTTACATTTTGTCTCTGTCTTGGTGTTTCCCTTGCTCTTAGTTCTAGTCTAGCAGCAGTTGGTAAGTAGCACTTTTACTATCACTTCAGTACTGTTGTTTCTACCACTTGCAGCTAGAAAGCAGAGCTAGAAAAGCAATGGCCAGCCTGCTGGTATTGAACTTTGGATAAAATGACCAGCAACAAGTGGCAGATGTTAACCAAGTTGAAAACAAGCCATCTCTTTGGGATCGATTAGTTCACATCTTATGCCACCACACCCACACTTTCAGAGATGGATGAAGTTGGATTTTTAGAAGAGACTCCTTTGAAGAGGTGGTTTTGCTTAGCAGCTGTGCCATCAATGCTAGCTGGCAAACTACCCCCCAGCTTGTGTCTTTATAAACAGGAAAGTTGATTTCTCATGGGGACAACTCTAAAGATAATGCCAGAAAGCAGTATAGAGTGTTTTCTCATTCACTGAATGGTGTAAGTTCCTAAATGCCTGTAGTGAAACATAAGGATTTGTCAGGAGTTCTTGGAGAGGGAATGGCATCTTCCAAGTAAGTGGCAGCAGAAGAAAAAACAATATAAAATATTGTCACACCACCTGTCATACCCCTCCTCACAAAGAGACACTCCACATCTTTCATAGCTTCTCAGGCTATTGCTAATTATAACACTGAAACCTCTCATTACTTTTCATAGCTAAACTATGGAGTTCAGACCAATGAAGTTATTGAAAAGAAGAAAATCCATAATTTTTCAGTCCAGTCCTTAAATATTCTTTTTCCCCAGATTTCTAGTACAAGTCATGAATATATAAGGTGTAGTCACCCTGTGGGGATCTGAGGCAAACATCACAACCACCCTGGCCCCTTAAAAGCATATTTATTCCAATTCTAAATCCAGATTAAATACACCAAAAAATATCTGAAATACTGCATATCTTTAAATGTCATAGCAACTGTTTTACCACTTAAAACCTTTTGCCTGGAAACAAAGGATCACCTTTGCTAGCTTTGGCAATGCACCCTGAGTGTACGGTACTTGCTGCACTTGAGAGGGAAGGTAACTCTTTTCCAAGTACTGATAGTTTCCAGTTTTCCCAACAGTAACACTTGGGCTTTTCAAGGAAGTTTTATTCCAAATGTATTTTGTATTTCATATTATGATCAGTTACACTTCCATTGCAAAGTGATTTACTTACATTACAGTTAGACCCAGGATGCAACAAAAGGGGCGGTACAAATTGCCTGAAGAATTTGGATACTTAGGTTGCACTGCTTGTGCTTTATCGAATAAGGTAGCAGTGTTCCGTTACATCACAGTTGCTGTGTTGCCTAACACTTTATTCCAGTTATGTGTTTGCAATTATGGCCAAATTCAAAATATTATCTTTATGCTAAAGCACCAGGCAAATTTCTTAAAATTTTGCACATCAAGCATGATGGCAAAAGCAGAGCAGAGATGAGGCAGAAATAGAACAGTCCCCCTCTCCCCCCCCCCTTTTTTTTTTTAATTTATTCACAGGAAGAGGAGGCTCCTGTGAAAGACACAGATTTCCAGGGGGAAAAGAAAAGGATAATTCTGCTTCTTCAAAATGTAACTTGCTCTTGAAACAAGTTTATAGCTGGATCTGTAGTATCTACTGCTATTAATTTATATTCAGATTTTGTTATTTGCTAGCAAGTTTGCTCATGTAAATTGGCATAGGCCATTAAGAAGTTGCAAATACATTTTGTTGGAACACATACATTTATACAAATACAAATATTGGACTTACAGAAAAACAATTGAGTTACAGGCTACAGTTCCTTACTGTGTAATGATGACAGTTAAATTTTAGCTACGTATCTGGCTTCTACTTTAGGGGCAAAATACATTTCTTTGTAAAGGAAGCCTTGTTGTGGAAATGGAGTTCTTACAGTTTTCAGTTCCTGCACTCCTGTGAACTACAGCAACTCTGTTGTGTTTTCAGAAGGTCCACCTGAAATTTGAACTGTTGCAGTTTACCCCTTTCACTGTTGTGAATACAAGACATCAGATAGCATTTATAAGAAGGCTACTGTTAAATCTTGTTAGTAAAACCAAGAGAAATCCATGTGCCAATGTTGCCAAGAAATGTCTCCTAATTCAGCCATGAAGTATCTTCTGTCTAAGATAAGGTCAACCTTTTCCCTTTCCCCCATATTCTCATTAAAGGCATCTCCTCCTTTCCTGGGCTTGTGTCATCAATATCAGCCTAAACCCAAGTTAATTATGTAGAGAATACACCAAAAACTACTTTATCAGAGACCAAAACAAAAAGAAATCAGAAAAATGGTTCTTCTACTCCTTTCCTATCAGAAAACTCCAAATAATCTGTATTCTTCTCAGAACAGTGTTCAGCACCCCAAAAACATTTACACCATTTACAATCAGGCAATCCCTCATGATACTATACCTCTCTTAGGAAGAGCAATACATGTTCGAAATGGTTTGCAATCCAAGGGAAGAGACTACTTGTATGAGGACAAACATAGAAAATTAGGCAGTCCAACTATAATTCTGCTGGCACAGACAACAAAAGTAGATGATCACAACAATCTGTCTTGTTGGGAAGCTTATTTACTAGAATTTCCCATAGAAGAAAGCCTGAGTTCTTAAATATTACTTGCATGTGGCATTTTCTAACAGTAAAGATGTTGCAAGATACAGGAATGCAAGATTTTTTTTTTTTCCCCAAATGAACTAAAGCCCCTTTTTCAGGGAAATTACCCTGAAATACTTGCCAAAAATCTACACATGTGATGCTGACATGTAACAAATGAGTAATTTGTTAAATTATTCAGGATGAGCTTCCCATCACAACTCAAGAGAAGATTTCATTAGTCCTGAAAGTTGCATATCCATTGTTCTAGTCCCACCCTTCACATCCCTGCACTCCTTAATGAATTCCCTTGCCAGCAAGATACTTGTTCTCTAATGATTTGCCACATGAAGCTCTCTTGGAGGTTCAGACCTCACTGGCAATCTGGAGGCCATTACCAGACTCCCGTTTCATCGCAGTGATTGCTAAAGGAAGAAAAATCATGGAATGGGTGTAAGAGACATCATCTAATCTGATGTCATAAAAAATATCAGCGTGCATAAACAGTGTGGCTGAGGAGAGCAGAGAGGGTTTTGAACGTTTCAGCAGTCAGAGCATTTGGATTCTGGTTCTAGGCTGTACTGCTGTTATGTTGACAGTCATCCATCCTCCTGAAACACGGTGGACAATTCTGTGCAGCTGAACTGTTTTATTGAAAGGCAATTAGACAAAGCAAGATCTTGGGACACTGAAGTCTAAGGCAGAATACATTTACTTCAAGAGGTTCAAACTTTTTTGCCACACATTTCTCAATTTTTGTTATCTCTTCTTTGGTATTTTTCAGTGATTTCATCAAAATATTCTGATCATCCTGCTTTCAAGAAAAACCATGAAGCTTGGAAGTTTTTTGAAGGTAAGGATACATCTAACTGCTACTGTTTTTATACATGATGTTAGTTTAGTTCAATGGACAGGACAACCAAAGTGCCCCAAATCAGGACCAATTTTGCTAGTTCCTGTGCAAACCAAGCCTTGCCTGAGAAATCATCCCACAAAGTACAAGGTGTACTGGACAAAAGAGAATGAAAACGTCCTGTTTCAGTTTCTTGTATATCTGTTATGGCCAATAGGAAAATAACCACTGGAAATATGAATAAAAGCCATGAAGGGAAACCAAGACTGCAGTTTGAAAAAGAAAGAAAATAATCATAAAAAAATTTCAAGCCAGTGCTGCCAGCAGAAGAAGCAATTGCAGACTTTCTTCCTTCTTTCCCAGCCACTCAGCACTCTCCCCACTGCCACTTTCCTCGTTTCATTGTTTGTGTGTTTGGTTTTTTTTTGTTACAAAAAAAAAAAAACCAACAACAAAAAACCCCACCAAAACAAAAACAAAACCCCAGCTGTTTGAGCTGGGAAATAACCCAACTGAAGTCCTTTTGGGTTTTGAGTTGTTGCTCAAAAAAAAACCCAAAAGCCAAACCAGTCCTTTGCTCCTGAAAGTCACAAATCATAAGTGCAGTTAGGCGTATTTGCATTTATGCAGACTTCAACCAAATTTTAAACTGAGCAGGGTACTATAGGAAAGTTTCAAGAAGGTTGAACTACTTCTAAACTGTTACCCTAAATCTTTTGGGCCGGAGTCTGCTTAGATCTTGTAGATGTAACTTTTTTTCTGTCCTGTTATCATAAAGCATCAGCTGCAACACTGACCATCATCTGTGTTTGTGTTTCAGACCTGTACCTGTACGCAGTGTTTGTGTGTTCCATAGGAATCATCAGTGTCCTCCTTTTTACACTTGTCATTCTCTGTCAGTCACTTCTGAGCAAGAGGAGATCCACAGGTGAGTGAAATGCCATTCTTGATGACTGCAAAGCCCTTGCCAAAAAGGGGGACGGGGAAAAGAGAATGCAGAGAAAGCAGGAAAAATAAATATTTCCTTGCCTTGATTGTATTTTTATATAGAGTTGGTAGGAAGAAAAAATTCTGCCAGACAAATTACATCAAAGGCATTTTCTTATCTTTAAATAGGGAGAAAATACAGCTTTAAATTTGCTTTGGACTTCTCAAAAATCTTTTGCCTTTGCACAAACATAAGTTGAAGGTAGTTGGAACTTCTTTAAGAGGAGACCAAGTGCCAAATCATTAAGTTGTATTCTGACCAGAAGTTAAAATTTTGCATGTGTGATGTTTCTCCAACCATGTAGAGGAGTTTCAAAGCAATATTTATTCTATTTTATTTTCCTTTCTTGAGTAGCTGTCAATATTCTTGGGAATTTGGGGAGTTTTATAAGCACTCTCTCATTTGCAGGATTTTCTAAACTAAAGCATCATTTCAACATTCAAATCTGTCTTTTCATAATAATATTTCAAGATCTGTTTCATTCTTTGCCTCAGAGAGGATTTCTCAAAGAGGCTGCATCAAAGCAGTGTTGTTGCAAACAGAAGTGCTATTTCAGATCTGTGGAGTAACCAATGCAGGCTCTAATTTCACTTCAGTTTAGAAGTGGTTTATTTGGAGACCTCACACAAGCTGCAAGGATGAGATACCGGCACATTTAGCAGCCACCATGTCAGGGGATAGTCTAAGGACCACCTCTGAACAGAAGCTTTCAGAAGGACTTTGGTTAGTGACTTGCTTTGTTAACAGGAGAGAACCATGACTTTGCTGCCTCTGCAGCCTACACAGATCCCACGAAGGAATGAGTGACTCAGATACACAAGTGAGAAGACGTGTAAGCCAAAATAGATGTATAGAGAATCCCTTGCCTGACCACAAACACATTTCAGGCTGTGGCTCCATCCTCCTGGTAGTGCACTTAGCAGAGTGACCCTGATTCTAACTGAACCCAACAACTCTGCTTGCCAAGAGGAAGCAGCAAGATCAGTGTTATTCTTCCTACCCTGTTAAGTGATGACAAAGGTTTTGTGTCAAGGGAGTACCCACACTTAAGTATGTTGGTCATGGTGAGTCACTCTGAAGCCACAAACACTAGGCTGATATATCCCAGTTTTTCTTGAGCAGACACTGGGTTAGAATTAGCTTGGTTTTGTCAATTTACTGCTGTGAGCATACAAGCAGCTTGAAGGAAAGGTCTATTTACATTGAACCAACAACAGCTAAATATTGAAATAATATACGATATAAAATAAGGATACACAAAAGAGAAAAAGGAGGTTCTTCTGAGCTGCTAAAACCTGTCTTCACTCCCCAAATATATTTGCATGCTCAAAAACGTTTCAGCAGTGTACATGAGCATTCCCTTACTCCCTAAGGATAGGGCCTACTGTTCTCCTCTACATTTAAAAAAGGCCTGACAGGTAGATGGAAGCACTGCCTTGACTGGCTTAAACATTGTCCCTGTGTTAGTCTCAGCTCCTGGTGCTCTCAGCACCCATTCTCTTAGGACAAAAATGCACTCCTGGGAGCTGTACAGCTCCCTTAGCATGGGAGAATTTAGCTAAGTCCAAATAGGAAAACTTTCCCATAGAGAGGGGCAATGTGAGTGCCCTGTTGTCTGGTTTTCATGGTCCTTTAAAGAACAGACAATGAAAGGGAGGGGCATGTCTGTGTTGCATTCAACTTCACATCGTGACCCAGGGATGCACTCTCTCATCCTTCTGAGATATAAATTGGCAGTAGGTTGACCAGAAGAGCCAGAGTCTCCTTTAAGAGAGGCGTAGAAGCCACAAACCCACAAAAGAGCATCTTAATAATCCTGACTCCTAAAAGGCTGCAGTGAGGGCAGCTGCCCTTGCTCAGGATTACTGACTCAAAGGAGTATGAAGCAGAAGGATTTACACAGCTCACACACACAGCTGTCAGAGACAGGATGGTGGCTGGACTGGACCTCTGATCTGATCCCAGAAGAGATCCCTTTATGCCTGTGGCCACAATCTGACTTACATTAGAAACAGCCGTGGCTCCTGTGGGCGAATGGTTTATTTCAGGCTTCTGGAAATAAATACAGGCACCACAAGGGAAATAAAAGTCTTCAAAGTAAAATTACTGGCCTGCTGTGCTTTTCCTTCGCAAGCTGTCTTTTGGCTGTGCTGACCACTGGAATGTGTGTTGCCCAGCATTTCCACAGCAGATTTTTGGTGTTGTTTAATACATTCCCCTCTCCCAAGCCTAGCTGTCTTCAAGTCAGACTGCATTTTAAAGCACAATACAATGTATGGTGACTATCCTTAGCTCTCCCAGTGCAGCCACCTGGCAACTCCACCATCTCAGCAACACAGGTCTGTCTGCAGTGCTCATCTGAAACTCATAAACTTTGTTGGTGTGAAGCCACATTTTCTTTCGTTTTTTCTTTTCTTTAACAGTGAAGCATTACCTGGTGAAATGCCCCCAAAACAGGTAGGAGATTACACATCTCTTTACTCTAAACCAAGGTACCAGTTTTGGATTTGTGTTGCTATGTATGCTGAAGGCTAGAAGTAATGTTTGCAAAATGCTTATGAGAACATAAAGAACTGCAGATCCCTGACTCATGAATGTGCCTGCTGTGCATGAAAAGGGAGATGTACCTCAGCTAGCTGTAGGTCCTGCAGGTGTTCCAGTGACAAGCCTCTCCTAGATGCTCTGAATTGCTTTCTGAAGAAGCTTACTTTGATTCTGTATGGGTTTCTAGGGTTCTCCAACACCTCATGGGATGGTAATGACCTAAACTGTCCACGCACATAGAACAAATCACAATTTTACCTAGGGATTCCCATACCCAGGAACAGAGTGGGGCTCAAAAGGAGATTTTCAAGGCCCACAGTCTGTTCCCAGCTGAAGACTCCAAGTGATGGGAAGAATTCTTCTTCTGCTGCAGAGTTCATCACTGTCCCTTTAAATACCACCTGCTGCCAAAAGTTTTTGATGATGTGGCTATAAAACTGATTTTCATTGTATGATTTTCCTGACATGTATATTGGACTGGAACTGCAGTAGAAATATACAACAAATATTTTACAAACAAAAAAGATGAAAGAGGCATGCCTCATAACAACACAGAAGCACAGCTGTTTCCCACTTTTCAGTGACAGAAACCATGTGTTTCTAGCCTTGCAGTTTAAATCCAATACCTCTTGGTATCACATGCTGTTTCTCATACTCTCTTTAGACACTACAGGATTCAATGCCAAGTATAGCATGCCCTAGATCCTCCAACAGTGTGATTTTTAGTGCATTCTCATGGGATTATCATGGTATTCAGCCTAACTGGCATTCAGATGGAAGTGAAATCAAAACAAAGCAGCACAGAGTTCAGGAGAGGCCAATACAAACCAATACTTTCACGCTATTCATGGACAGATCTTTGTTCTGTGACCATGACTGGCAATTGCACCACCCAAAAATTTATAGGCAGCTCAGCAATTTTCATTTTTTTCCTGGATGTTTTCACTTTCCCCCTTCTTTATTAACTGCTGGGACAAAGTAGAAATTACAAAAAACAAATTAACAAAAAAGAATGGGGAGGAAATCAAAGTATATTGGTAGGGAACATAAAAAGAGAAGAAAAATGAGACCCAACTGAAAAAATGGAGCATGACAGTCAGATAAAATCTCATACTACAAACTCTGACTCTCTGGGAAGAGATGATGTAGCAGTGATACTGCTGCAGACACGAAACTTAGGAGGCTGAATAGTGGGGGGAAAACAAGCCAATGTGATTTCTTCAACATAAAATAGATTCTCTAGAAGTGAAAGGAATGCATGACTCTACATGGATAAAAACACAGTTTCATGTATTTCAGTGTGACAAGCTATGCTAATGAAATCCTCAGTCATGCATTGACTTTGGGACTTGAAAATTGAATAGCTATGAAAGTGTTACCAGCATCATAATTGTTATGTTGCACACTTGGTACCATTTATTTTCCACCCTCTGCTAAAAACACAAACTATCACTTCCTTTGAACTCATTGCTCTTCACCTACAAATTGTCTTGGAACTTAATTCAACACACTTAGACCCAAAACCTACTGTCTAATTATCCATTAGGCCAAACTGATTAAATAATTTGCATGAAATTCTTGCCATTTAAAATTACTACTGTGTAAAATTCAGCCTTGATTAAAGAAGCTCAACTCTAACTCCCTTAGTGATATTTCACACACAGAGTAGAATCCAGTTTCAAAATTACATTAATAGCCTGATGTCTAAGAAATGTCTGTATTCCCACTGCAGTAATACCTTAGCATCTTAAAATATTTTATGTCTTAACATCAGAATGATGTTTTTACTTTTAATTGGAATCTAAAGCACAACAGGATAAGTGATTTGCCCCAGGTCTCACAAAATGGCCATGGTAGAAAAGAAAATGAACTCCAGATTTCCTGAGTATAACAAAGCAAATGTTAAGGTTTTGGTTTGCTGCTTGACCAATAACAAATTAAGGAAAAAAAAAAAAAAAAAGTTGACCAAACCCCATTTCTTTACCACATTTTAAAAATAACTACCTAAATAAAATAGTACAGTTATTTTTAGTTTTCCAAACCACCTAATTCCATTTCCTGGTGTTTTCTTTTCTTTAAATACCCTTCATATTATTTTCCTTGTTATTGGATCATTTTGCCAGTTTTCAGATCCAGAAACCCCCAGGAGGTAAAGCTTTGAAAACAGGAACATTTTTTTCTGTCTTTTATATTTGTGTTGGCCTGAACTCTCTAGTCCTTCAGTGACTGTTCTTCTGGAGATAAGTAACTGGGGGTAAATAAAGTGTTTGCATCAGAAATCTGTCCATCTTGACACCTTGGTTCCACAGCGCCAATTTCACATTACATGAACAGATTCTGCCACACAGAACCAGAAACAAGAATCCGGCTCTCCTATCTGGAAAATACCCTAGTAACTCCCAGTTCACTCAAGTGAATTTTTTGTCACCCCTCTGCAAACCTTTGACAAGAGAAAATAGCTGACTTAGATGACAACAGGAAAAGTTCCACATCCTAGACTCTAATAAGGATAGCAAAGCCAAAATGCTAGTAGTTTCCCAGGTCTTGCAACAGCCATGACCTCCAGGGAAACTGCTGCCCTGGTTCCATGATTATTACACAGGTTACTTCCCAAACCCCTGTATTTTTCTTGCTCTTGAAAAACTCATTAGATCTTTCAAGAAATGCGCAACATGACACTGTTGAAATAGAAGCCGGGGGCTGAGGAAGGAGCCCGAGATAAAAACCTAACTTTCCTTTTAGACATAGAACAAGACAAGGTCACAAAGAGGCAGTGTTTCAGAGCCAAGGAGTCTTTTCTGAGCCTCCTTGTTTGGTTTGAGGAGCTCAGTACTAAGATAGCAAGTATAGTTATTGTATCTCCCAGAATTAGTTAACCCTGTGTGGCCCTGGCATTTAAAAGAAACCTGCAAGTCTCAAACACATTTCTTTGTACCTTCACTTTTCCTGGCAATGCAGGAATAGTAACTAATGCAATGAATTGACACTAAGCCTTTTCATATATTGTGCTTAAAGAAGTTATATCAGAACAACATCTTTAAGCTACAGATCTGCCTTTATGACCTTGGATTATTAAACCCCAAAACATTTTAAAAAATCATTCCCATCTCCTTTTTGGTAGTCTTTCTTCTTGGTAGTTTGCTGTTTGTACAAAGAAGCCTGACAGAACAGTTTAATTTTCTGCTGGTTTTAAACCATTTCATCTTGATTTTAATATAGAAACAAATGGTTGTTGTGGGATAGGTTCACAGTAGAGCAGGCAGACTTAGAAATTGTTTCAATCCAAACCTCAGTTTACATAAGATGTGATTTATTTGTAAATTGCAAACATATTTTATTTTTTAAACACTTTTTAGAAAGTTTGGCAGCAAACCTATGTTTTTGACTGAGTACATGAAACAGAGCTCAGGAAAATCAACAAACTAGAGTCTTTTTGTAATCCACACAAGTGTAAATCCGGGGTGATTTTACCAATGGTAGTGACATTCATTTGGATTTACAACTGTGTAAAATGGTAATGTCTGTAATTTTGTTGTTCTTGTGTGGGCAATACCTGAGACATCCTAACTTTCATTAAGTCTTTGGCCCAGTCTAAATATTTTATTCTATTAATATAAAGAGAATGTTTCATTATGCAAAATAATCTGGAGAGGAACAGGAACTTGGGACAAAAGATTTAAAATTCAGTGAAATAAGTGGTGTCAGTGTTGCGACTATGGAGAACCTGGTTGTGTTCCATGGCCTGGTGGAACTCACAGCACAGAAGAGAAGGGACCCCACAGCCACACTGCCCTAACCTTTCCTAGGGTGAGCCCAGGGGCAGATGCAGCTGAGCAACAACTGCTTACCAAGTCACCTCCATCACTGTAGTCATCATAACGAGATTGTGTTCGCTCTGCCCCCACCTCAGCTGTAAGTTAAGATTCCTTTCATTACCACTCAAGGCAGTACGATTTTATTCCCCTGTAGCTGCAAGCAGGGAGCCCCTGCAGAGTCAGTTACCACAGCTGAGCTGACCCGCGGTGACAATCGCTGAGACCCGGCTGCACATCCGAGCCCTCAATAGTCAAAGCAGGATTTTTGATCTCAGCCTTTCGGAGGTGATAAGGGTAAAAAAATCCAGCCTTACAGGACGTTAAGCTCTAATAGTTCAAACATAGAATATCTATTGGATAGGAGTCTGTTTACAGTATAACTTGTACTTTTCCCTTATAGCTAAGAGCACATTTCAGCACAGATGTACTGGAGAATGCCTGAGTTAGAGTGGAGCACAGCCTCTTGTTTTATGTTTCCTGGGCACACTGGCCCCCTTGAAGAAGCCAGATTTTGCAGATGTGGGTTTGTGAGCTGCCTGAACACAGGCTGCATGCTCTCCTAGTCCCTCAGCCAGTCTTAGCCCAGAATCTGCATTGATGATTTTGCTTTTCCATACACTTCCCATGGGAGCTTATGCAACTATTGTAATCTGTCTGAGCCTCTGACCCTCGAGGGCATGCGGGCAGAAGTTCACCCTGGGTGCAGCAGTGCTTTTAAGGATACATGCTTTTAAGGAATAGGTGCTGTGAAATAGGTCTTGTTTAAACCTGACAGTTGGCATTTTCTGTGCCAGGATGAGTGAGACACTTTGAATTTCTCAGCCGTACTGTATGGCTGAAAAAATGCAAACCCCAGAGTGTTTCCAACCCCTGTAAGAGATTTTTCATTTTATACCCAGTTCACAATCCAGGTTGTTGGGCACGGACTCCCACAAGTGGAAGGTGATGTGTTTGCATGAACTCACAGGGACAAACTTTCCTTCCCTCCATTGCCTTCATTTACTCTTCACTTTTGGGCCTGTGCTTTGCAGCTCTGGGGAGACAGTTACCAGTGTGACGAGCATGTCCCCTCTACAGCCTAAGAAGGTAAAGAAAAAGAAAGAGAAAGAGAAACTGGAGCAGCCACCAGCCATCCCAGCAAAAGGTATGAAAACAGAGGCAGAGGTATTTCAAATCCTGAGCACAACCATAGAGGGATGGCAGAGCATGGGATGTCAGGAATCCTGCACTTTGACACTGTCTCTGCCTGTGAGGTGGACTGTTCTTGCTCCCATCTGTGGGGGAAGAAATGCCCTGTACCTGCTGCTGAGACGGGTGTCACCTCCCTGCAGCTTTAGCCATTCTGAGATGCTACTCAATGAGTCCAAGCAGGAGGTCTCAGCTCCCACTTACAGAGGAGAAAGAGGACCCTCTGCAGCAATATTCACCTTGCTCAAAGAGAAGATTAAAGTTAGGCAAGTTGAAATTACTTGTTGGTGGTATTCTGAGGGAAGCCAGCGCACTGCACTCTTTAAAACTGCTGGTGCACTCAGGAAGTCAAGCAAACTGAGCAGACAAAGACCAGCCTCTTGGGGACTTCATTTTCCAAGAGGATTTGCAACTGCAGGGTCAGTCTCACAAACTCTTGGGTGTACTTCCTGAGCAACACTGCCAGTGCTAAGCCAGTGGGAGAGAGGAGGGAAAGGACCCAAAGATTTACTGTGGGTTAGGTCACAAATGATCAGTTCTCAGGGGGTATACTTGCTCTAGCATTTGCATACAAACAGCATGCCTTGTATATCAGATTCTTTAATCTTATGAATTTTTCTAATTTAAAACATTCATTATGTTTCCTTGTAAAATACCTGAAATATGGTTAAACTCATATATAAGTACATCCATTTGCTTCTAATTTGCTATTAATACGTAATCTATAAATTTCTAATGCATATACTAAAAATGACAGTGAATGATAATAATATGAAATGATCCCTTAATATTTATTTTTGTAGCTCCAATTGCAAATAATTTCCCAAAGCCCAAGCTCTTGAAACCTCAAAGAAAATTGATCCTGGTGAGTAATTTTCTATGACATAATTTTCTGCATATTCTTATCTCTCAATACGAATGCTGTAATGTTGCCAGAACTCTAGGTTCAAATATTGTAAATTGCCTTAAAAAAATCATACAGGTCCTTTTCTTTTTAAGTAATAATTTTTCAAGTGAATTATCTTGGTTCTTTTAATTTTGAATATTATGTTACACTGGATTATGTTTTCCAGCTTTCTAACAGTTGTCATGTCTACAAACTTGGCCTGTCCTTAAATGAAAACTGCTATTCATTCTCACGTGCTTCTGACAGTTGGTGTATTGGATAAAAATACCAGTAACTGACAGAATCATAACTATACTGTTCACACTTCTTTTGAGACTTTTCAAGTGAGAAATGGGGAGCCTTATTCTGCACTTCACTGGTGTAAGTCAGAAACACCTTGAATTGCAGGAATAAGATCAATATATATAGCTCATACTGAGGAAAAAACCCTTTATGTAACAGTTTCTCTTGGGTATGAGTTTCTGATTGAAAAATACCCTTGCCATGCAAATCAGATGGGTGGTGAGATGTTTCTCTGCTTTTGTAACAAAGCAGTGCCCGGACAAGACACGCAGTGGTACTAGAGCAACACAGTTTTATACCAACTCACTTCAGATGCCTATAGTTGCAGTGTTCTGCTATGCTCCCTGTGTAGACAATAGGAGAGATAAATTAGAGTCAGAGCCTGATGCTCATGGTAATTCAGACACTTCTCTGAGTTGCCTTTTGGGAATCCTTTCCTCCTTCTCTGGCAATAGAGATCCCAGAGAGACCAGCTCTCTGTGTTAGATGAGCATGGGTGCCTAAAATTATGCCACTGGAATAACTCAAATGCCATGTGATGGTTTCACTTTCAGTTGAGGCTTAGAATTGGGAACCTTCCCACCAATTGTCAGTAAATAACCTCTACTTTTACAGTAGATACCTGGGCATAATGCTAGGTGATTTGAGAACAGTTCAGCTAATATCTTAGGCAATTTTGGATATGAAGCTTATTTTTCCTCTGATGGTCCAGCTGGGATTGCCTCTTGGCCAGAATCTGCTTTTACAGGTCAGGCTTTGGTAGAGGAAGAGGCAGAGTTTTGAAACTCCATGTAAAAGGCTCTGTGTTGACATAGGTAACTGTGGCAGGCCAAAGCTACGCTAAGAGGACCAAGACACAGATGAGAGCATTTGGCACCAGGGGTGACAGCCACCCTTTGCACACAGTGTAAATCCCAGTGCCCGGGCACATCAATAAAAGAAAGAAAAGAAAGAAAAATCACGCAGTCTTCAGCACTCTTAGAAAAAGCTCTCACCAGTTAAAGCACTCAGACTCTTCCTGCAGGTCAATAAAGCACATCAACATATGCTGAACCTGGAGGAAGTCTGTTTCCACACTCTTTTTCTTTCTGGTCTAATTCCAAGGATAGCCCTCAAATAGCTGTTGGCTCTTCCCTTCCTGCTACACAACAGTCAAAGTCCAAACACTTTGGAGGTGAGCAGGAGTAAAGCCTTTTCAAACAAAATCAGCTTTGTCTCCCTTAGCACAACTGAGGATCCACACACTGCATGCAGACAGCAAACTCTGTTTTAATGCCTGCTGTTGGACTTCAGTCTGGCAGCTGTTTCCATATGTTGCTCTCTTCCCTTTCGTATTTCACCTCAGAGAGCACCAGGAGAGATGTAGCAGCCCACAAAAAGTACAAATCTATGGACACCAGTTAGTTTTAAGTTAAAAAGTGATCCAAGAAATATGAACTCACCTAGCAATAAAGTGCATTAAGGGACAAAGTGAACTAAACCAAAGTCAGTCTATAAGGCACATTCAGAAGCTGAGCAGTGCACTTCCCAGAGCAGTTTCTCAATTCTGTTTCTCTTGCCTCCTTTTACAAAACAGTTAGTTGTCTATGTTTTTGTATTCTCAGGAAAAAAAATCCGTACTTTCTGCTTTTAAACTAATTTTTTTTCAGTGAGAAAGACTGAACTAATTGAAGTTAAAGAAGTTTAAAGAAAGATAAAAAATACAGATACAGAGAAAAAGACATATCAAAAACATCTAAATAAAACTCTTTTTTATTTTTAGCAAACTTGTCTCCCCATTTTAACTCTCAAAAAATTCTCAGATTTTATATTTTCCATCTGCCTTGGAGCAAAAAAATTATCATCATCCTGCCAAATCTCTGCCGGATAAAATAACCTTTTCTTTCCAACTATAATGATTGCACAGCTGGTGTCTACACTAGGTCTTTTTTCACTGATGGCACACACCATGTAATCACTACTGCAAAGACAGACACAAATGCTGAGTTTTGGGCTACTTCTGCAGCTTCCCTGTGCAACCCAAGGAAGGGACTATATTGGGGCACCAGGAGAATATTCTAGAAAACTTACACTAACAAGCTAGAGTGTAAAGGAACATTACAAAATAATTCCAGTGTTTTGGGAAATTTTTTTGTAATAGCCTAAATACCAGCAAAATTATTTCCAGAGGACATATGCTTCTGGTTTCTTGAAAGATGTTTATAATAAACTAGAGAATTTCTTTTGTTGTTAACGTGCTAGAGTGGGTTGCAGTATAATTTTACAAGAACACAATAACCTGGATAAAATACTGACATAATCTCAATGAAAATTAAAAAAGAGAGAGAGAGAGAGAAAGCCTAATACCAAGTTCAATTGCACAACTTTGAGCAAAGCCTTTTAAATACTCTACTTAAGTCATATTGCTTTTGCTTTAGCCAGAATAACAATTCTATGCTCCCCCTGTTGCAAAAATATTCCCCATCAGTGTCATTCTCTATTAGCATCAATGAGAAATGTGTACAGATCAAAGGAAATAGAGATGCTGAAATGCAAAAAGGGATGTTTTTTATAGCAGGCAAGAAGCACAGAGAGTCATTACGAAGAAGAAAATTCTGGGGGCCCACAAACTCTTCTCCCTAAGGACTGTTCTGCTCTAGCTTTAAGTACTTAGCCCTTTGAGTTGGTAGAGATAAATCTTCTACTTCCTCAACCAAATTTTCTGGTAAGCCTTTCATTGCCTTCTAGAGATTAGCTGTCATAGCCCAAGAGTGTCAGTTACAGAACATCATCTAAATGAAAAGGCTTTAGTATCTTTTCATGAAGGTTTCAACCATTAATCTTAGGAGCTCCTGTGTGATTCACTACAACCAATGAAAAGGATGCAGCTTCAGGCTGGATCAAACCTTCAAATCTTTACTTATGCAACATTTTTGTTGATTTCATCATCTTCACACTAAATTTCAAGGGGAGGTGTAACTGCCCAGATAAGACAGGCTAAATGGAATCTTCTGATTCTGCCACTAGTGTGCACTCAGCTATATCACATAAATATCACACTTTGAAATCAGGTAAATACCTCCTGTAGTACAAATTACTCCCTTGGGCTTAGTTCTTCAAACACATCCATGTAAATATCACAGTCCACAAGAGTAGGCTTCTGTTGTTCCTACACTGGCTAACCTCTTGAATAACTTCTCTGTTGAATAGAGTATATCTGGCTTCTCTTGTTCCCCACCACAGAGTACACGTTGTTCCTGTCTGACTTCTGGAGCAGAGGCCTCTCTCAGTGACCACAGCGCTGAGCTATTTAAGAGAAGCATCCCTCTGCCTTCAGCTCATGCAGCAGAGACAGCATGGTTTATTTCAGCATGGATTGGATCACCAGTGGCTCAGTGCTACATGATTACTGAGATCTGCTTTTGATGATGGTGATGCAAAAGCTACTTGAGAAACATGAAGGGATTATGGTTATCTAAGGTGGAGGGAAATTTCTAGCAGTCAGAATTTCCAAAACTAGTAGGATTCCCCAGAAGTCTTAATTGTAGGTACCATTGGTCCTTTCCTTGAGAAAGAAGAAGAAAGTGAAACACATCTGCTTAGTAATTTGTGTGTTCTGAAGCTGGGAGAAATCAGGTCTTCTCTTCTACTGGATGACTTTAAATTAAAAGCTGTGCCAGTCTCTGTTAGAAGAGTCGCTTCCTTCACAACACGTAACAATGAGTGGTGATTTAAGCTCCCAATTTATTAAGGCATTATTGATCTCCACAGACTTCCAGTAAGACTATATATGTGATATACAAAGGAGTGAACAGTTTTTCCCTTGACTCCCTGTAATTCTTTAATATTTCCATTCAGTCCTCATAATTCCTCTCTCTATAAGGTGAATAATCCTTTTTTTTTTCTTTTCAGTTTCCCCATAGGATGTGAGATGTCCATAGGACATGAATATCATTTGCACATTCAGGTTGACACTTGGAAATCAAAGCTACTGAGTTATGCTTGCTTCCCCACTGAGATTGCAGATGCTATTTTTACTCCCAAAAATGAATAATTTGTATAAAAAGTAAAATTTCTTGCTGGATCTCTGTCCAGACTTGTGTATTTACAAAATCCCACAGTAGATGATTTTTGTGTGATGACACATTTGGAGTAACAAAAGTGTCACCAGTGAAGTGAAAACATTTAATTACTTCATTGGCTTTTTTTGAATGATAAGAAGGAATCAGCCTGACTTCCAGCAAGGTTGGTTTAGAATCTAGGAATAACTGCAACTGTAAAAGCAATAGAGCATTAGCAAATGGGAGGATGCTCTTCCCCCAAAATTCATTCAATGGGACTTACCAAATCATCTTCATCCCTGACTCCGTAACCATAACTTCTTTGGGATTCAGTAACAAAATTTAGATGCAATGGTGAAAGTCTTCACAAATTGTTGTAGATACTGTTCTCAAGGGACTATAGGAAACATTTTATGCTACGGGGATTAAAAAATAGGCATCTTAAAAGGAATGCTGCCCTTTTCAACTGATAATGCCACTAAAACATAATTACTACTCTCCATATTTTCCAATGTCATATTTCTTAGCTTTGGCACTGAATGTCTGTCTTGCTATTTCAGCACTCTTATGGCCAGTAGATGGATTTCTAGAGGATAAGTAATTTTGCAGGTCTAGCTTCAGAACTTCTGCAGAAGTAATTTCTGAAACTCCTCTGTTCCTGGGGAATCTCTGGCTTTCTGCTAGCAATCAAGTCACTGACATTGGTAAACACTTGAAGCTCTTAAGAAAAAAAATCTGACTTCTGAGTTATGGTACTATCTGAATGAAGAAGTTGTCCCACAGAAGTTCATAGGGTTTGAGCACTAAGTGTATCTGTGGCCCTCAGGAATGCTACTGATTTCAGCACAAGAAAGGCCACATATTATAAAGGGAGGAATTTTCCAATGTAGATTTAAAAATAGGATTGTCAGAGGATAATCCTTTCCTCTCTGAAGGTACAGTGAGATTTCTCCTGCCCGACCCCACAGCCAGCATGTGCTTTCTCCAGTGTCCCTGGTGGCCCAGACAAGGGAGTTGCAGCCCATCCACAAACATGCTGGATCTTTGCTTCAGCACATCCTCACTTTCACCTCCATCACTGACCCTTCAGTGATGGCCAAGCTGGCAGCCATATCCCCTCCACGGCTGTAAAAACTAGATGCTTTGAAAAGGAGATATGCAGAGGAGATGATGGGCTACCCCCTTTCCCTTAGGCTGCACTCAGCATTCAGTTTCCACCCTTCTGAGCATGCATACAGAGACAGCCAACGATCTTTTCCTGTGGTAACACAGCCCAACCAGTTGGCCTGGGGAGTCCTGTCTCGACACTTTCTGATGGAGTGTGCTCAGCAGTGACACTGGATGCTCCTGAGCTGTGCCATCTGGACAGTATCTGCATGTTTTCTGTGGAGCTTTTTACTGACTGTGGCTACAAAACAGGATGTTTCTCAAATATTAAAGGAAAAAGGCCAAAGAGTCAAGTTTGAATTTTGGAAGAGAAAGGGAGAGGAAAAAAAGGTAGTTCCAGGATGTCCTTGCAAGAAGAGCTCCTTCATGGCAGTGGGGCAAGGCTGCTTGCTTGGTGCTGCGAAGTAACCTAGTGAGAAGTGCAATTCCCAGAGCCTGGATCAAACAAACATTAGCAGCACCTCTTGACTCTGTACCTTTCCCATGTGCACTTCCTACAGCATCCTCAGGCACCACACGTTCACCCAACAGCAGGCGTGGCAGGGCCACAGGTGGCAGTTTGCCAGGTACCAGCAATCACACCAGCAAACATCTGCAGAGTTGGCAGGGTTTTATCCTTGCTGACCTAATCCATTCACCCATGAGTGCAGGGCATGCCAGTGAGGGTGGAGTTTCATTTTCAAGTGTTACTGCAGGAAACCATAGTTACTAAAAATACTGAGGAGCTCTGACTGGAATTTCATAGAATCATAAAATGGCTTTATAAGGGACCTTAAAGATCATCTAGTACCAACCCCACTGCCATGTGCACAATTTGGGAAATATGCTTGTTGAATCCAGAAAACTCAGAGCCGAAAATTCCACTTACAGGGTTTTTTTCCCCCCATGTAGAAGTCTTTTTGTATCATATCTCAAACAAAAACTACATTACATGTGATTACATAGACACTGAATTCAAAGGGGAATGTCTGCAGCAATAGCCTCTAAAATATTTAAGACTGAAACTAGTTGGAAAGTCAGGCCTTTTCTGCTCATTTTTGATAGTAAACTAAACATTCACATTGAGTTTGTCATCTTCATGACAACATGTGTGGTCAAGGAACAGTGAGATTGCAACAGTCTCTAAGTGCAAGTTGGCATCAGTTGTTTTTCTACAGAAGCTAAATTTATGAGGTTATTATTTGCTTGTTTTACTCCTACCAAATTACAAGAGAAAGAGTAGTCTTAGCTAAAACTTCAAGAACTTTCAAGTCTGACATGGCTTACAGTAAACATCCTTGAGGCTGCCAAGAAACAAACTAACTAAGCCTGGCAGGAGCAAAATTGACATAAATGGTAATTATGGCATAAAATTCAGAATAATTTTGATTAAAACCCCAACCCTTCTAGATAATTTCTAACACATTTATATACTAGACAAACCCAATAAAAACAAAAATACATACACATACTTTAGTTGCTTTTACATATTTACATGATAGACCTTGCAGATTGTTTAGTAAGAAACATGTTCCTATAAGTGAACTCTTCTGAATAGTTGCCACTGGGAAGCCCTGTGACTGGAATAAACTAAAATTAAACTGGAAGAAACCGGGAAGAGGAATAATTTTGCATTTTCCAGAAGATACATTGGAAAATCATAACTCTTCCTAATTTATATTTTGGCAAAGTATATCATCCCAAGATGAGAAAACAGACATGCAAGATTAATACTGTATCTAGGAATGTCACATTGGAATAGAATCCTACTTGAAGAAATCATTTCAATATTATTTTAGAACAACGATGTAATTTTTTAGAAAAGGATGTTGTAGCCCTAAAAATCCCAGTGGTCTCCTAGAGGAAGAGCCAGGACAGAAAGAAAGGGGTGAACGGCCAGTCATTCATTGTCTCTTCCTCTTCTGTCCTACCCTCCATCACACCTGTCACATCAGTTATTAAAGTCACACCATTATTCCAGAAAGGACGTAGTGGCACAGTTCCAGGTTAACACTGCCAAGACAATATCCAATCCTAATGAGAGATGAAATCGTAGAATTAGGTTGTTTTTGGTTTTTTTTTTTTTCCCCCTGTCTGCTCAAAAAGTTGGTTTTGGACAAACAAACCAGGAGAATTAAATTAAACATGTGGTTGATAAATGAAGTGCAGAAGAGTGTATGGAATAAAAACCTGGCTACCACAGGTACTTAAAGTACTGTTGGCTCCCATGCACTGTTATTACACATCTTTTGCTGAAAACTGTATACCTTTCACAATTTTGAACCTCCTGTGTGTTTCCTCATATTTTCAATCAAATTATTACATACTAGAAATATGCATAAGGGAAATTATTCCACACATTTTGTGGTGTGCTGTTGCTTGTAGCAGTAATTGAAGTACCTTTTCCACTTATGAAAGTACTAATTTTATTTGGTTTTATTGCTTTTCTAGATGCAATTATTTATTTAGTGTGTTTTGGCTTTATTAAATTATGTTTACTATAGGAACATCATAAAAATGTATGAAAGCAACACATCAGCCACTACTGCCCAATGACTTGTTTTGGGGAATCTAGTGTTATTTTTCATATCCAAGCATAATAGAATAAGGTAAGAATAAGGAGATAATCTACACTGAAAAACAATGCAATTTTGAGATAATATAATAAAACACCTGGACAATATGATTTCATAAATCTTACTTCTAAAATTTACATGAGCTGGGCATTAGGGTGGCTATTTCAGGACATGAGGCATTTTCTAAAAGGAGACGTAACAAGAAATATGATTAAACAATAAAGGGGAAAACATATACAGATTTAGCTTGTCCTGAACAACTGGTTTCTACAGAACAATGAAAATATTCCTACCTCAACAGATGTTCTGCATCAGACTTAGGAAATGCAGAGTTTTACTCTGGCAGTGACCAACAGCTTTGTTTCAAAAGTTGTATCAGATTCATTTTGATGAGCCTTTTTACATGCAGTGTATCATTATGCATTGAATATCTGATGTGACACTAAAGTGGGCAGCAAAATTCCCAATACCTTCAAACAGAGACTCGGTATACTGTCATACACTCAAAATAAAATCTTCAGCATTTGTTGGGGTTATTGTGGCGTCCACCCTCCATGTAACTCCTGTATTTAGTTTCTGTACTACATAACTGAATAGACAGGCACATACCATTTGAAATTTCAAAAGGAATATTTAACTTTACATAAAAGCAAGACACAACTGAAGTGCCTAGAAACTGAGGCTAATACTTACAGGATAGAAAGAAAAGGGCAATATAAAAATTTTTCAGGCATCACAGCAGTTTTTTTCTAAGTCTTTAAGCCAAGGGAGGATAGGAGAGATGTCTTTCTAAACATTGTGGCTTAGTTCAGTCCTAATATATTAACAAAGAAAATATATGTTTGATTTCTCTTACAGTCAAGATCTGGCTGGATCCACAGGAATTCCTTTTGACATTACACCAGAGAATTCAGCGAAAGCAGGAAATTTTCTGTGTTATCAACAGCAGAGCATTTTGTAGTGAATGAGGACCAGAAGTTGAGATCAAATAGGCTGACACATGGAAGAGGGGGGGGTAGGGAAGACAGTGTGAGCAGCAAAATGCAAAGGTGCCAGTCCTGCAGGCAGTGCCCTGCAAAGGGATTGTACTCACATTGCACAGATCAATTGACTTCAGTGGCACCACTTGCAGCGGCAGCTGCACAAACTTTTGAGGATTTGATCTGCAGGAAAGAAATAAGATCAAATTGATGCTGGAGAAGTGTAAACTTCTTCACCTTGATGAAAACAACCCAAAACGCTGAGTGTGAGCAAGGCAAAAGGAGAGGATTCCAGAGCAGTGCAAAGGACAGGAAGCAAGGGAGCACAGGACTGATTTCAGAGGGTACTAGATGCTTATCTTTTTAGGCAGAAGACAATACAATAATTATTCAGACACATTTCAAGGAAACAGGAATCATTTGTGTTAAATCAGAAATAAATAAGCCATAAATAGAATGTGAAACTTATGGCCTTGGCAAATATTTACAATTTCTTCCTAACATTTAAGTACTGAGTGGAATGTCTTGGTTTATGAGGTTTGAGCCAGTTTTAAGTTTACAACTGCCAAAGTGTTTCTTAGCTTGAGAAATGCAACCTTTCTATGGTTACTTCTTGTGACTGCAAAACTTTGCATGGCTGAAATGTTTTGGTTTTTTAATTGTCTTCTGCACTTCAGCTTGAGGACACCAGTTATTTGGGTAGAACACAGTACTCAAGAAGATAACAAATTCTTTAGTACTTCACTTACGTAGGGCTGTAGAACTTCACCCTTTTTCAGGGAACATAGACCCTAATCTTCTACAGATGAACTGAAATTCATTTCCAGTACTGAAGATCTCACATACAATTCCCCAACAACTCTTTTATTTGTTGCTACATTTTCTGAGGTGAATTTGACCTGAACCACCCAGTCCAAACTGTGAGCAAAACACACATAGGAGCACAATACAAGAGTTTCCTCCTCTAAACCGCCTGAGTCTGGATGAAGTTGCCAATAGCAGTAGGCAGCTTCTGCCACACACAAGAAATTTATTCAGTAAATTTTAATGACCATCTCCCTTAGCTAAATTTTATAGTTTTAAGTCAAACTCAATCATTGTAATACAGCAGGCAATTTTAGTGGTATGGCCTTCTTTCTAAACTCTGAACTCATCTATAACTTGGCAAAAGTGGTGAAATTCCACTGTTAAAGCGGTAATTCTGTCCATTTTTTTTGCCTTCTGCGTATTTTTAACATTTTTTGGTTCTGTTAAGAAATATTACTGAGAGACTCTGTGAGTGGCTATGATTAGGGATGTAACTGGTCCAAGGTTTATGGCTGGAAAGCAAATCTGGCATACATCTTTCAGATTGTGAAATCGGCAGTAAATTGGGAAATTTAGTGTTAAGGAGGCTGAACATTTTGCTAACATACATCTTTCAAATCTTTAATATTTGATTTGTCAAAATGTTTTGTGTTTGTAAAATTAGAAGCAAACCTGAAAATCCTAGCTAGCCCTGTTTCCTATTTTTAATATTCTTTTTATTTCATCTTCTATGAACTAGCTCTAATGCAGAGTAAACTGTTTAACAACATAGTAGAATTAGAATGGGTGGGAGAAGAACTATACCCAATGTTATAAAATATCTACACTCAGTGGTAACAACATTGTAATGAATTTATTGGTTCTGTTTTGCAGCCAAAAATCACAGAGGAGAATTTAACATATGCTGAACTTGAACTGATGAAGCCAATTCAGGAAGCCAAAGGCATTTCCAATATGACAGTCTACGCACAGATACTCTTTGAGGAGAACAAGCTGTAATAGTTCATGTCTGTATAACTGTCATTTGTCTGTGTTCTATTTAATTCCTGCTATGCTGTTTATTTATAAAAATAATGCAGATGTCCTTATTTTTTTTTATTTCCATTCATGCACTTCTGTTTTTCTATGAGACTTTTAAACATGATGTAGTTGAAAGTAATCATAGAAAGAGTAGCTGGTCAACAAGTGACATCCCAGAGATACTCTCTGTAGTGTTCTATACCCCTGTTGGAAATGAGCTGAAGTTCAACCTGGGGCATTTTTAACACTAAACATTATTCCTTCTTTAATGTTAATGTGATGAGTCCAGCTGCAAACATCAGTATCTTACCAAGCCTCAGGAGGACTAACGGCAGGATCCATGCTCATCAACCTGCTACTGGAGGAAAAGACCGCTGACCAGGAAAATGGCCACTTTAATGCATTTTGTCCCATCAGAAAAAATATTAACCCAGTAAAGCTGAGACTTTTTTTCTACAGCCAAGGAAATGCTAAAATTGCTTTGTCTCTTTTTTCCCCCTTCTCAAGAAATAGTTAAAAAAGGTTTGTTTTCAAATTCCCTTTCTAAATGACATTGTCTTTAAAAACTTATGTTACTTCTAGTATGGTGTTTGAAATAAAATATTTCAAAGTAATCTGAAGGAAACATTTATAATTAAACCCCCATGATTTAAGGAAGAATATCCATAGCTTGGGAACATCTCACAGGTTTGATTTTTTTAGAATTCTGATTGGAAATAGGAAAAACTCGATAGTGAGTAAAAAACTGAGAGAACTGGGACACTGCTTTTGGTCTTGGTTTAGTTTGGTGTTTCCAAACCGTCGAAAGTTTCCTCCTGTAGCCTGCGCTAATGAGCTGCTGATCTAGAAAAAATTACAGAGCTTCTCCTTCAGTGTGGAACAGACTCTCTAAGGCCCTGCTGACTTTGAAGTTATTTCTTTGGAAAGACCAGGGCTCAGGAGATAGGGAAATGAGCCTAATGTGAGGACACAAAATAACATTCCTCTTTCTTTACCTCTTGTGAACTGAGAAGGCATTCTTCCTTTTCCTTTGAGACACATTCATGGCAAATGAGCTATTCTGTGCCGTCCCAGGCATTTCAGTCATGAAGAATAGCTGGACTGATGTTTTCAAGCTCATGCATCTTCACTGTCTGAATTTCCCAAAGCTCAGGGAAAATTTGATACCCAACATCTTTCTGGTCTTGGGAAGCTTTAACCCTTGAGTAACTGTGCAGTTCGTGGAGATGTAAAAGCATGGGCTCTTTAGGTCACCACTGGGTCATGGAGAGCTGGTACTTGGCATGTGCCAGGTCTTCTCCAGGTCTGTGAGGGAGCCCCATGACACACTGCTCATTCAGCAGCATTTAATGTGGAGTTTGGAGCAGCGCTCCTTGGGTTCTGGAGTCATCACTAAGATGGTCCAAGTTTCTTATTCCTTTACAGATCACACCCTTTTAGTGATAGAACAGCTTCTCTCTAGGGGGCAGAACACAGCTGGGAATCACCACAGGAACACTCATGCATGCCCTGGATCCTGCTACTGCACGGGAGTGCAGGAGAGGAGGAGGATGGGGGGACAATCAAGGATGGGGACATGCATCCAAGGGCAACCACGTGACAGAGCACATCACTGCCTTTTGGAGGGGTTCACCAGAATAAGCAAGTCTGTATAAACTGCTTTTTAACTTTTTTGAACAGCAGTAGAGATTAGGCAGTACACCATCTGTTACTGTCTAGTCAGGATCTGTAAATATAAAATGCAGTCATCTTCCACATTGGATAAAAATCTCTTCTATAAAAAGGAATTTAAGAAAAGCTTATCAGGCTGACCATTATGTACAGTACTAATTCCAATTCTGTTCCTTCATCAAAACAGTTCTTTCCAAACTAAGGCCAGCTTTCAACAATATATTTGCTCGTAATTATTTGAATTTTTAATGTTTGCATTTGTGAGCTGTCAAAAAAGATGTTTGTTTCACCCTTGCATTATCCCAGGATTTAATCACCCACCAAAAGGGCATGTTTTCCTTCCTTGTTCTCTGATCAGGTGTTGGGCTTTCAGTGACAACAGCAATCAACTCATTGACGAAAACCAAATTGGTGCTAATGGGTGATTCAACATTCAGGGAGCAATTTTGGAACAGCCAGTTTAACTGACTATTCAGAGAGGACATCTGTAATGCAGACAGCCGTTCAAAAGGCCTTAGAAAAAGATAGAATTTATTAGTTACTACTTTGGAACTGAAAATCCTAACACATTAATGATTTGACCACTTAGCTGTGAAAACTTTCAGGTTTATTCTGCATAGAACTGGCCATTGTGCCTGTTCTTCAGAAGAATCCTCTTTGGTAATATTTATGCCTAGCATGTTAATGAATACCATTCTTTATGTATTAATATCCTATATATTCTTGCTTATGTTTGATATATAATTCCCCAAAATAATAGTTAATTGAACTGAATAAATTACCTTTTTTGTAACATTTGTTGTCTTACTCTCTGTAGGATTTATTGCTTCCTAGAGAAGGATATTGCTTCCAAAATTGAAGGACATGTGTTTATCTCTTACACAGCATTTAGAAAGTCACAGTATTTGGAACTGAGTTCTTCATTCTGCATAAAATTCCAGGCTTTTCAAATGTTTTCTATTTTGAACTGGTTCAGATGGCAGCAGAATCCTGAAAGGCAACAGACCAGTTGAGTGAAACAAGGCCAGAAATATTACTCATGAGATCACTCATCTTCCTGAGCAGACATTTCCTATATATTTTCTTATGCAATGCCCACCTAGATTTAGTAATGTCAGATCATATCACTGAGGAAAGGAAAATATCATCTTGCAACTGATTGCACATCTGTAAGTGTCAAAACAACCCCACCAAAAGACTACAGAGAAGAAAATTTCATGGAGTGTAATATGCTTTAGTGTGAGAAATGCAGAATGAATGGATTTAGCTCCTTCTAAGAGGAATTGCAAGGCCAATTTGATCCCTGGCCTAACTCTCCCTGGCTTAAGCAGAACAGCAGCAGAGCTGAAGGTTTCCCACAGTTCTTTTATGACAGGAGTTCCCATGGAGACTCTTAATACCTTATAAAGCAGCCGTTGGAGTCTGCTGAGTCACACTATTTTGGTTACTCCTTCTGTTGTCATTGGTGAAAAATGGCTTTGTGCTGAAATCTTAACAAATATAGCTCTATTAGCTTCACACCAATTTAATATCAGATTGTTAAACGTTAATGCACTCCACCCTATAGCTTTAAACAGAATTAGATATGTTTACAGCTTTGCTTAAATGCACCTTGTTCCTCCACATTAAATTTTATTACTAGAGTCCTCCATCAGCAAATAGGAGTAAATCATATTAGTGTCACAGGATGTGTGGGGGTTGAATCTGCAGCCCAAGGAAAGGGTATTTTATTACTCTTTATTACAACTTTCTAATTGGTAGGTGTGGTCAGTATGTCATTATCTCTGCAATTGCAAGCAGATTATTTGTTTTAGTATAACTGTAATGTAATTGTGGGGTTCTCCTCATTAAAAAGTTCAATAAACTTGTGTCCTTAGCCAGGGTTTGGCCAGGTGCTGCTGGCAAAGAAGGACTCAGACCAGAAAAGATTGCATTTATTGTTTAATTTGTAGGTTAAATTCTGCTTTAAGAGGGCTTCTCCAAAACAGCTCTGGTGAATGATATCCAGGTGCAAAGATCTTTTTGGCTTCAGTCTAACCTGCTAGGGTAAGACAGAAAATTCCTAAATTTTACTGCATAATGAGCGGTCACCTGAGTTTTCTGCTCTGATGTGAAATGTACTCATTCCACATGCTTTGTTCCACCTGCAGCTTTGATTCCATTCCCCTACCTTGGTTGGGCAAATCAAAAGACTGCATGTCAAAGGAAGATTCTTGCATAGCAATAAGTATTTCAGGAATCCTCCCTGTCTTGGCACCTCGTGTCTCTCTTGTTCCTTACCAGCATTGCTGGGCTGTTTCCAAACCCCACAAATGGCTTTTCAGTCTTCCACCACTATGGTCAGAAATGTTCTGGCGCCTCTTTGTGAACCTCCTGCTGAGACCTGCTTAGGTTTTCATTTTAATAAATAACAGGGACAGTAAATGCAGCTGTATTTCCCTGCTGTGAGGATCTGGGACCTGATCTGTGAGGATCTGCCCCTGCATCTCACACCAAAGCAGGAGGTCATGTCCACAGAGGCCATAGCCAATCTCACTTGGGTTGTGGTCCTGGCTAGGGAAAAACTTAGGGGAAAGGGACTGGCTTGGTCAAACATAAGCTTTACCAAATGGACTTCATTTAAGCTTTGTTAAAATCCTATCTATTTGTCTGTAGCAATATTTTGCCATAAGGAAGTGAATAAGAACACAAGAGTGCTTTAGGGCTTTGTACATAGAACTGTGGCAAGACAAGATCACCTTCGGGGCTTTTGCCTTCCTGTTCCAGGCAGGGATCATCTTGGGCACAATTAACAGCAGTACATAACTACCCACAGTCCCACATCTTTCCTTGAGAAATTAGCCATTGATACTTCTGGATTATCCTGAGGAATGAAGAGGCCTGCAGAAACTTCTCAGACTGCTAAGACAAACTCTCTCCTGACACTGGGGAGGGTGGAGGAGCACAGCACAAAGCAAAGACATCACATAAAATATACAGGGCAAAAAACCACATGGGGATGGGCAACAGCTGTCACTGTCAAACAGTAACTGGGTGCATGTTCTCCCCTTACCATGAAAGCAAATAAGAAGTCACTGAATACTGCTCAGTGGTGCCGCACCACTTCCTTCACCTCTGATTCTGCCTGCTTTGCATAGGAACTAGAACAAAACCTGCTCAGTGCTGTCTGTGAAAGGATTTTTCAGGCAACCAGTTAAGCAGCTTTACACATCTCTTTCCCCTGAACTAGTCCTGTGGGGCTGAATCCAGAGAGTTAGGCCAGGGATTAATTTGGCCTTGCAGTTCCTTTTAAAAGAAGCTAAATCCATTTATTCTGCATTTCTCTAAATATAGTATAAATATAATATAAATACGCTAAAGTGTATTATACTCAGTGAAATTTTCTTCTCTGTAGTCTTTCAGTGGGTTGTTTTGATACTTATAGATGTGCAATTAATTGCAAGATAAAGTTTTTCTTTCTCCAGTGATGTGATCTCACATTATTAAATCTAAGTGTACATTGCATAACAAAAGTCAAGAGTCATGGCCTAGTACTCAGGTCAGAGGAAGGTCAACAATTTTGCTATTCAGCTGTTATTTTCTACATGGTATCTCTTCATCTTAAATGGTCCTGCTTTGCAAATGTACTCTGCTCTCAGAGGAAAATATGCCCTTCAAATCCCTCAGGCAAACATAGCTATGCTCACTTCTACCTCTACTTCCTCCTTGCTTGCTTTCAAAGAACAACCAGAGGATAGAAGAGGAACTAACATAAAAGCCAAAATTAGTAAATCACCATGCACATGATTACAGCAAATGGTAAAGGCCACTCCTATGTATCACTATAAAAAATAACACTAATTGGGATGCTTTGCAATTTCCTGTACAATGCATAATTAGGTTAGATAAGAAACTAGCAATGTCTAAGTGCTATAAATGTCTAAATTAAGTTATTTTGAAAGTGCTTGGCACTTTGACATTTGAGAGTTCAGAGTAATTGGGGTATTGAAATAAAATTGCTTCTGTTATTTAAAAGGTCATTATCTTCTTCGGGTAGATATATAAGGACTATTTTCTACTCTACTGAGCTGGTATATTTGGTTCAATTAGACCTGCTTCAGTAGATTTCCAGTGGGCCTCCTCCCACTTATCACAGCCCCAGCACCAGCACAGAGAAGGGCCTGTAAATATACAGCCCAGATATGAAGTATATATTCAGCTCATAATCAGGCTCTGAAGAGCCCAGAGCTTCCCCCATGAACACCACAGGCTGCTATACAACAAGGTGGCAAATGAGTCCTTACACAACAAAAGCAACAAATGCTGACTGAAGCCAGCCTGTCAGGCAGACAAAGGCTTTGGAGCAAATCAGGATTTCACCTTCCCAACGAAATAATTTAATGGTCTGGCAGTACCTCTGGTTATTGCCATAACTACTGTAATTCCTTGTTTACAAAATCCACAGTCCCACTGTCACACAAGGATATGCCTTTTTGCTTGCTTACTAGATCTGGTACTCTGCAACTGTGTCAGTCAAAGACGGGAACTTAAATGACTGCACCTTGATTGCATTTGATTTTGGTCAGCCCAGCAGTGTCAGTAAAATAAGGAATAAAAAGACATGGACATTGGCTGAGGAGATTTAACTTACCACCACTTCTCCACTGGAGATGCCACAGCCAGGAGATGGTACGGAATGGAGTGAGCACTGGAGGGGCCAAAGAGCACTCTCACTATTCACTGCTGTGGCTTACTTCATGTGCTCCTCCTGTTGGAGAGCACAGCATCCCACCAAAACTGGAGTAGATATGAGAACAGAAGTCTTTGCTGTCCCTCTTGGCCAGAGAACACATGTGCAAGGGAGAAACAAAGTCCTGAGAGACTCCTGTCCAAACTGAACAAAGAGACAATTTCTGACCCGAAACAAGGAAAGTTCCCATGCTGCTGTTGCCCCCATGACCGCACTACATCAACAGCCTCCATATGCAGAGAGTTGCAACACCTGAATTTGAAACACATCAAGTGACTGCTGAACAGAAGCACTTCTGTCCCATCAAAAGGGCTACATTTGCTCAGTACTCATTACAGCAAATATTATAGTCACTAATATGCCACTATAGTACTGAAGGCTGCCTGGTTCTGTGTACCACATTCCCATAAAACATTTAACCCTAGTGCAGGGAATAAGGGTGAGTCCTTTCAGATGAGCCATTTAAAAAATTCCACGTGGCAAATTTTCATGAGCCTCCTGACACTTGGGAAGAGCTCTGATGACAAACTGTCATTGAGGAAAAAATGTATAGAGAGGGTTGGCATTCCTCCCCAGGAATTACACCAGCCTGTACCCTCTCACAACCCCCCATCAGCCTGGCTGACTTCAGTGGCAGTAATTGGCATGCACACATCTGAATAGTGACACCAGTAATGCAACAACTGATCCCTGAGTTGAGAGGAGCAGCACATAGTGACAACCACAGGGAAAATTTTTCTGTGGGAATTACAGAATGCCTTGCACAGATTTCTCAAAAACGGTTCAAATAAATTCCCTTTTTTGAGGATGCAAAGGCCTTGCAGTGCACAGGCAAATATTGTTTGTAAGTGTTAACTAGCCTGCAGAATGCTAGAGATCAGACTCTATTAATACCCAGTGTAATCCTTCCAAGACTTCCGTTGCTGAACAAGCCTGTGTAATAACCAAATAAGTGTAATTAAGGCATTTTTAGGTTTATGGTACTCAATTAGAATAAACTTGTTCTTAAAGTCACATAAAGTTTTGGTTGCTCCACATTTCTCTTCTTCATTTCCCTATAGGGCAGAGTTAAAACTTATTTCTGCACTTCTTATCCTAATGACATTTGATTTCTTTCAAGGATAATTCTCACCCTGAGCTACTTACCCCATGCAAAAGTTGGTTCTGAGATAATTATAACACTGTTGATGTTCACACTGTTCCACTTACAGTAACAATGGAGCTGTGCTAAAAGTATTTGATTGGAATTGCTATACTTCACTTTTCAAGCATATTCTAGATCTGCTACCCCTACATCCCAGGCATGTGTCATTAGGATACACATCAGGATACTCACAATTCACATCACTACTGCACCTCACCTAGCATCAAGTCTTGTCTATGTGTCAGTCAAAGCCACCTCCACATCTAGAGCTGATGGAATTTCCTGGACATTTTCATGGACATTCATAATTTACCAAATATGCAGGCAAACAAAACAAATATTAAAACAGGTGGCTGCAAGAGGGTTGGTTTCATTCACACATGCACGCTTTGGACCTGTTATCTGTGACTCAAAACAGATGTTGCTGAAGCAACTATTGAAGATTTAAGAGAACAGATGTTAGGCGCAAGGTGATGAGCCTGTCAAATTCATGCATGGGCAGCCCACAGCTGGCCTCTTCTTATACCAAACAAAGACAGGTTGATGTCTAGAATGTTGGAGCCATTAGTGCAGCTGCCCAGGCTGCACAGTGAGTGCCACTGCCAGCTCTAGAACAGGAAGTATCTGCCCTTGGCAAAGACAGGCTGCATGAAAAGGCTGAAGGAGAACACAATTTTCAAGCCATGCAATATGTTTACCAAGTAAATGAAAACACAGGTACTGACCTTCTCTCACAGCTCTTAATCACCTTTACCGTGGTTCAGTAAAGCTGTATTTGCAGTTGACAGGAATACAAGTCTTGCTGTCCACGTATCCAAATCACAGCTTATTTCTAAGGAATGTGCAGAAGGAAGAGGAAAGAAGTAGTATACTCTTGTTGACAACTGGCCTTTCCCCAGTCCTCAGGAAAAATAAAGGTAGGCACAGTCCACCTTTGCTCCATATTTTGATTTGAATATTGGTGTGTCTTGGCCTGTTTTCAGTGTACGTTTTCCCGAGCACAGAAAAATTAGTGTTTGACTCATCAAGTCATGCACTTGGAGGTCAGAAAGGAAGACCAGGCAGGTCATCTGTGTAGTCGTAATGCAGACTTCCTTGTATGCCTTGCATCATGAGCTTACATCTAATTACTGCATTTTGCACAGGCAATTACCTCACTCACTATGGGAGACCAGGCCCAACCATGGGGAGGATGTGGTGGGGACATGTCTCAGCACTCTGTGGGGAAGGAGGCTGTTTGCTACAAGAAGATTTGCTCATTCAGCAGCATGATTCAAAAGAAGAGTCATTAGCTAAGCGATGTTCTATAGGAAGAAGAAAGTTGATCATGTAATTAAAGACTGGTAAACCTGTGTTCCACTCCAGATCCTTCCTAATGATGCCAGCAAGTCTCTGGCACCAAGATTTTGGCATAGAGCAGTTCCTCATGTGCAGCACACATGGGACTTCACTCCTGCAGCGCTATCCAGTCCCAGTGCACTGGAAATCAGGGAACTGTCTGCTCAAGGTTGTGTTTGGTGGTCTGAACAAAAGAGTCTTCACACCCATAACGTCCTTTGTGTTCTTCCCGGCACATTTCTGACCCAGTCCATGTGTTCAGGACACTGCTCTGCCTTGTGGCTGCTCAGCCCTTCTGTATGTGAGGTAGGATATTCAATCTTACCAGGTCAAGGAGGAGCAGAAGGGAGAGGGAGTTACCAATTTAGCTCCTTTCAATTATGCTAAAATGTTAAAGAGGCTGATTTTTCAGTTTTTCCATCCCCACTAGGGACACAAATGGCACTTGAATTTATTACACTAAAGTCTCAGCCTTCATTTACTACAAATACTCACTTTTACCACAAAGGGAGATTGTGGAGGTAAATCCTAAAGTATGTCTAATATACTGAACTTTCAGAGAGTATAAGGACAAGGTTAGAAAGAAGACAGAAAAGTGGGAAAATGAATGAATATGTTGACTAGCCATGTCGGATCTTTCTTCTCACCTATTCTATACATTTTGCCTGCCTTGCTATAAAAAAAAAAAAGTCAGCGATAGGAAACATTGCACCATAACATGTTCACAGTGGGGCTGGATAAAGGCACCAGCATCAGGCTGGGAATTCCAAATTTCACTTTGCAAAGAAAGTAGCTTTTCAGAAGGCATGCATATATTTTCATGCAGCTTCAGGGAGGAAGGAAGAGTAAGAATGGAGATATTAATATTCTTTCATGTCAGTCAAGAACAAAAATACTGGAACATACTCACCTGTTTGAAGCCCAAATATTTTTATCTCATGATATTAAAAATACAGTATATTATTAAGCTACACTGCTCTTTGGCATAATCAAGGCAGTTTTATTTGCAAAACAATATTTGTGAAATACAATGTATTATGTCAAATTCAGTATCTAAAATAACATTTTAAATAGAAAAGTTTTCCCAAGACAAATAGTATGAAAATCTCATTGTCTGTGTGCATATCTGTCAGTTTCTCTCACAAATTTGGGGTCCAGTGTCTAATTTAAATCATACTTGACTGCAGGGTCAATCCAACAACACCCTTAAGATTCAGTCTCCAACCAGAGTCCTCCAGTTTCTCTGATTCTCTCATGCTCTGAAGGGTAATTTTTTTCTCCATCCATAAGGTTAAAAAACAAGAAATCTTGTCTGTTTCTTCCTACCCTTCCACAGACCAGCAGCAGAGTCTTCCCCACTCATCACCAACTAGGAGCTTGGAGGAATTTCTTAAGAAAGAAAGGAAAAAAAAAAGACAAAGAAAACCATGTTTAAGAAGAAGCACAAATAGGATCAAGGCTTTTTCTGTATGTGCAGCAATTAAGAGGATGCAATATTCAGGGGTATATTATATGTATATAATATGTATATATATATGGATATATATGTATATCTATCTACATATATTATATATGTAGATATGTATATTATCTTTAAAGTTAAAATTGAAGACCCATGTTAGAGAATATTCAGAGTTTGATACTTCAAAGACTGAGCTTAGAATTGGGTCCAAAATTTCCTGGAGTTCAGTGGGTGAGTTGCAGACAACTTAACCAGATCAGAAGCTCTTACCCTTCTCTGAGATTCTCTGGATGTTAAATAATCTGCTGTCCAGATTCAGAATTCAGACTTGTTAGCACAATGTCCTGGCTTCAGCCAATGAAATCTCTGCTGTGTGCAGTGCCACCAACACTAATGAAACTAACCCTCACCCCAAATGTTGCCCCTTTCAATGCACATCAACATCACACTAACTGCTCTAAAGCTGAGCATGCAGAATGCACGAACATTTTATCAACTGTCAAAATTTCATCAGAATTGGAGAAAGAGACAGCAACTGTTTTACAGTACATCATAACATCCAGGAGTAGAAGATAACAGCAAATATTACAGCCAGATGACTGCAGGGAGGGGTTTGAGTAAACTAAAATACTGCTGGTCATGCAAACTGAGAGGAGTTGAACAACAAAGCTGTCCTTCAGCCAAAAACTTCCTGTTCACATTTTAAGGAGGTAGTATCTCCAGCAGCTCCTAAGAGGAGTTATTTCCATGTTGCAGGGATGTAGCAGCCGCTGAGTTCTACAGCTATTCTGGCCAAAACCTGCTATTGCTCCGAGTGACTCCCCCAACATCCTTCATTAATGCACTTAGCCAGGCCAGCTCCTTGAGGGGCTGCTTTTGGCTACAAGAGCTCTCCAACCCCCCCAGACCGAAGGAACAGCAGGAGCCCGGCCCGCCCCAGGGCCCCCCTCCCGGGCAGCCCCACCTGGACACGGCCAGCGCCGTCACCGCCGGGCTCGTCCTGCTCGCCTTGCCCGTCAGGGCAACGCTGGGATTCAGTTCCCGACAGAGAACAAGATGTTTTCCACGCTTGTTACCTGTTGTGTGGTTTAAAAATAAATATTTAGAAAGCGTCTAGGGGGCAGCATGGATGGGATTGTTATTATTTACGGTCAGCAAGTTGTTAAGTTGAGAACAAATATATTTAATCTTGGCCTGTGCTGTTGCAAAATAGGCCCATCCCAATTTAATTTGTGGCTATGATAGTTACATGTGCTGACGTGCGGCTGTATCAATTGTGTGCTAAATTGGATTTGTGTATTATTGCTTTCTAAATTGCATGCCTAGTTCAGCAAAATTGTTCATCAGTTTTCACTGGCTCTGTGCTTAATAAGATGCCCCATAATACTTTGCTGCCAGGATATAATACAGCCCATAATTGCCTAGTAAAAAGAAATTACATAAAGCCCTGGTATTATCAACTTATCTAAATCTGCTCATAACAGTACCAATAATTAAATGCTGTGGACATTTCACATACACACACATACATACACATGCACCCCTAAGAACATAACTCAATCACAGTTACTCCAGTCTTTTTAATGACTGTGTTTTGTATTAATTTTATTTTCTTTAATGCACAGAATGAGGTGTGGGACTATTTGGTCATTTAAAATAATTCTGAAGTCATCTGAATAGGTTACGGGAGTATGACCCTGCTTTGATTACACCTCTCAACTCTTTATTAAAGAATGCTGTTCCTATATACATCTGAAAACATACATCCTTATATTCATATGCAAACAGGTGTTGTCTCTACACATCACCAGATACCTGAGATGGGGACAATTTTTTATGTTACTCTTGGAAAAAAAACACAAACAAAATTGTTCTGCTGTGCTCCCATGGATGGCTTTTAAATCCTCATCTAGAAAACTGCTTAAGATATGCATTTTTCAAATAACTAAAATATCAGTCTGTTCAAAAAAAGTGCATATGCAATTATGCCTGGAAAGACCTGCCATGGGAAGTTATAGACAAGAACTTCAGAAATTCTTAAATCAAAGGAGACTTTTCTATAGGTAAAGAGAATTCACAAAATGACTAAAGAATACCACAGGGATTTTGGAAAGAAGGTTTAGTCTTTTGCTTTGACTTATTGACAAAGCAATTAGAGATGAGAACAAAACCAAATATGAAGTTAGCATGGCCAGACTATTTCACATGGGGCATCTCACATGTTCTTACACCTTTCCTAGAAGCATCTGGCTCTACCTACTCTGAGGCATGACAAAAGGTTTGATAAGCATCTGGTTAGGCCATTAAACATACACAGGCATATCAGAAATATTTTCACATATCAATCTAAGTAATGTTGATGCCAAGTTCCACGAACAGCACTTCTGAAGATCTCTGTGGTAATGCCCAATTACTGTATAATATCCTTTTTTTTCTGCAGATGTTACATCTATAGCTCTACATTTATGCAAACTGTGTGCCTAAAATTGAAGTAATAGAGAATGTCTGTAATGAGGACCACGGCAAATAAGTGGAGTAAATTATACATAATAACACCACAATTTCTTTCTCTTAGAAAAAGTGTTGGGAAAAGAAGAAAGCTGTGCTATTTAGGATGTGCCTTTAAAGCTTTCTGACAGGTTTCAGCTCCTGTATTTGTTAGAACAGAGAAGCAAGCTTGAGGTGTTTTTAGTACCACTCAGCACCATAGTCCCATAATCTTATTAACCTCAGCTCTGTGAGAACTCCATGGTATTAGCTTCAGCTGCACACAGCCTTGAATAAACAGCACCAAGAACCTGGGCCTGCTGCTGGCCTCCCACCAGTTTGAAGGACTTCTGACTTCTTTTCAGGTGTCAAAGACAACAAACTGTTCCATCCCAGAGCAGGATCTGGCACTGCCCACTCTGGCGTGATGCCAGGATACTTTAGTACAAGCCATCAGCAGAGGTGCCAAGGCAGTGGACTTTCTGGAGCCAGGACTATTTCCAGCCATTGGTTTCATAGCAGAAAGGTGGTCTTCTAAGGTTGACAGAACCCATGGGAGAGCCTGTGAAAAAGCCTTCAGCTTCATCCAGGTGTGCCCATGGGATGGCTGGCTCAGGTGTGCTCTCTGTCTCCAAGGTGGGGCAGTTGCCACCCACCACTGTTGCTGTCACACTAAGACTTCACCAGTTTCCCCACCATCTTCCCTTCACCCCACTGTGCTCACACCCCTCTTCATCCTCCCAACCACCCAAGGCTTGCAGCAGGGGGTCACACGCAGTTCACAGCCCACCCTGCAGTCATACCTGTGCTGCCCGGCTCTCCCGCTGCGCCGCTCTGCACTCTCACTCCGGCACCCTGCTCTGGGATATTGCTGTATTTGGTCCTCCACAGCTGTGCCAGTGAGGGTAAAAATGGAAAAAGCATGGATCGTAACAATGAGAGAAGCATTTAGCTTCTGCTTCCCAGCAAGAGGTGGGAATTGGACTTCTAACAGCAGAACAAGATTCTGCAGTGGTCTTCTCTGTCGCTGTGCTGCAGGGTGTCACACTGGAGGAATGTATGCAGGGAGCTGGTGGGGTTGCAAGGCTGACACGCTATCGAAAATCCCAGTAACCCCACCATACTGGAGGCAGAATCAGCTTCAGTGAATTCCTACTCATGAGAAAGTAGGACTTAATAAACTGAGCTGTGAACTCTCAGAAACCATATTCAAACATGTTTCTGAGGAGTGATAGAACTTTTGCTTTCAGAATTAACCCAGAATGGACAGGACATTTTCAAAATTCTCTCTGAATGGCAAGAAGTTCTCTTGTCTGGAGGGTAAAAGTTGATAGGAAGCAGATATTTTACTCTGATTTTCATTCTCTGCCCTCTGCTGCACTGTGAAGGAAGTGCCATGGGCTTTTAGTAGCTCTGTCTTTCCATTTAGAACAGAAAAACTCTACCTCCAGTCTACCAAGAATCAGGGTTCCCCTTCCTCTCTCCCATCCACCTACCCTCACCACTCCATCTGTGCTTCCTGTGATGATGATGCTGCGTGTGTCCCAGTCCATCACTTCAGCAAAGCAGCAGCAGACAATGTGGCAGGTGGGGCTGCAGGCAGTGCTGATGCTGGCAAGAAGCTTGCCATTGACTGTCCACAGGTACAGGTAAGACCCCGCACAAGAGATAATGTCACCCTGTAACAGAGCAAGAGGCAATGTCTCAAAGTCCTACACTCATCTCCTCATAACTTTTAAATGCTGATTAGAAATTGATTAATTTCTCTGATTTAAATTCTGACCATTGTTTTTCTTCTAGCCAGATGATATAAACAGACAAAGTAAAAATTACTTTGTTTTTTCATGAAAAATTATGACATTTTTACATCACAGAAACCTGAAACAACTGATTTAGCAAGATAATGCAGAAAAAAGGTTTTTTTCACATTTTTAGATGAAAACATGTAATGAAATGTTCCTTTTCTGTTTTCCATAAAGTCCAAGCTAAGTAAAAAAGCAGACTAACAGGCTGACCTAGCTACTGTCAGGGACAGGGGCTGTGCACAGGCAGTGCCTAGCGCAGGTTCTGGGCCAGGATTAGCGCTCCTATAGGTTTTACAAAAAAGCGTTCTCTGAAACAAGGCCATGGTGCTCACCTGCTTAGCTACAAAGCCTTTGGTGATTTCACAATCCTCCTCTGCCCCTCACAGGGAGCTCACTGTCATCGCATTTCTACACTGTGTTCTGCATTTGACCAATGACCAGCTGTGCATCCAGTGACCTGCACTTATGATGCAGCAAATATCCTTTGCAGGGCAGCCCTGCCCTCCATTCCACGCAGGTGCAGCCTTACCAGAGACTGCTTATAAGGAGCAAATACACTGGTAAGTCCTTAGGGAAACACACAGAACCAAGAGCCAATGCTGCAATTATAAAGGATCTAATCAAAAGTTCATTTTGATCAAGTTATTAATTGAAATTCTACATGAATTTTCTACTCTTGATCCATACTTAGAATCAGCTAAATAGAACCTCATCAGCAAAGTCATCGGGTTCTGAGAAAGGGCAGTGTGCCCTTAAATTAGCAGCATGCATCTGGTTTAAGTCAACTAACACCTTACTTCACCGTTGCCACATTTGGGGCCAGGGCTCTTTACCCTGCTGGGCAGAATTCTGGAGATAAAAAAATGAAAGCATGTTCAAGACAGAGCTGCCAATAATTCAAGAGATTAAATTTCAGCTACCGTATCTGCATGAGAGTACATGATACCCAGGCATTTGGCAATAATCTACAGTGCTTTTCAGGTCTGGATCAGGGATTTAAAACTAACTGAAATAATTTGTTACAGCAAGCTTTTACCATCCTCCTTAGTTTATGAACTTTTTGGGACAGTTCTTATTTTGTCTGTGCTACACAAATACCATGAGGTTTGGATCTACAGATGGAACTTCTAGATGCTCAAGCAACTCCAACAATCACACAATGAAGAGCTATATAGGGTTCTTATTCCACCAAATGTTTTTTTCCCTTCAAAACTTTGCTTAGAACTATTCTGAATTTTTCAGGAAAAAACCCTTGCTACTAATCATGTAATTTTGTGTCATTCATAATACTGTAGCACAATGGAATGACTTTGTTTCTATTTTCATGTAGCTTTACATAAATATATAAAGAAGAATTAAACAAAAATTACATTTCATAATTAAGTGTTCTATTTTGCTAACATCAAAAAGAATTTTTTCATCCACAAGATATGGACCTTTAATTTTTTTTTCCTTGAAGTTTCAGTCACATTTTTCTAAGGTATTTTCTCTGTTAAATGAACCTTTTGATATACTGTGATCCAAACAGCTTAACCATTTGTACTCCAATAAAGTGGAGATCAGTCATTTGGATCAGTCACCAGACTGTTCCTGGCACAGACTGTCTCATTTTTGGACAGTTCCAGGGGAGCAGATACTGACTGAAAAGGCTGCTGTACAGAACGAAGAGAACTCAGTCCCCTTGGGATCTCGAGCAGCTGTGTGCCAGCCCACCCCTCATTCCTGAATGCTTGGCACTGCTTCAGCTCACCTCATAAGGGACCACCAAGATATTCTGAACTGGCCTGCTGAGGCCACAGGCCATGTTACACTAACCAGGACTGCTAGGACTGGGAGCTGGGCTGGCACTGAACAGACAACTTAATGCCCACCCTCAAACTGCTACCCATCAGACTGCATGGCTAATAAAGCTGTGATAGGAGATGACTGTTTTGGCACAGACCAAGTAGAGAATATCTGCCTTGTTTCTTACTGCTGTGAACTCAATTTTGCTTTTGTACAATATCCAGGACTGATTCAACCTTGAATTGTCTGAGCAGCAGAAACCCTGTCCTAGTATATTAGCAGAGAGAGAAAAAACAAATATGAAAGCAACATTTTTGGGAGGTAAAAGGTTGGGAGAAAAAAAATCACATCCAGAGTGTTTAAGTACAATGCAATACAGAATATTTTCCTATCAACATGCATGCAATTCTGGCCAGGCACAGACCTCCACAGAGTTATACCCACTGCTATCAGGAGCTCTCCCTGTACCTGGGAGTAGAAAGAAAAGGAAAAAGCCAACATTATCACTGCAAAGGTGTAAGGCAGTTGTTAGCCGAGCTGGCAGCCTGCAGTCTAACATGTCTCAGCTGCATGAATGTGCAGCTCAGATGTGGCTCTGCTGCATCAATGTCAGGAGAAATTAATGAAACAGGGGCAAAAAAGTTATGGGAGAGCCAAAACCAGGAGGTCCTAGGGTAATACTTCATGCTCCATAAACTAAAAGTTGTTTAATCCTGCTATCTATCTATCCACAGATGCTTAGCTACTCAGTCTAAGATGTTGCTTTTAGTGCTTGCCTCTCATCATTAAGAACACTATTAGCAATCTCTGTAGAAAGAAAAAAAAATCAATGTATCAGACTCTCAGGATGTTTTTATGTTAGGAAAAGCACCCATTACATTATCATGAAATGTTCATGGATGCATCAGAAGAAAGATGATAAATGAAGATCTTACTGTTGAATTGTTGATGGCAACAGAACAGAGGCTTTGTTCATGGGCAGGAAGCTGGTTTCTGAACGTCAGCTGGTTCAGGTCCCAGATGATGCAGGTTCTGTCATCAGATCCACTCACAAAGATGCTGTAAGTTACAGATGCAGCAAGGCAGGTCACTGCCCGAGTGTGTCCATACAAAGCCTGGTGGGGAAAAACCAACCAATAAACCACAGCAGATGGTGGGTGATTTATTAGGGAACCACGCTCCTGCCTCATTTGCTTAGTAAGAACAAGCAACCTAGTCATTCTTTGGAGAACTGAAGAGGGAATGAGGGGGAAATACCGAAGGATATTACAGAGAAGCATCCTTATCCTCAACTCATAGTTAAGGAAAGCTGAAGGTCCAAGAGATTATATGACTTGCCCAAATTACACAGTGATTCAGGGACCTTGGCCTGCTCTTCAGACTCTTAAGACAGTGCTTTCTGACCAGCAGGAAAAAAAAAATCATTTTTCACTTCAGTCCATCCAGTTTTAACTAAAATTTATGCTTGGAAATTTAAAAAAGTTTTTTTAAATACTATTTATCAAGATGTATTTCAATAGCCTTCTCAATCTTATATTTCTGTGAAGCTGAACAAGTACTAATACATTTGTAATATTGGTTAAGAAGAGAAACAGCATTTATAGAGAATTCTTGCTTTAAAACCACGTAGGAATTCCTTTCTCTTTCATCGTTACGCGACATTCCTTTTTTATTTTATAGGTTCAGAAATGTAAGGAGTGCCCATTTAAACTTAGCCTTATTTAAACAGTTTCTTTTTTAAAAATACATGCTTTAGACAATTTAGCAGCACAAATGGAAGACATGGATTGAAGTAACTGCAAACAACTGTTTTATGCAGTGCTCTCAAGTGACAGAAGTGACACTTCTGCTACATAACCACAGCAAATAACAGTAAAACCTGTAGGGCAACAGAGAAAAAGTCCTTCACAGCTTTCCTAAAAAGCCTTTCATGGCTCATTTTTTAGCTGCCTAACTGTGAAAAATCAGACCCACCAGTTTAATTTTTTGATTTTCAAGGTAAATACGTATTGCTTGTTGGCTTTCTTTCCATGACATTATTAGCACCTTTCTAGGTTCTGTCTCAGTTCAGCTTGAAGCGGGGGAGCCACAGGTACCAGATGGCTTTTGTGGACACACCTCATCCTCTTTTCCAGCATGTGACTGTGAGACTGAACTTTTGCTGGCTAACACCTGCTGCCACTTGCCAAGGTCACCAGGACAACAGCAATCAAACATGAATCCACTGGTGAAGAAGCTGAGCTGCAGCAGGCTCTACATTACTGACTGAAGGTGACCTGCAACTGCAAGGGATGACTTTCAGCTTGGGACTTATTCCATTCACAAGAACTTGTCAACTGTAAATACTGGCAGAAAATTAGGTCTCTAGCTGTGGTTTTCAGAAGTCAGAAATACTGTCATCTAAGCATGGAAAAGAAAGTTCAGTGATAGCTTTGGACTGGCTGTAAAATGTTGTTTTTATGAAGGACTAGGTATAAACAAGTGCCCATACTTGACAACTGTGCAAGACTGCTGCAAAAAAGGCTGGGACAGGGCAGGTTCGAGGGCTGAAAATTTCCTCTTCTTTCTCCAAACCATAAAGTAAAACATATCCAGTGTGAAAGCATCCAAACTGCCAAATCAAGCCAAGCTAAGCTCCTGCACAAGTTTCACTAAAATATTTTTTCTCTTTTATTTTAACCCATGAAGATCCTACTCAGCAGTGAAACACTTTAAGAACAAGCTGAGTGTGGAAGAGAGGGATAGACCTGCATACAATTATAGTATCAGCTTCAACCCAGCAGTCTCAATGCACATCCATGAAAAAAGGACTCATGCTTTTGGCTCCCTACATCCTTTCATTAGCATTCTGCAAGGAGTGACAGATTTTTCCTTAATGGGAAATATCCTGCAGCATATTTGTATAAAGATCTTGAGGCCTTTCTCCAAGGTATTTTAACAAATATCAAAAGACAAAAAAGAAGGCCAGGTTCACTGCAGGAATGTTTAGTCCATGAAAACTTAAACCAAGTTTGACCATTCACCTTAACTGGCTGAGAAGTCACAGATACTTTACAGATATGCTCCACGCCTTCCTGAGAGGTTTGTGAGGCAGAGAGCCCACCTTGCTCAAGTGTTTCATTTGGCCCAGAAATTCTGGCGACTGGATCACACAGATCCCTCTGCTAGTAAACTGCATGGATCAATACTGAGGCAATTACACTCAATCCTTAGTGTTCCACAAAATGTGGAAGCAGATCCCGCTAGAGAGGCAAAAGCTACTTTTTCTGCAGAAATATAGTTTCTGTACTTTACTACATTCCAAACCAGAATGTGTCAGTCCCATGAGACAGCTGGTAAGTGAATAGCATCCACTTTATAGCACATAAGCTGTTCTTAAGCAAAGCTCACTCTCTCAGGAAATTTTTTGCTCAGCAGAAAAAAAGCCACCATGAAACAGTGAATTACATGAAAGCAGAGAGTAATTCACTGGAAGACATTTAGAACCATAGCTCAAGATTACATCCAGTCCAGACAGTCATTAAAAGAAAAAGAGCCTCCGCTAGCAAAGTAAAGGAAAAAATATAGAATTTGTCATTGCGTGATCTCATACCACTTTGTGGATTTTGGGTAATACCGAATTAATCACAGTGGAACACATCAGCAAAGCTGATTTTACATTGTTAAAGAGAAAGACATTATAATACAGATAAAAGACAGCCTCTTTGGTTGCCTGTAACTCAGACTGATCCCGTGACTGGTATAGAAGCTGATGAAAATTATTGCTTATGCTTTTCTCTACTGCTAGTTCTTCTATTTTTATGTTCCTGTCCTCCTTTGGAGTAATAACCAGCTGAATTAAAAGGTCATCAGATCTTGTCTCATATTTCTGTCTTCTACAGCATCAAACATCATAAACCTCAAAAGAGAGGCTACTAATTTCAACAAGAATTCCAACAGGAATTTCTGATAAATGAAGATCTAAATACTCCTCTGGCATACCAGCAGACAATGAAGTTTTCACTTCATTTAATGACAAATAGAGTATTTTTTGGCTTAAGGTACGAAGAGCACTAAGATATGAAATATCACCTGAATACCCCTCCAGAACAAATGAACAGAAGAAGCTTCTGACACTTGGAGCCCTTGATGATCAATGAACCTTTCTTCTGCCTAAAAGTAGCAGAGTTTTTTTAATCAAGAATCTCTTCATTTCTTTAGGGAAGAAGGGCCCCATGCTTCCTTCCAGATATGATAGTGGTGTACTCTAGTTTTACTTGTAAAGCTAAGAACTCGCCATAGCTGAACCACACAAATCTTGCATGAGAATTCAGTTTTGTAAATGAAATAGCATGTATACAGGTGGTTGATGACTATAGATGAGCTCTAAATCAACAACCACTAAAGGGCTTTGGATAATGAGAACAAAAACTATAGTATTCTTACAGGATGTAGCCCTCCCTCACAGAGTGACAGAAACACTTTCTATGTTCTGAATACAGGCTGAGAAAAAAAAATCAAGAACTTTGCCTGGCTGAGCCTTCATCTCTCACCAGCTAAGTTTGCAGGATGTTTTACAGATCCTGTCCATTGCTGTAGCAGCCCAGAAAAAAATATAAGCATCTCCAGGTGATACTTGGTTTTGAAAATAACCCAAGGGCTGCACTTCAAGAGAGGAGACTATGCCTTATCTTCATTATTTTTTTTTATCATTATGAACTTTGAAAATGTTCCTAACGGGAAAAAAATCCACCAAGTGGCACTCATAGCTATGAGCTGTTGGTATAAGGCATATTATCAGCTCCTGCCCTGATCCAGGCTGTCATGTGATACTGCTTATTACTGGTTTTGTCCTGCCTTCTTATTAAACAAAGGTGTTTCTTCTGACAATCATCTGAGAGATAAAAAACCTTATCTTCTGAGTTTCAGTAAGTTTCCGCAGCAGAAGAGCCACAGTACTTACCTGTCTCAGGTTTAGACATTTCACTTTGTCCTTGACCAGGGAGAATTCCCAGACACACACAACTGAGCTTGTTCCAGATGTGATTATGGTAGTTGCTGAAGGACACACTGCACAGAGACACTTTCCCCAGTCTGCCATGCACTCAAATGTAGTCACATTCTGTACAAGAAAGCATCTGTAAGTCAAATGCCCATCTAGTGATACCATGTATTTACATAACCAAACGACAGACTCAATTTTCAAAACTGACCTTCCGTATTTTAAATCTAAGAAAGAAAAGCTCATTATAACCAGTCTCTATGTGAGCACAGATGTGAACATATGGACATGCACAGGCTGTGGCTGCAGGCACCTGTGGCATCTTCCAGGGGCCAAACAGGAATGCTGAACAAAGCTCAGTATCTTATGTCTTAGGAGATCTGGGTCCCAATTCCTCTTGTGCCATGCTTCCTACGCAATTTCAGGAAAGCTCATTCTGCCACCATGTTGTAACAGAGGGCAAATGTTCTATGTAGACTAAAAAAAAGTCTCAGGCTATGATGGCCTCTGGTAACAGAGTTACTGCCAGGCCCTGCAACCCTCCCTTACATGGATGGAAAAGCCAGAAGACAAAGCACTAAATTCCATTCTGTGCTCTGTTAGAAGCACCCAAATCAGTCTAAAGCAATGTCAGGTCTATTACACACTGCTACAATTACAGCACAAGCATCCTCCTGCCCATTCTACATTAGCTCTCCCGCACACAACTGTGACAACATTGTGGTACCAATGATTCTGGTGAAGTTGGATGGCACAGCTACAAAATCCCTACCACAGACAGAACAAACCTTTATCTACTCACAACAAGGACTAAAATTTCTTACAAGCTCATGTCCACCAGCACTGCTGACCCAGAGAAAATACAAGTTGGATTCCCAACTATTACTCATAATGATGGTGTAATCACACTCATTATGCTCAGCATCACCCTGAGTTTTGAAGGGACGAACTGAATAATTGATGCCTACAGCAACACTATGAACTGCTAAGCACTGATTTTATTAGACAGGGAGCAGAAATTAAAATGTATCTCATGCCTTTTTCATTTCCATTGACTTTGTGTATGTCTGTAAAAAAACAATGAACGCTACTTGCACAAATGTGCAAATCAGTATCTTGCTGAATTACATGTTATGCTATTCTGGTACCTAAGCTAACTCACAATTTTTTGCATAACATTGTCCCAAAAACATCCAAAAACCAGTGTATTTATGGCAGAGGAAGAAACTAGATCTGTCAAGTATCCTGGCAAGCAGTGTTCTAGACCATTTATTTTTAACAGCAGAGAAGTAAGAGTATTAACTTCATTATTTTGAATGAATGCACTGGGCTATGCTGGAGCCAGAGGGGAATTGACAGATGGTTCTGTCTTAATTCCAGCAAAAATTTCTGCACAATGAAATTTCTATCAGTGACCAGGAGACCTTGTGTTGTCCTTATGACCTATGGACAACACAATCACTGGATGGAAAACCTGAGATAATTTAGAGACAAATGTCATGTTTTTGAGCAGTGTAAAATCATTTTACACAGTCTTGGATATCCAACTTGAGATTCCTCAAGAAGCTTGACTGTGAGAAAGTCCTGTACAGCATCCTCTGAAATCAGCTCCTCAACAGCCTCTGAAATGGGTGCCCAAACCAGTCAAAGACCACAACATATAATTAATTTCTTTAATTCTTAGAGTTTTTCTTATTTACCTTCTCAGATCCATAGTTGCCAAAGCAGCACGTGAAGTCCTCAAATCCCCAGCAGAATGTTTTGCTCCAAAGAGGAGGAATCAAAATTTTATTTTTTTCAACAGCCAGAATGCCTTTCTCTGTATGAACAATGTGCCCAATGGCTCCCTTGGGATAGTCTGGCAAGACAGAGAAAATATTTAATTCTGTTGGGTTTAGAGGTACTTTTGTTAATTTTTCTCCTTGCACACCTTGTGTGGAGAGGCTGACAAGTCTCACATCTGGGCCCAGTGCTGTGGCCAGGCCCACAGACAGAAATCCACTCTGAAATTACACACACGATAGTGGAAATGCTCCTCTGCAGTGGACTGCATAAATCTATGCAGAGAGGATGATATCTTGCAAAAAAATTTTGTTCCAAAGTCTACAATAGAAGTTTGAAGAAGTTTGCAGTTCCCACTCCTAATACAAAGATACAAAGATCACTGTTGGCAGAAGGGACCTTGATTGAACAAACTTGTACAAAGCTACATGACTACTTTTGTGATCTTGAAAATACAGATTCATCCTATCCAAGAACTGTGTACTTGTAAGCTCAGAAAATGTAACACAGCCCCTGCAGCACCTTTTATGGTAACTGGTGAGAGCTTCAGATTTTGCAGACTGCTCATAAAAGGAGGAAGAATTCCACTTGAGTGAAGGAACACCCCAGTCTCTCTTCCTGATGAACTTTTCCCTTGAGCATTCCTAGATGGATGTGGTTTTGTGAAGAGCTAGAAAAAAAGAAATGTTATTGAAAAATAAATCTCTATTTGCAAGACCATGATGGAGAAACACCTGTTTAAATCCTTAGTCACAGACTCCAGGACCACCATACATGAACCTCCCAATTAAAATGAAATTTATGCATACTACATTTTCATCAGACTACATCCCTCCCTCAGAGAGACAGAAAGCTAATCCCAACAATTCTAGACAAGAAAGAAAAGCACAAGTGAGACTTTGAGCTGAGTTTTAGTTGACTATACCCATTCCCAGACTAGTGATTTCTTGTGTGACAGTACTGAAGGAGCAGAACCCAGAGCTGATGCTGCAGTGTATGACATACAATGGGAGCAGCATGGTTAGAAAGTGGAGGTGCATACTGATGTAGTACACAATCTGGAGAAGCCTATAGCTCATCTTTAAGCAGACTTAAATCAGAAGATGTTTCTGATTTAAGTTACTATTACTAGTTTCCAGTATATTTCAAAATACTGTAAGATCAAGATAGATCATGTTCTCTACTCTCACAATAAAGTGGTACCTGCTTTGGTATCTGTCCAAAGTTGCTGATAAATCCCAGGATAGTGCTCTTAATCAGAGGATCTTTAATACTGTTGAGGTCCATCTTGTCTCCATAGAAGTAAGGGTGATAGGTGTTAACTGCCTCCACCGCAGCTGAGCCATGCTGCTTGTGGCCAAAAATAAGGTCTATCCAGCGATGAAGGTGTGCACTGACATAGTCACTTTCCAGTGCCTGAAACAGAAAATAAATTACTTTATTTGCCAGACTGTATCCACTACAAATGTATTACTGCTTTCAACTCCTTGCTGGAGACAAATTCGCTGCAAGTCAATCATCACACTTTCAGTTCCTGCAGTACCACCATTCTCAGCACATCCTCATAAAACACTAAAAGGGACTAAATTGGGTCCCCAAAGGAAACAGAAGGACAAAGTGCCACATGTTTTACTTAACAGACACCAGGAGCAATATCCTCAGAGAGAACACAAATATGTTCCACAAAGCAAAATGAAAGCATTACACAGATCTTTGTACTCACAGTGATTGGCACATGGATTAATATGACCAGAATGAACAATTAATACTGGAGAAGACTGGAAGAGATGCTACAAGGTAATATACCTACCCAAATGTGGGCTCCATAGAAAGATCACTGCAATTGCAGAGGAAAACTTCTGCTTGGATTACCCAGACAGCAAGTTCATAAGCAGGGGACACAAGTTTAAGCTGAACCTGTGTCCACCACCAGGTTAGCCAGACTTAACTGTGAGGCTCCACTAAATACTACTGCTCCTGCCATCACCTGCCTCACCAAATTTTGTGCATCCCCAAACAGCCTTGCCCAATGATTCAACAGCAGTATCAAGCATTATTAAAAGCACTTTCCTATCTCTGAATCATTTGACTGAGTAATCCCTGATGTTCAGTGAAAGGTCTTCCAAGCAGACCAGCCCACCCAGAGCACAGCAGAAATAAACAAACTAATGGGATCCAGAACAATGGCTCATTTCACAGAGCAGACAGTTGCCCAGTGCAGCTGGTGTAAATGACCCTGCCCACAGCTATAATGATCACAGGGCGGCTCACAGAACAATCACAGTGTACGATCTGTCCCTGAACAGACTCAGAACTCATTTTTATTAATAAAAGCGGTTAGTCCATGAATTACAAACTGTAAATTTTGACTGGCATTCTTGCCAAAGCAAAACAAAGCAACTAACAGAGCTGTAACTGTGCAGCCTCTCAGTATTTCACTGAGCACTATGGCAAGCCCAGCCAGGGAGGAAGAACTTGTGGTTTACGGAAGAAGCAAGTACATTTATTTAGTGGACTAGATTCCTAACTTATTAAGCATGAAACAGGAAGCTGTTCAGTTTTATGTCAAGAACAATTCTTTGCTCTCAATGTTGAAAGCAATAGCCAAACCTCAGAGCAGTGTAAACCTCAATCTGTTTTATGCACCAAACTCACTGTGAAGCTGCCTAAAAATGGCAACAATACCAGTGATTAGTACCTCCAGCCTTGTGGATGATTTCAGAGGAGACAGAAACCCTCATGTTTCAGAATCCAAGATCTCTGACTCTTCACTTCAGGGTCAGACAAAGTTTCCCAAGTAGGTTAATTAAGATTTCTTGCACTCCCCTGTGTAGTAACTAGTATCAGCTATGATTGAAGAGACAATATTGCACTGACTGTGCAGGAAATCGGATCAGGTCTGGCAAATCATTAAGAACACAAGTCTATAAACATGATCTTTCATTTGCTAAGCTGTTCCTATTTGAGATTTAAATTAATTTATCAGCTGTACCAATGTTATTAAATAGTGCAGCCCAGTGGAAGCAGTTCTGAAGACAAATGGTAGACAGCACCCAGTATCCACATTAAATGCGCTCTGGGGGGCTTTACTTCCAAGTAAATCTAGACTGCTCCCGCAGGTTGAATGCTATCAGCATCTGGAGCACACAACTGGAGTGCAGCTTTTATTCTATGTCATCCAAACAAATCTAGTTCACACAATCTGTGATCATTCTACAGTGACAGAGTGACAGCAAATCCATGCTATGCAGGGATGACTGTAGTTTCCTGTCCAATCCGTACCATTACTCTAAAGCTCAAGGTAAAAGCAGATTTCTCCACTGTATCCAAGTGCCTTTGGAGTGTTTCCCACCACACAAGCAGTAAGGAGCTCAGTAGTTTATACTCCAAGCAACCCACAATACAATAGAAAAGATGTCTCCTATATTTTTCTTTAAAAAGCATCAGTGTAAAATTGCAGCATCTTTCAGTCATACATGGCTTTTTGTCTGCAGCACAGCTGGTAGGGAACAACAGTGTTGCCTTTCCCATATTTGGGGAACTGGAAAACAGAGATTGAGCACCTTGGAAAACCACAAGACAGAGCAGTAATAGGAATCAGACAGACCCAAAACCTCCATGCCTTCCATGGAGCCACTGAGGAATATGAGGGAACTGTTGCACATTTGACCTCAATAGCTATAAAATATTTGCAATAGGTAGGAGACGGCATTCACTGGACTCAACTCTTCATTTTAGCAAGGACTGTACTTCAAGCAGCAAATCTACAGTCTATACAAAACTTAGATGAGGATCTCCTTCCTCCTAGTAACTGTGTCATCGTGTGATTATGGGCACTGACAAAACCTCAGATCTCTCTTCTCTTCCATCATCTTTTAGTGTGAACAGAGCTCTGAGCCTCTAAGTCACTCTCTACACCACTTCAGAGATGTCTCTCTCAGTAATACCTACTCTTGTGTATGCACAGGAAGTTAAGCATTCTGGACACGGCTTTTAATCCGCATTTCAGTTCTTTGGCAAAGAAACTGGTAGATGACTGACTGCATGTTCAAAATGATTGAAGACAAAATTTTTAGTAGGTTATCCATAATAAGAGTTATCCATTTCAAAATAGGTAAAGCAGCAAGATAGAAATTTAACTTCCTTTAAATATTTTTAGCATTATTGTTCTGACACACATTTAAAATGAAGTGTTCAGGTCAAAAATTCGAAATAGAAACTAAAGAGAGCCTCTTAATCTCTTAAATGAAAAGATGAAATATCTCACTATATAATCAACAGTCACACTATATAAGCAACAGTCATAAAAAAAAACAACTCAAAAAAGGGAGGGAGGAGTACTGCACAAAAAAAAAGTAGGCAAGCACAGATTCAGATCATATCCATGCTCACTCACAGGAGTAGCCTGAGCATGTGTGAATGAAACCAGAGTTGAACTGGCTCTCTCTCATACTCAGCCATTCACAAGCCAAAGAGTCTGTGGTATCAGGAACCTTCCAGTCCCTAAGGGAAGGCCTACAAGAAAGCCAGAGAGGAACATTTTACAAGGGAATGTAGTGACAGCAAAAAGAGGAATGGCTTTAAACAAAGAGGGTAGATTTACATTAGATATCAGGAAACAATTGTCCACTATGAGTAAGCACAGAATTTAGAACAGGTTGCCCAGAGAAAATTGTGGATGCCTCATTCCTGAAAATATTCAAGGTCAGGTTGGATGGGGCTTTGAGCAATCCGGTCTAGTGAAAGGTATCCTTGCCCATGACAGAGGGGTTGGAACTGGGAGATCTTTAAGGTCCCTTCCAACCCAAACCATTTTATGATTCTATGAAAGTAATGGTAACTTAGTGGGAACATTTTGGTTGCTGTTAATGGTTCAGAGAACAGTGAAGAAAACTATTTACAAAATAAGAGCATGACCCTGGTATTGTTCAAATGAAGAAGTTAGGGTAGCAAGGAATTCAGAGGATTTAAGCTAGCATTTGGAGAGGTCAGCCGAGGAGAGGCTTATTTGGAGATACCAAAATAGAAAAGATGTTTGTATCAACAAGTTTGGATATAATCACCTACAAATTGATTATTGAGAAAGAAGGTTGAAATGCCAAGGGCAGGACCTGCAGAGCAGAGGTGAGAAGAACCCACTGAGGCAAAAACTGAAACAACATGACAAACCAGGACAATGTAATGCCTTGGAAATCATAGGCTGTTTGTCTAGCCCCACCAATACAGCTGTACACAGCAACAGTCTGTGTGCACTCACACATGCAGCTCACCCAAAGAAACCTGATGGGGTAAGGCAGAGACCTGCACCAAGATATTATACTGCAAAGTTGAATGCAACAATCTTCATACAGAATTGCACTTGCATTCATTTTTATGTAGCAGATGACATCACATGGAAGACTTTCTAACTATTAATAGGTAGCACTAATTGCAATAAGACTCAGGACCTTAGAGCTATTTGCTTTCAAATAGCCAAGGCTGACTCCATTAAGGGCAGAGAATTACATTAGGTTCCCCCCATCCCAACCCCCAAAAATAATAATAATAAAAAAAAGAGTTCTGGCATGACTCAGAGATGGAAATAAATAATTTAAACAAACACACAGATTGTTAGCAACATGGAATGGTATGCGTACAAATTCCTGTGCATTACATTATGTTCTCTTACCCTTGCAGGCTGAGATATGTTCATGCCACAAACCTATGTGTAATCCACATCTGGCTGGAAAGTTTGCCTTGATTCGAGGTGAATAGTTAGGCAGATAAACAGACATGCAAAGCTCAAAACCAACACAAGCTTCACAAAAGCAGGATGAGTTTGGATCCAACATTTTCATTTATGACTCTGGCCTTCAGAGTTCCATTTTCAGTGGGACCGAGGTAGCAATTTTTCATAATTCTTTATGTTCACTGACCTGTCTATGCAGGAGAATGAATTTATGGGGGTCCCCATCTGCCCAAGGAGGAAGCTGCACATCTCCCAGCACTGTTCCATCCTGCATGCAGCCTGCAGGAATTACAAAGGGAGAATCCAAAACAAGAATCAGAAACATTGAAAATAGGAACAACTTTATTAAAACACTGAAGTCAAAGGAAGTTGAGGTGACTTTCTCACATGCAGTTTCACATTCATCAAATTTAATGCCATAGAAGACTGAAGAACCAGTGTTCTGGGATTTCTGATCCAGTAATAAAGCAGAGAGAAGATGTGCTAGTAATTGTCACTAATGCAGTAAAAATACGCATGTCCTCAGCACAAACCATTTTAGTACAGAATGCAAACGTAGACAAGACAAATGTGTTTGCACAACTTTCTTTTTATACATAATCATGTTTGGCCTAACTGCCAAATATTCCTACCAAAGCAGCCACTGGGAGGGATTTTGTACTCAAGTCCTTTGCAACCTGATTCCTTTCAGAAGGTGAACATATGTTCTTAATTCAGAGCAGTGTTGTGCAACTGGATGAATTCAAATCTAAATTGAGGTTCAGGTCTGGGACCACAAGTTTCCCTACAATTTAGCAGCAAACAGATTCAGGTTCTTGGCTTTGCCTGTTTTAAAATCCTCCTGTATATTTTCTCTCTACTGGCAAGATTCTGGTTCCCTTTGGGTCCCCTGACTCAGTTCCACTCAGGTCAGCCTCTGTATCTTGATTTCAGCCAGACTATGTTTCTTGGCCTTCTCTCAGATGGAAACTACCCTAATTCTTTCTTATCTTTTAACAAACTTCTAACAGACTTTTTTCCTTATTCTTAAATATAAGAAGAAATATATTTATATATAAATATATAAATATAAGCATTACTAGCTTCTAGCATGCTTCGTTTCACTGATACCTTAAATACAATTATAGCTAGATTTCAATGGGTTAAGTTGCCTTTGCTGTCACAAATTCAGGATGATTTTTCAGGTATTTTTCCTCTGCCTTAGTTGTTAACCATCCAGTGTTTATCAAAGAAACCAGCTATGCATTGTAAATGGTGTGAAAGTCCTGTAAAGTGAAGTGAATCAGAACTGCCATGCCTATTTCTGAATAGTGTTTTCTCTGGATTCTCTCTGAGCCTTCATCATGGATGCAGAAAGCTCTAGAGACAGTGTACATTCAGAGGGGATTGTGATGCTGCTTGAGTACAAGGAAAAGATATCAAGCTCATGTGAGTTGTGCAGAATCTCTGAAGATGAGAGTGAGGACATTTGGAAATTAATCACCTTGTGATGTCATGCAGATTAAAAAATAAACCAAAATAACACCATCTTTCACCAACACCATTTAACAATTGACACATCTCCAAAAGAATAATACATTTTCAATAGCTACACAGATATGATAATACAGACCAAACTTCCAAAAGCACTCAATTAGATTGATTATATAAAACTCCACTTTTGTGTAACAAAATGTGTCATTCTTTTGCCCAGAAATTAATAGTAACTACTTGCTTTTTCCTAGGCTGGAAATTTGGTTCTTCTGATATAATTCAGTTTTCAGAAGCTTGTATCCTTGTAGTGTTATTTGAATAAAAACTGATCTCATTGTTAGAAAGACTTATCCACATAGTCCAGAGACCAACTCTCAATATATGAACTGGTTCTTTCCTTTTGGTAGGATGATGGAAGGAACACTTATGACCCTTCTAGAACTTACCAAGTTCAAAGTGATTTGCATTAGTTAGGAATTCTGGCAAGTAGAAGAATTCAGGGGTGAGTTCCCTGACATCACTCATGTTGTCCCTTGATGCTGATTCCCATGTGCTCTTGACACTGTGAAACATCCGGTCTGCAACATCAAAACTCCCACCCTGTGGAATGGGGACAGACAAAAAGATTTCAGTGTGAGTATTCTGTTAAATTAAAAGCATCTTAGCCAATTTTGCAATGCTCCTTATCACATGATTGATAAGGGGATGTCTCAAGATGTCTCAGCTCCATATACTGTGGACTTGTTAGCAGCTTAGTCCTGATTTGCAGATATTATGTTGGGAGGCCGTAAAGCTTGGAGTCTTAGCACAGCCTGCAATAGCAGAGGCAAGCAGGAACCATCAGCTTGAGAATATCCCCATGCCCTTTTTAATGCTTCTGAAAGCAACAAAGTTATTTCATCCCAGAGTGATTTACAATAGACCACTTCACTTGTGACCCAAACAGCTGTGAACAGTCTTATGTGCAATTCTCCTGTTAAAAAAGTCCTTGGAGAAGGGGAGGTTACCACTAAAGCAACATTAATTAGATCCAGGAAAACAGGAAAGGCCCAGTGTGCAAGAGTGTGCAGGGACTGGTCATTATGTATGGGAAGGAAGGACAGCATAAAGAGGGGAGAAGAAAGAATTTCCAGGACCCGACCTGGACTAGTGAGTAATGAAGGAGATAAAAAACTACCTTACATATTGAGAATATTTGAACAAGCTTAGATTAATGAGAATCAAACACTAGACAAAAGTGGCTTTAGCATCCCAGAACACCATTCTGAACTAAGGGCTCAAGCGGAAATTAAAGTCACTTACTGAATGAAGGATGTATGCCTTCTAATGGAACCATTTTTTCCTACAGAATTTCCTAATGAGATTTCAGATTCTGTATGCATTTGTGAAAATCAGGTTTACCTTTGCATATGGAATCCTACATGGAGTATGGAAGAATTTAATGTAACATATAATTTCTACAATAATGGAAATAACCAAATAAAAACCAGTTTTTGGAGATGACCTGAATGAGTTTGTCAGTAACACCAAACTATTGTAGAGGAAAGCTGACTTTTTAACTGTGTCAAAGTGACAGAACTGAATTGTTTCTCACTATCTAGTTCAGGTGCTGGTAGCAGTGCTTCCAGGCTAATATAGATATTTCTCGTTGGGGTTAATTAATTTGGAATATATGTCATGGGACATAACTCTACAGCCCACTGCCAGGGCTCAAGAGAGTGTCAGAGATAGAATGAGTACCTTTAAATAATTCTGCAGTACAGTGAACATGTATGAATGATTGCTCACCCTCAGCCATTCAATCCTCAAAGCTGCTTCCCTGGGCAAAAAGAATAAACCAGTGGGATTGTATAATGCAGACACTAAAACACAGATGAGGTGCTAGAGTCAGCCTGTTAAAGATATGAGATGCAGCCAGGTTCTGTCTATGGCTGACCTCTTGGGAAAACAAAACCTTCAGTTGGTTTATTCTTTGCCTGTAGACTGTTGCATGTGTCAGATGAGGATGTTGTAGTTCTGCACAGTAACAATCAGCTGAAGTTTTGACTTGCAATCTATTACATAAGCAAATAACATTTCAGCACTCATGCTGTGAGGATGGGATCCCACTCCCACGGATCAGATGAACCCCAGCAGCAGTTCCCACGTGGGTTTCTGATCCTAAGTACCACTGTCCCTGAATACTTGCTCACTTAGGTTGCAATCCCTTCAGATCTGCTCGACCCAGTCTGGCAACTGCAAGTCAAGAAGTAATTTTGCCATGTTTTTTTTTTTAGGGAGAAAATACCTTCATGGATAAGCTATCAGAAGACAGTAGTCAATAAACCCCAAGTGCTGAATCCCCATTCCTTGTTTGTCTTTTGAGATACACTCACACCAAAACTTAACATATATTCCAGATGGAAAGATCCCACCCCTCCTTCCCCTAAGGTGAATTCTGCTCAGGCTTCTGGTCCAGCCTCATCTCTATATGACAGCATAGTTCTGCTCTCGCTCCTTGTCCTTCTTCCTTATACCAGTGACAGTTGTGAAGCCTTCCCGCACCCATTCAAGGGACAGAGTGAAAAAGTGGCTAATCACATGAGCAAGCCTATCTGGAGTTAATCTGATGTACAAGGTCATCTTGCTCTTGATCATTATTAGGCAGGGACCCTTGGAGTCAAATTCAAATTGAAATTAAAACAGAGTAGAAGGAGGACTATAAATAAATCAACAGTTAACAAGTATCTCATTGAAGCATATTAAAGGGCTTTGTATATTTAATCTGCACACAGTGTGCTGTGTCTGGTGGTGATTGATGCTTTTTCATCTTTTTTTGCAGCTTTTATGAGAGCTGGTGGTAATCTCCTGAGAAACAATATGATTTGTAATAAAACGATTACCTGTATTAAATAAAAATAATATATACATAGGAAATGCTGTTAGCGCGACAAATCTGGTTAAAGATATTACCACCACGAAAAAATGTGATTTTTTCCCTGGCTGTCTAATTCATTTTAGGGAAAAGTAATATCTTTAAAACTTAAGCCTGTATTATTTATAAAGGAAGCAATAACTGATTTTCCCATTTCCTATATTAATAAATTTATTTGCATATATTTATATCAGAATTAATGAGTTTTCTCTCTCTACAAATGCAAAAACTGCACTGAAAGGGAAAAAGAGAATCAAGAATTGCTTTATGCTTTTAGATTGCAAGACAATGAACTCTTATGACTTTTCTACAGCTAGACACAATAGGTCTCTGTTTCTTTCCTTTCAGTAGAGGCCTTACTGCCATCAAAAGTATTAGAAAATATGCTTTTTAAAACTACAGTCTAGCAGGGTATATACAAAGCCAGTAGGCAAAATGATCTCTAGAGAGAAATCAGAACTTCACTAATTGGTAACACTAAGCATCACCTCTGTGGTGCTCTAGACCCAAAGACCTCAGTGTTTTTAAGAGTTGCTTACGAACGTGCAAAGACTTACAATATGCCCAGAGATGCTGAGAAGTTGTTACCTGCTCGTAGTGCTTAAATGACTGCTCGCGAGTCATTAACATCATGAAGAATAAAGACCTTGCTCTCTATAAGTATTTTTGAGTCTGGAAAAGTCAACTGATAGCTGAAATGCAAGAGTGGGATAAGAATAAAAGGAGATAAAAAAGCTGAGTTGATTGGAAGCAAAACTCAATATTGAGGGCAGGAAGTCCTAGAATGCCTTTCCAATAAAGACACTAAACATGGAAATCTTTGCTGCTCTTTTGTGGTGCTGAGATCAATTCCTGAAAAGAATCCCAGGAGGTACTTGACCAAGGTAAAATGGAAGGTACCAACCAATACCTGTTTGATAAGCCAATTTTCCCTCCATTCCAGTACAATATGCATAGCACATACAAAATTTTATCCAGAGTTAGATTTCAATAAACTTAAAAAAAAATGAAATAAGGTTTCTCCTGTGCAGTCCCATTACCGAAGGCAATGCTTCCTCACTGCCATCTTCTGTGGTCAGGTGCAAATCAACTGTTTGACTTGAGAGACAAGATGTCATGCTGACATCAATTTTTCTAAGAGAGTGCACCCAACTGTTGCTTGTCCTTGTCATGTATTCAGACAGTCCATTTGCAGAGATAAATGTAGCTTTTTCACTTTTTAAGACACTGAGAAGCCTTCACAGCTCCCAAAGGCAGCAGCATCTTACAAGAGCTTAAGTGTGGGAGTTCTCTTTTTGCAGCCTGATTATACAGTTCTCAGATCTGCTGTTTTCCTAACAGCATCTCACAGTTAGCAATTCCTAAGCTACCACAGGACCAGTCACCTGGGGGAAATGACAACTGAGCTCCACTGAACGTGCACCAACATAAAAGCAAAAGAATAACAACAGAAGGAGCTCAAAAGTTTCTTTTAGTGGATCCACACCCAGAAAAAATTTTGTGTGTTTCAGATCTCAGTAGCCTTTGAAGATAACTACCCTCACAAAACTGCTGGTTACCTGCTACTCACACAAACACAGCCACAAAGCATTCACTCAGACTGCAAACTCATTATGCATGAAAAGTGTGCCAGGGAGATCCAGCAGCCTTTGTTGTTTACAACAAGAAATAACTGCTCCACAGTCATTCATGACTGCAGCTAACATATGGCTCACAGAATGTGATGGCAACCATTGCCTCAGGTGGTTCACTAACCCATCAGCTACTGCTGGTAACAGCCGATATCGTAGGGCTTATTACTTAATTAACACAGCACTTTATTTGTATTACTTCACTGAAAAAAAACCCAAATCACAACAGCAAAGCACTTGGAAAGCTGCAGGAGACATGGCCATCCCTCACTATGTATACAGCAGTCTCCAAGTGTGAAATATTCTGGCCAAGCTATCTTCCTGTATTTCTCACAAGGATAGGTAGATTTCAGCAAGCTACTCCTTAAAAACTATGCCTTGGAGGATTGGACCTCCTGGTAGACCCCATTATAACACAACACATTACAGAAAAGAGGGTAACAACTCTCTGCCAAGTGTATTTGCTTGAGCATTACCAAGTGCTTGCTGAAAAGGGCAATCAGGAAATTTGGTGCCCCCGTATGCTGAGCAGATGGGAAAGGTACGAAGAACATTCAATTTCCATAAGTTCAATTCCATAGTGAGAGCCAGATTGGCACTGTGTAAACATTAACAAGTTCAGAACAAGACTACACCAAATATTCCTCCTGGAGCATTGGATGTAATCTCATTCCACTTCTTCAGGAAGTTGATCCCATGATCCCTATCATTTCACACTTACCAGAATCTGTATGTCCTCACCTGGCCTAGGAATGCTCTTTATGCCACCACAGCAAGCTCCAAGTACTTGTCAGTAGCCCCATGACTGTACTTGAGTTTAGAAGACCTGGCATCTTAAAGAATATCATTCCAAGACTCATCTGCTCCAAGTCAGAAGCTTATGGTCAGACAGGCAATAAAACATTATTTGTTTACATGCCTCAGCTCTCTCTCACAAAGCTAAATAATCCTTCTCCCTCACATCAATCATGGTCCCTTTAAGATGTTTTTGCTGAATTCAACATTCATGGCACAAATGTTGCCCCAAGTAAGCCCCAAGTCCACATATAGAGCATATAAAATGTCAGAAAACTAATCTCCCTTCATTACACAGCCACAGTAACATACTACATGGTTCCTGACAAGGTGTAGGAGGGAACTTATCTTGCCCTCTTACCTGCAGAGAACAGAAGGTCTGGGTAAATGGCTCCATTCGGACCAGGTAAGATGCCACGATAATTGCTGATGAGTAGTGAGTACAGTAATGGCACTGGGCTGACAGATCTCCTGGAAATTGCACACAAATCACATTCCAGTTCAAAATACCACCATTTCAAGCCCATAGCATCCAGCTATCACAATACAACTAAATAGGAAACAGGTATTTTCAGCAGATGTGTTCAAAGACCTGCAAGCTATAGCACACCTCGCACTGAATAGATGCATTGAATGTGCACTGTTACTACTGAACTATGTTCATTTTTTGCCTTCCACATTTAATTTTCTGAAGAATAAAGCCTTTAACTTTCCAGGCCATCCCTTTCTCTAGTAGTGCCAAAAAACTCTTGGTCTTAAGAGGTCAATAGCCTCAACATTCTGTTTCCTTTTCTTAAGATAGCTGTTAACCTGTGTGCAGCAGTCTTTTACATGTAGCTTGGCTAACAAGACCAACGTGTGCAGCTTCGTTAACAGCTCAGCCTTTTCCAGGGAACATTGCTTTCTGCTGTAGCTTTTGCTCCTGTCCAAGGAAAGAGAACAGAATGCAGCAGTATAAGGCACATGAGGCAGTACTTGCAGGAGACATTTCTCTTTGAATTGTCAGTCAGTTTGTATACAGCAGTGAGAGAGGCTCTCCTTGGCATGGTGTTTCCCTTAGCCACATCTCTGCAAAGGTTTTGGGTGTTCTGAGGGGACTCAAGCCTCTGTTGTCTATTAGCCTCCTAAAACACTCACCCTCACTTTTTTCCACTTCATTGAAGCGCTGGATAAACTTGTGTTTCCTCTCCACAGTCTGTGCTCCCATGGGCTTTGACAGGTCTCGAAATGTGTGAGGGTTAGTGAGGTTTAGAGTCTGAAAAGAAACCCAGCAGAGATGGAGATTTTAAGATTTTAGACATCATAACTATCCCTGTGACACTGGGAGGTGGTAAGGCTGTGTTGGAAGTTTTACTCATACAAGAAGATCACAGGTTTAGCCTTCTCTGGAACTTCACATATAAAGGACCTGGCAGGTTGCAAATTGCTCTCAAGGCTTTTCTGTCCAAAACTCTTTCTCTGTGTTCACAGAAACCTGTCCATGCCTATCTGCTGAGCTGATGCAGCATGTCCTTAACTAGGCCTGTATTAAACAGATGTTAAGCCACAGAACGTAATCTTCAGTATGCTAACCTGAAGATTAAAGCTAATCTATACCTGAAGATAAAGCTAATCCCTTGAAATCAGTACTGTTCAACCTTATTACTTCAAATTTTAAACCCTTGGTCTAGACCCCTCTGCTTCAATGGCATCATTCACCTGTCCTTTGTGCAGTTGGTACTGCAACTGCACAAGAAAGTCCGTAATTCTGCAGCCAGCACTGACCTCAGAGTGGTAGTCAGCGAGGACCCATGGAAACACAGGATACTGCATGTAATCATTGTAGCTGCGGCCAGCCAGAGTGTTCAGGTACATGAGGTAATCAAAGTTGCTGATCTCCCTCTTCTGCAGGGAAAGGACACAAGTATTAAAATCTCCAGACTCTGCCCCTAAAATCTATGCAAAGACACCCTCACAGACCTGTGGTTCCCAGCTCCACCAGGACAAGAATTATATAAATAGTGAAATCAATCATCCTTTGCCATTCAGATCAACAAAATACCTCTTATACAACAATCCATTCAACAGAATCTGTCTTCATTTAATCTCTTCTTCAAACAAGCCATTTGCATTTGTCTATAATCATGCAGTGCTTTTATGCTGTATTTGCATAACAGAGCACTTTTTCTTGATTTAAAAGTGGGCCAAATGCATGCAATCTGGATGTTGGAAAGCCCTGGACCACTCCCTATACAGAAGAGGCTGCACAAAGTGCTACATATAAGCAAGAAGGTATGGATTTCTTCATTTGTCTTGAGTCACCAAGATCACAGCTACAGAAAAGTAAACACGTCTCCCAGCTCAGCAAAACATCCATGCACTGGTTTAGATGTATAGATGATCTGTGAACAGGCATTCAGCCAAGTGGCTCTCTTTGGTCTCGATTTAAAAATGTGCAGAAAATCACACTTTATCTTCCGGAGAGTAGCACCATATGTTTCATAGCAGGAGGAGCAAAATCTCTGCAACAACCAGATGTAAACACTGTGCTCCTCTTGCCAACAACCTCACCTCCAGCAGTGAGAGAACAGCTTACACCTTGAGGTACGTGTACACACGCACACACGCGCGCGCACATCTGCGTGCAGACATATCTGTGTGGTGAAATTCTTTAGTTAATCATGTGCAGCCAAGATTAGCTTACCTGCCACTTCTGGAGCATGGTCTTTTCGCCTCCTGAGTGCCTCCTATAAGGAACAAACATTTAATTGAAACAGTTTACTTCAGAACAATATGAGAAAGTCAACACATTAACATCTGTGCTCCCTGTGCCCCCTGCTCTCATCGCACAGAAATGAGAGAATACCAATACTAGAAGGCTTAAGTTCCACCATTGACCAAAAAGTTCCAAAATCAGAGTGTCATTGATTAGGTTAGTGCTGTTCTGAGTTAAGCCACACTGCTCAGTCTGTACTCCCAGTCTCAAGCCATTGTAGAGCTATAGAGTGATAATGACAGGTATCACTAAGCCTGTCTGCTCCTGTTCTGATGCCTTATTCTCAAAAGCTCATGCTTTTCTCAAGCATTCAGAAAATGCTGGCTTAAAACCAGAAGTCTCTCAGTCTCCATATCAAAGACTGTTGTTGCACAAAGCACTTTGAAACGAGTTCCTAAAGAGTGGATTGTCATTTTAATATTTTTTAAAGAAATAAATATGTCTTTTCCACTTTTTTTAGTTTTCAAAATGCAACTTCTTATTAAAAATTTAAATTAAAAACCCAGATCAACTAAAAGCAGGGTATTCCCTTGAGAATAAGAAAGAGTCAAAGGTTCTGAGGAAACAAAAGTTGCATTTCAACCTCACTGAACCAGAACATATGTCAGTATTTGAAGACCATGGACTTGCTCTTGTCAATATCTAGAGACTAAACTGAGACAAGTGACAGCTGGTAAATAACCCCAACACAGTCACTTATGCACTCTCCCTGCATAGGGATGAAGGAGTTGCAGAAGGAAAAGTGAGAAAACTTCTGGGGAAAGATAGTTTAACAGAAAAAGCACAGGATGTGCACACAAGCAAAACAAAACAAGGAATTCACTCACTACTTCCTGTTGGCAGGCCAGTATTGAGCCATCTCCATGGCTCCATCATATGTAACTATGATTTATGAAAACAAACATCACTTGGAATGTCCCAGCCTCTTATTCCCCCAGGTTTATATGCCGAGTATGGTATAGCTTGCTGTGGAACACACCTTTGGCCAGTGGGGATCAGCTGTCCTGGCTATGCTCCCTCCCAACTTCTTATGCACCCCAAACCTCCTCATGATCATGGTGGGACAGTTTGAGGGATAGAAAGGGCCTTGACCCTCTGTAGGCACTATTCAGCAATAACTAAAACATCCCTGGGTTATCAACACTGCTTCCAGCACAAATCCAAATGCAATTTTCTTCTACAATGAGGAAAATTTACTCTGTACCAGCCAAAACCAGTACACAGACTGAAGAAACTTTTCATCTGCCAAAGTAAACAGGCTTACTGATGTGATACAATACTGGTGGTAAGAGAGGCTCTTCCCTTTAAGAGTAAAACAAATCCTAAGGTGCCAGTTCAGAGTCAGGACATTTCAGTTCATGAAATGTAAGGAAATCAGTTCAGAATAGATTATAAAATTACTGCAGAAATAACTAGCTGCTATTTTTCACTCCTGTGCTTCGTATTTGATCACACTAGAAATCCACACAGTAAGGCTTAAAGTAGCTTCAAAGATCTAAATAAAACACCAGAATGGTCTACAATCATTACCATTTTATTGAATTTGCAGCAGTAGATTCTTGTCAACCACCTCTCATGCTTATGAATAATTGTTTTACTGCCTATTCAATCCTGGACCAGTTAATACTGTAAATAAAGGAAAAACACTACAGTTTACACATTATTTTATTCCTTGCTTAGGACTCTCTTCAGAGAAAAGTGTGTATGTGAGAGAAGGATTTTGAATGCATAAGCATGAAAGCCAGGATGAATTCTAGCACATAGTCTGCAATTCCGAAGCTTTACTTAGGTCTCCTGCTAAGCATATGAAACGTAATAATGATAGGCTATGTTTCTGGAAATCAGTACACTCAAAGGTGTAGAGTTCATATCCAGTACAGAAAAATATGATTTTCACTCTTTGTCCAAAAAAAGAATAGAATGTCAATTTACACAGGGAAAAATCAGAAGAAATTCTACTGACTGGAGTAGTAGTGCTGCACCCTCAGTTTGAGCAGCACATGGCCCATGAATGTGGGAACTTCAAAGTACAAAAGAGGTATCATGAACACTTATCCTTTAAAATTAGGTCCTCTCACACTCTATGTACATTTCACAGAGCTTTGCCTCAGTGGCCTTTGTAAGGCCTCCAAGACATGTTTGGAACTAGAGAGGGTATCTTAAAGGGATGTAACAGGATCAGGATTCCTGTCATTATTTGAAGTGTGGTTGGATTAAGCTGTCTGTTACAGAGAGATCAAGTTAGGTTCTTCCCTTTCCACAGGGGCATACTCCCTCACTAAAACCATCCATGTTTATTTTGGATTCCTGGCTGAGTTAGAAAGCAGGGGAGAGCATTATAAAATGCTTCACACAGAACTAAACTGGGCCAATCTTGTGTGGAGGTTATGTAAACATACATATGTTGACTTGTGGGTGCCATGACACCCTAGAGAAATACTTGCTCTGCTTGTCTCAAGCTCTAAACAGCTAATAAGACCATACAAGGGTCAAAATAATTCTCTCCTCTGTTGACTCAGGGTCTCCAAAAAAGAACTGCATTACAGGCAGCTCAAGCCTATTTCTACCTTCTCCTTGATAATCAATTAGCATTTTTCCAGCCAACACCTCTCTAGACAGCACAGCAAAAGCTCAGTGTAGATGAAGGTCAGCTATCCAACTGCAGTAAGTGCATTTAAAAATAAATAAATAATCAAAGGCTGGTTTGTAAAAGAAACTGAAGTGCTTTATAAATATAAATAACTGAAGTTCCAGAGGGAGTGAAATTACATGAACTCAAGAGAAGTACCTACAGATCTATCTATATCTTAATTTATAAGGTATTTGTAGGGCATGAGCCATGGCAGAATGTAAACACAACGTGTACTAATGATGATCCACCTTTGGCTACTTTATACGTAAGTGATTTATTAATCCCTCTTCCATTAACCTCAGACTATGATCTCACCCTTGTGATAGCCAGTGTGCCATTTGCTAGAGACAAGTAGATCTCAACCCATTTGGAGATTCATTGCAGATGAGATAATCTCAAATCTTAAGATTTTGCCCTCACTAAAATTAATATTAAAATTCCAATAAGCTTAATAGATTCATAGTTTTCACAAAACTGCTTAATTTTTTTTCCTTCCACCCTCCAGACTACAGTCTAAAAGACTGTGCCAAGACTCTCCTAAACCAACTCTTCTTTAAGAATCTTTGCAATTACCAAAGATATTGTAAGGAAAATCTCCTTTTTAGTAAGCCAAAATTTATGTCCAGGTCATACTATTAACAAAGGAAAGAAGGCTTCAAAAGAAATACCAGCTTTCCCTTGTGAAACAATCAAGTCTCTCTCAAATTTAGAAAAGTTTTAGGTTAGATTACTTTATTCTAAAGGTACAGTGTCTTCCTTGTTTGACTGTACCAGTCCACCTTCCAGTTATGCCTAATCTATGCTAAAGAATTGAGATGTAATTCAAAATATAAAATAAATGCCATATTCAAGTAGGGCTCCTTGAAGCAGGGTGTTTTGAAGGGGCTTGGGGTGGAAAAAGGAATCTCCCTCATTTACGGAACATTGCTTTTCACCAGGTGCACTCCCGGTTCTTAAACCAAAGGGATAACATTTCCACCGTGGAGATGCTGCACTCAGGCATACTTCACATTGTGAAAAAACGCATCAAGTAAAGCCAGTTAACTTGTTTAGGTGAGCAGAATGCAATCTCCAACCCTGGATTCAGACAAGTACATTAACATCATCCGCTTCTTTATGCCAATAATATCTTGGGCCTATTATCAGCAGGAGGGGCCTCAATGTTGTATCTCCTGTGAATAATACCTAAATAATCACTCAGCTTCTTCTCTTCCATAGTAGGATTTCTTTCAGATATTATTTTGAAATAATTGCAATCAGTTACTAAAAGCTTGAGCTTGGTAACCTCAGTCATAGGGACAAATTTCAATAAATTCACATGTTCCAGAGGGAAATCATTATAGCAAGTGCACTTTTGAAGGGTCACTGATAGGTATTGCAGATAGATGCGGCAGATAGATAAATTGCAGCTTATATACTCTCTGCTGCACCACTGAGCCTTCACTCCTGTGTCCACATCTACCTCATCTGGCATGTACTAAGGATGGTATCACAAATGTTGTGAGTTTTAACACACACAGACGAGTATCTCTCACTCCTCCACAGCCAAGTGACTAAAATGGGCAGTTAAGGCAGTGTTAGAAGCTGACTAACAGCATCTAACGAGCTCCAGATGCTTTTTCTTCCGGCATAATTTGAAATAGCATATTTACGGGCACTGCATGCCATTCAGTTCTTTTCCTCCCAGCTCGATCTGGCATTCTGGAACCAACCATTATGCTAATGATCTCCAAGGGCGTAGCACTCCTGTTGCTTAGTAACAGTCACTCAGTAAGTTTCTTAAGCTGCAGAAGGAGCCCTGAATGGCAGGACCCTGGAGTTGGGGAAGCCCTTTTGCCACTCCTCACTGGCACCAAGATTCGTGAAGAGCTGCCATTTTCCATCAAGGAGGTACGATTCAGAATTCACAGGACTGTGGAAAGGAACCTGTCCTGTGTTTCATGCTCATGAGTTTATTTACAGACTGAAAGATAAATTCATTATTCAAAGAAGAGAGACGGAGGACAACTGCACAGTAACAGACTGTGAATGCTCAGCCCATACCACTGAGAAAAACCGAGCAGCTTGGGACATCTGCATCTTGCCCTCTAGGCCTCTTGAGCTACTTAGCCGGTAAGATCATATGCAGGGGGAAGCCTGGCAGAATTGTTAAGATGAAGCTATGTTTTTGCTTATTCTTGGTGGACCTTGGTTTTGCAAGGGACTTCGTACTGTGTGATAATACTGTGGCCCTGAAGTCATCTGGAAAAGTAAGAATATTAGGAAAAGAAACTTTTCTCAAACTATTTACTCATGGTGGAATTTAGTCTAAACCTGCCTGTTAGCAAGAGACTGCATTTAAGACAGCCAGTGAATTAATCTTTTCCACAACAGATCATATCTTACAAGAAATGGCAACAGGCTTGTAAGCAGGGTACTGGAACTGCTTGGCTTCATGCAAAATCATTTGCTGTACAAATGCTGTTTTTAAGCTCTGCATGCAAGTATTTCACAATAGATGTATCACCTGTTCCATGGGTGAATTAACACACGTCACCTCACAGCCTTCCTGCCACCAGAGAGGTGCGGGGAATGCCGAGCTCTGCTGGGCTTGCCAGGCCTGCTCTGCAGCATGTAGAATTCCAAGAGGAAAGAGAGAGGAAATTTCTCACAGAGTAGTTCAAGATGGGCTCAAGATGGTTCCGTGCAGCTTTGGGTGCAGTGAACTAGGAAGCACCAACCCTAGAAGAAAATAATAGGCAGAACCATGGCGAAGCAGGTCCTGAAGCACCAAGCAGTGCTACAGGCAGAAGACCAGTTCTGCTCTCGCCTGGGCCAATAAAGGAAAAACAAAGATTCAGGGTCCAAATATGCAGTCTTTCAGGATCAGACTTTCTTCTTAGGACAGGCTTAAGATACAGTGGGTCATCGACACACATTGTTCTATTAATTTCTGTATCAGATCAATCTCTAAACTGGGCTTGTTAAGCACTCCTAAAGCTCTGGGCTTTCAAAATCCCATCCAGGCCAAGGAGTCTAGCAAGTGTGGAAAGGGAAAGGGTTTTCTAGTCAAGATCCATTTTAGTCAGCCCTCATCACAGAAATACAGCACTCTCCACATCAGGAAAAGGCTTGCCAACAACTCAGAGGGTGAACGTGGCAGTAGGGTGCAGGTTTAGAGAAAACAGGTGGAGAGTCTCATCATCGTTTCCTAGGTGGTAGGGCAGCACATGTACCTCTCCCTCTGCCATTCCAGGAGATGCACTGTGAGTGTAAGATTGAACAGGCATAATTAACATTTAAGTAAGTAGGACTCCTCTGATTCCTGAAGTTTTAAGTATCAGTGGCTACAAAACTGGGGCTCTCTTACACAGAGCCAAAGACAATAAGATGTGCTAAGTAAGCTCCATTATCTCCAACTACAGCCCTGTAAAGCACTGATAGTTAGTTTACAAGCATGCAGAGGCAGGAGAGCTATTCATCCCCTTGAAGTTGTCAAGCACATTGAAATATTTCTGCAGTCCTCTAGTACTAATCCCTATTTTTGGAATTGCAAATCATATTTTTCTAAGTTTGAAATGTGGTTCCAACTTTCAACCCAAACTAAATAGCATGTAGAGTGAGCACTGCCTAGGGACTTGATCAGTGCATCTGAGAGGTTCACAGCTGGATTTTAAAAATCTGACTAAAGAAGGCTGTGTGAAGAAACTCTTTGGAGCCTGGACATTATGCAGCGCATCATACAAAGAGATTTGTCTTGAGAAAAAAAATCACATTTGATCTGTTTGTTTCGACTTCGTAAAAACCTGAAAGTTCCAGGTTCAAACTTTGTAACAGCTTGGAAAGGGTTATTGGCAGAGAACTACTCCAACCCAGCAGGCTGAAGCGCAGCATTCGTCCTGCCAAACCTCCAGCACTAACCTTGTACGCCAGGCTCCCTCTAGTGCTGCCAGGCGCGCACAGCGCAGAGGGACCCCGGCACGGGGAACCAGTTACAACAGCGGCACAACGGAATGAATCTTAGCCTAGGTGGTATTTTTTAAATACTACTTTTGCTCAATGTTCCAAATGAAAAGTAATATAAAAAATTTATAGGAACTGAATACAGTGTTTGCTGAGTTTTAAACATGTTTTAAGAAAGCATTTGAAAAGAAATCGTAATTTTGAAATTAGGAAAAAAATTACATGTTTTAGCTTGAGGCTCCCATTCATTTTTAAAAGGCATACTTGATTGAGAAGCTTCACTTATCAAAAAGCACTGAATGTCTTGGTAAAATCATCCAACACAAAATTCAAACAAAGAAAAAGTTGGACCCAAAGGTCACCTGGTTCATGACAATTACAGGAAGCAGAAAGTCTCTCTCCATTCTGCTAACACATAAGAAAGCTCCCCTATACATCTTTTTCTGAAGCATGGTTGTCACCCCACCTCTGTGGGCCAGAAAGGACTCAGGGTGTCCTGTACCAGCAGTAGGGCCCTGGCATTCCCCATACTGCTCCACTTTATCTTCACAGAATTGCCAACAGGAATATTGCATTAAATCCTTAACATGAGTGAGCTGTGATTAGAAAACCCTGCTGTTTTGATCTCAAGAACTTTCTACTCACTCCTAGGGAAATTATTTACACTAACATCAACAAAGGTGAAAAGAGTACTTATTTATACTGCAGAGTAATTTGCTTCAGTTACCAGTCAACATATGCATAGAAGAGCATTGACATTGCTCCTTGGTGATATGGTTCTGTAAATACTCATAAGAGACAGAAACATGGGAGTGACACATAGAAACATTTAACTGTGTTTAAATATTTTCATATAAAATAATGAAAAACCTATTTTGGAACACACCCTCAGGGCAAGACTGAATCCACTGCACTGCTTCCAGTATTTTCTGAAGCATCTGCCTCATTACAGAGCTCTTGGGAGAGTGGGTGGTCGCTGGGTTAATGCTTTTGCATTATTTTGGGCTATGGCATGTAATTGAAAAGAAGCTGAAATGCCTTAGTTGTAGCTTGAGCTTTTACTCTTCATGTATTCACACATGATTAATGAGTAGCCAAAAAGCCTGAAGGGTTTGTAATGAAGTCTTTCTAATAGGGACATGTATTGTTGACAAATCCATATTTTGTCCTAAACAATCATTCATCAAAGCTGCAATTTGACTCTTCAAAATTAAATGCCAGAGCACCCAGACCTGAGATTACTCAGCTGTAACCTGCGCTCCTCTCTAAACTCTCACTGGGAGGGACATTGTCATCCATTTGCAGGATATCAGACACTAACCAAAATTAGCAGCTGTATTTAATGACCTTTGATTAGAAAGAGTTCACCAAACCTGAGAGTAAGCGGTCTGTACTCTTACAGGCCTCATTTCCAAGAAGCATGTAACATATGCTGAGCATCAGCATGAGTCAAAAGTCTGACTGCTACACCTACAAGCATTTTGCTGAGGGCAGGGCACCTTTACAGTGGGAACCTCTCTATCCCACAGCATGAACAAAATGACAAGGTTAGAGTACCCAAAGGAGGAGACACTTAGCAAGGCCTGGTTTAACATGGCATTAAAGCAGCACTGACACCAATCCCTGTTGCAGTTTGCCCCGTAGGTAATGTATGAATTGCAAATTCATTTCTGGCAAGTTTGGGAGCCCACCATGTTCCTGAGTCCTGCTCAAAAAGAAAATCTTAATTTCCTTTAAACATTTAATCTTTCAATAACATCCAGAGCCCAAATCTCAAGTCCATTACACAGGAAATTTCACCAACCCGTTACAAATGGCAACTGTTGATCTGGTAGAATGAGACAATTTTGGATAGCGTCTTTTAATGCAGTCTCTAAGGACTGGGTTGAGACCCACAATATATTTTACTCCAGTCCTTAACTGGCTAATGGATAATAACATATTTCATTCAGTTTCATTATATCCTAAGCTCAAATCAGTATTTAGGAATGAAAGACAGCAAATGTCTCCCACTTGTAATTTCACCCCGTAATGTAATATAGATGTTACATTGCAATGAAATAATATTGTAAATTATTAGAATTTCACATACTAAAAATACTTTCAGGAAGAATTTTTGGAGTTGCAGATTTGCAGTTGAAAAGTTCTGCCCTCAAAAAAAAAAAAAAAAACCTTCTGAAAAGTCTAGCAGCAATTTTAAGATATAACTGTGTGATTAACAGCCATGGCTTTCAAAGGCTTTATTGGAGTTCTCACATTTTATCCACAGAGTCTGGTGGGTCTGTCTGTCAACAGAGAGATGCCCAAGGGAAAAGGTCCACAAGGGAAAAGGATCACCTTGAAAGTGGCCAAAAATTCAGTCCGGGTAGCTTTTAATGGAAGGCGCCGTCTCGACTTAAGCAAAATGGGCATTGCCACCTTCCCCAAGTGCATTCTGGATCTGGCTGATGTGGAGGAACTTGATTTGAGCAGAAACATGTTAAGAAAGATTCCAAACATCATTGAGAAGTTCCAGAATTTGATGTGGCTGGACCTGCATAGTAACCAGCTTGATGAGCTGCCTGCAGCAATAGGCACACTTAAGAACCTTACTTACCTGAACTTATGCAACAACAAGTTGACCACACAAGGTCTTCCGGAAGAGTTGACCCTTCTCAAGAACCTGCATATTCTCAACCTTGGGTTGAACTGTCTTGAGACTATTCCCACCACTCTTGGGACCCTGAGGGAACTTATTGAGCTAGGTCTGTTTGACAACTCCTTGACCCTCATCCCGAAGAGTGTGAAAAAGCTCCCCAAGCTTGAGAGACTGAATGTTAAAAGAAACCCTTTACCAGAATTTGCAGAGGAAGATGAGCCAATTGACACCATTAAACGCATAGAATCACTTTACTTAGTAGAAAAAAACGACCTGTGCAGTTCCTGCCTGGAGATGTGTCAGGGTGAGAGGGACGAGCTGCACAAGTTAGAGAACATGACACCCGGCCCCTCAAATAAGCCAAGTTTCCCTTCACTCACTACACCCAATTCCACTGCAATGGATAACCAAGAAGAATGGAGAATTAAAGACAACAATCCTTGAAATATACCAAGGCACTCTACAGACCATGTTCCATGAAATCCAGCCCAAGCAAATAAAAAGCTGACCTCCCTCTTTCTCTGTTTTCCTGCAGTTCTGCATCTTTAGAGATCAGCTTCATTTTAGAAGCAGATCTCTGGTCTCTAAAATGAAAACCAGAACAACTAAACCATATGTGTGTTTGGAAAAGGCTGTTTACATCTGGGCCTGTCCCTACAACATGTTCTCCATGTTTGGGCTTTTGAGGGTCTTTTGTGTGTGTAGTGTCCAATAAAAGGATCTTTTGAATAATAGGTTTTGCTAGTAAATCCATTCCAACCACTAAGCCCCAAATATTATTTCTGTTCATTCTCATAGGGTGGGACAGAGTTGAACTAGTCTCAGTAAATACCATTTGGAGAAAAAGGCAAAAAACCTGGGAACCTTCTGCTGCTGGTGGCTGCCACCAAGCTCTCAAGAGTCTCAAAAAGGCACTGTCAGTGTAGGAACTGCAAGCCTGTTCCAATTCAGCAGAGGCAGCAAACACAAGTGTTATGCTCTGGAGTAACTAAGCAGTACAAACACAACACTTAGAGATAGATAACCAGTGGTCCTGGTTGCCATCAAGGGGCCAGATTCTGCAAGTTCTTTGGGATTTTGAGTGCTGTATCTAGGTGCAGCAATCTTCAAGTTGCACAACACAGACAGCATGACTGCCCATATTCATAGTGTTATGTTGGCCTCTGAGTCTCTCTCCAAGGAAGATGTGGAAGGGGTAGGAATAATATTTCTCTTTTTAAGGGTCTCAGGCTTATCACTTAAGCAGTGACGAAAGTGATTAAGAGAAGAAGAGTCACTGTCTTCCAAGATCTAAGAGTCAGCTTCTGAATTGACAAAATCATGTCTGGTATCCCCACAGCACTTTTAGCTTTCTGTTGACATGTACATATGCACATGTGCACTTGAGCACACACATTCACTTCTGAAAACACATCCTTAGGGCAGAGAGTGCTCACATCCTGCAAACAGCAATATACAGGGACAAGCAATGAGCAGATTATAAAAGCACTCAAGCATGACATGAGAAGAGCTACCAGTGGCCGTAATAACCTATGGTGACAGCAGATATTTAAGTATATTTGAATGATATATTGAAGTATATTGAAGAATAAAGTGCCAGCCAGGAGCATGTTATTTTTTAAATGACTACAGTAGAGCTTGGGAGTCAAAACTCCTGTGTATTTCCTATGGACTAGGTGGAAAAATTGATAAGAGATTTCCCAGAAATTCTCTTACCTCAATGTCATGTGATGCATCAAACTAGTAATTTCTTCTTCCTATGCTTCAACTGTGCAATTATTAATAGAGTATCTGGGCAAAGAATTTAGTCTGGCCTGTCTCCTTGTCTCAGGTATGGCAGGAAATGCTGGAAAGCTGTGGAAGTTGGCCATTGTCCCTCTAGATGGGGAAGGAGCCCCAAGTGCTGCTTTTGAAAATTTTTAACTCTGAAACAGCTCCACAACTCAAACAAGTAAACTCATCAAGTCCTCAGTCCATTGGTTCTGACTGGTATAGGGAAGAACACCTACTGAGGTAATTTTCTCTAACTTTCCACTTTAACACAACTTTTCTGGCTTCAATACTTCGGCAGTGATTATAATAAATTTTACATTTATTTTATTTCAATTCATGATCTAGCATGGTCCAGAAAAAGCTATGCCAAAGGCCCTTTATGTTCTCAGAGTGAGTAAGTTGCATAGGGTCTTCTCTCAGCCAGTGGAGAAAAACTAAAGGCAGAGCCTTACTGGGTTTCAGGACAGGCTACTTTAGACCTAGGCATGCAGCTCGTCTCAAATTCTCAGATTAACCATAAGTCAAGTGTTTCTTCCAATAACCACCTGCCCAGTTAATGCTCAAATTTCTTGATGGACTAATGCATCTTCTCTCAAGACATTCACACCTCTTGAGCTCCCAGCAAGCAGGGAGAAAGGAAATCCTAGAGTGAGTCACTGTTTATACAGAACAGATGCCACGCTCCACAGCCAGCCATCACCTCTGGCATAGGCTAGGCTCTAGCTGGAGCTGGTTCCATACAGCACTGACATTTTTAGCCAGTTGATGACTGGAGCTCCGGGGTTAAAATGCTCACAAGGTAGGTAATGATCTGCAACAGGTAAACTGAAAATTAAAATGGGTACAGTTGATACAGGCTACAAAAACTCAGCTGTAATGTGCACATCAGGTCTCAACTCAATTCCAGCCTCAGCAACCATTTCACAGCACACCAATTAGGCACTTGGGGCTGTGTTCCTCAGATACCCAAACTGAGAAAAGTTACAGTACTCATGGCATGGATGAAACATTCTCTCAAGCACCTCCCACTAGGAGAACACTTTTTTCCTGCGATGGTAAATCTGAGGGACAAGTTAGAATCTCCACTGTGCAACTAATACAACAAGCCAAACCTTCCATGTGTACATCACTGTCTGCCCTAAGCATGCAATGAAGAGGTTGGTATGAAAAGGCATTACGGATTAGTTCTGTCCTCACCTCACTGTCTCTTCCCACAGTAACCATTTGTGGAGAGTTTACCAATAAAGTGATATTAAGGAGGTAATAATTATTAATCATCTATGCACAGACAGTTTTTTGATACTCATCTTCATACTGTGATAAAGTATGCTAGAATGCTTTTTGCAGTTCTGACAACACCTTTGAATCCTTAAAAGGAAGGATACAAACAGGTACGTTTCTACATGCTTTTTTATGGTGCAACTTATTTACATAATTGCACTTATTACAGTTATCCAATGTTTCCTATGTTTTACCTTATATTTAGGGATTCTTCTGTTATCCCCCTCGACTTCAAAGCAGCTTGGAAAGAGCAAAATCTATAGGAGATATGAAAGGTCACATTATAGTTATGCAAATGGTTATTAGGATGCATTACATATCTACATAATGCTATGTCCTCATAACTTTCTTTGGGAAGCCACAGCATTGCCCTGAGACTCTAACCTAGGTCAAAGCTGCCTAACCTGGGACAAAGCTGAGGTAATACAACAGGCAAAAGCATACATCTAATATTAAGGAATTACTATGAGCTGGATAAAAGCAATTTCTTTCCCCAACGGACTTCGAATTTACACATAGGGTTGCAGACTTTTTGGTTTAAGATGCCATTAAAGTCAGAGAATAAAAACCCACTCAGACATTTATTTAGCAAAAATGGCAACAAGAGCACCAACCTTCATCTCTGCCATTCATATTTACATTTGCTGTGGGTTTATGATATCAGACAAACTATACCCTTGAAATGTATAGTTTTGGTGACTTTCAGCAGAGGATCACAACCTTGTCTTGAACTGCCTTTGAAAGATTCCCCCAGGGGATACTTGTCAGAACTCAAAGACAGCAAAAATAAGGGCTGGCTCTGGGGCAGATCCTGGTGATTCTAAGTAGCCACACTATGTAGCCTGTTTGGAAAGGAGGAACAGATAACTCTGCACTTTTTAATGCAATACAGCAATAGGGACTGTTCAGAGATTTCAGGAGCAGAAGGAATTGCTATAATTCTTTGGAAATTAACAGTACCAATGCTCAGTTCAGGCTGTAGAATTTAGTACAAGGAGCACTAGTACTGAAGTGGATTTTCCAGTGTAAAGGCCAGTGAATGCAATCCTGATATAATGGCCAGAACTGCAGTAGACAATAATATTGCAAATTAATCACTTCAAAGTCTTACATTCAAGTTCCATTAAACAAGACAAGCACATAAGGAGATTTTTTTAATGCCATTGTTAAAAGTTAACTCCACAAAGATAAAGTAGGAAAGACAAGAATATATTTTTACTAAAGAATCTAGTGATACTATGAGGGTTGGAAGACAGCAGGAAGAAAGCTTCTTTCAGCCAGTACTGTGAGGTGAGGTGAGGTGGAGGTGGCTCTCTTCTCAGTGGGAGGAAGGAAAACAGCTACAGTCAAAATTTCCTGGGGTGCAGGGATACACAACACAGCACTGGGTTCTAGAAAAGTCTACACATTAGATCTCTTGATAAGTAAACAGCTATGTAATGTTCCAAAGAGTTCACAGGTCAGCAAAAGGGAAATTTCACAGCTAAAGTGTAACCCATTTAAGCTCAAGGAAAAAATGGGAAAAAAAGCTCCTGCAGCAACACAACAGACACCTGACACCAGGATAAATCAGGGTGGTATACCAGGAGCATCACCAGGAGCATTCCCACACCATTGTGAGCTAGTCATTACCTTTTAAATATCTTATTGCGGTCACTATCATGGAAGACAAGAAATCTGGAGTAACCATTTTTGAAGAATATTTCCAAAGCGATCTCCTGGAAAGATAAACATTTACAGTGTGAAGAGCTGCAGAGCAAAGCCTAGTGCTGCAAAGGTTCCATCATGGTCTGTCCAATTTTTCAGGGCTTTAAAAAAAAGACCTTGACTTTTTTGACAAATGTGCAGAACTAAAGCAAAATATATCTAACATTCTAAATTTCTTCAACTGTAGGGATGATCATACTAGGTGACTAGGAGTTCAAACGCTTCTTTGAAGCAAAACCAAACTCCAGGTATTGGTACCATCACTCTCCTTTCCCTGTGGCTTCTGAAACATTTTTATCAAGAAATCTTGGTGTGATTAATAAGACAATAGTAGCATTAGGTTACAACTAGGTGATAAAGATAACACAAGGAGAGGATTCTAAATAAAAGTTTCTTTTAGAAAGCAACCATACTGCTTTCTAAATTAAGACAGAGCCTGACAGAACTGCCAAATAATTTCTCCTGACTAGAAGCACCAAAGGAGGAAGGGCAGTTATGACATTTCACACCAAAACTTTGAGGAATTAATGCTGAAAGCAAACGTCACTCTCTTGTCTCCCTCCCCAGAATGTCTCAATACATTGTTTTGCTGGGCATTAAAATATAATCCTATTATTTACTTAGTAAGAGGTCCTCTTTTTCCCCAAGTCATTCAAATAAAACTATAAATAACATGTAGTGTCTGGGAGCCCAGACATGAGTTTCAATCCAAATGTGGCAGGCGCAATACAAACCTGGAGAAACACTCTGATGGCAGGTGGCCCATACATGATTCACAAATAAAATATAAAGCAGAAAGGCAATACAAGAGCAGCTATGACAATAAACAGTTTGCAGCATTTGCTCTGAAGCTCAGCTTTCCAAAAAAGATCTGCTCAAGTGTTGCCATTACAGAACCGGATCAGTGCTTTGCTCTGGGCTGGGCTATGTGCATGGACAAGAGGAGACCAGCTGAGGCACAGTCACCTCCCAAACAGCTGATCTACCTGTCCTGCAGGGAAAGCACAAGGAATCAGCTTTCCTTTTTTTCCACAATATATTTTTTAAGAAGTCCGTGGCACAGGGTCCCAGCACAAGCCTGATACAGATACCCGAGTTTTCAGTTGATTAACTGAACAAAACAACCCTGGAACAACAACAAAAAAACCCAAACCACAAAACCCCTCAAACCAACAAGCTCAGCCTTTGCCCCAGGCCCATTCAAAGACTGTTTCTACTCATTTCCACTTTTCACTTTGGGTCACACCAAAAATTTCTATATTGTATGTTTAAAAAAATCCATGCATACACAAATGTAAACATATGAGCAGTTGGAATTCTTCTGCTAGCAACTTTGATGCTACCTCCCGAACAGAAGAGGTGACAGTTCTGCTCAGGCTGATCACCAGTGATCTTAGCAAGCTTCATACAGTTACTCAGAATAATGACTTACCATTCCTGTACATGCTTGGTGAGTGACCTGACCACTGCAATATACTGTATCTCAAAACAAGTGTCATCTACCAAAACTGCACAGTCTGCATACATAATTAAATATAAAATAAAACAGGTCTGACTCATGGATGAATACCATACTACATGACATAAGGATTATCAGCCCCGTTTTCTCCAGCTTCTGAATTTTCTGAATGATTTTGTAATTCCCTGCTGGACCTCAGCTTTTCAAATATGGATTCAAAATAACAAGTAACTAGTTACAGCTGCTTTAAAACTTCATATTTTGGTCAAATCTGTGAATTACTCCTTTGACTGTACCAAAACCCTCTAAAGCAAGTACAGGCTCTGGTGTTGCAAGAAGCTCTAGTTACAACTCCTCTGTGACTCTCCCCACAGATTTACCTAAACGAGACAAAACTGAAAGGGTACCAAGGTCTTCACCTTTACCAAGGTGATGAGTAGCTCCTGGGTATTACAGCTACAGGCACAGAATCCTCTTCTTTGGCTTATGGTTCTTTTATAAAATCACATGCATGACTTGAAAGTTATTCCAAGAGGCCCAGGATAAGTGTGTTAGTAACCCATAGTACACTGCTGCCATGACTACTGAAGTTTCTGGGAGCTGAACATTACTGGAAGGCAGCCACTTAATGATAGCTTCCATAAAAATAAAGAACATTAACTTCAAGTCTAATTTTCAAATGCATTGTGTGAACAACACTCTTAGCGCAACAGTTAATAAGCCAACCACTCCAGTCAGGGTGTTTAAACACTGTGGTGAGTATAGAAAGGAGTTTGTATTAGCAAAGGCTAATGAAGCAATGATGGGACCAAAAGCATTTTGATACTCAAGCAAAAAAATATCAGCAGCCTTAGTGAAAACTGAGCAAGTGGTTTTCAGTCACATGTCATTACTGCTGTTGCAGCTTTCCCTGAAATGACTGAGTATCTAATTCCTACCTGCAGGAGAAAGCGCATTGGATGAATCTCTTTGATATCATGATACAAATAACGGGAACACAGCTGGTCTCCCACAGCATGATCTTTATGACATAAGTTGAAAATAAATTGATCACTGATTCTGTAGGAGAAAAATAAATAAAAAAAAAACTAATTTGAAACAAAAAAGACCCGGAGAGCCCTCTTGAACATTCTTGGCCTCTCCTAAAAAAAATAACAATACCAAGAGATATCAAGGTATAAATAAACTGAAAACAATGCTAAATATATAAAGTTAAATATGAAGGGCAGATTTTATACTAGTTACCAACGTAAAGACCCTGTGGAGGCTGGGGTAGGTCTGGAGATATTTTAGTACATGCAAATGGGCAGACAGCAATGTTTTGCACACTTTGAAGTCTGAGAATCAGCAAGGGAAGAAACTTGTTGGGAGCATCTGAAAGCCCAATTCAAGGGTAAGCATCATATGGACACACACCTATTGTAAATAGCAATTACTTGGAATTAATAATTAAGCATTTAATTAATTATTATTTTAGTTGTGTATATGTATTAGAATTGCAATCAACAGCCTAGCCCACAGAAAATCCTTTGGAAAAACAACTAATGCTTTTATCAGATCCAGTCCAATTGAACCTTAAGTCATCTGATCAGATTGACTGATACTAGACTTAGTAAGATTGGGATGCAGAGCAGGCATCCAGGGAGTAAAAATACTGAGCTACTCACTGTCCCACTGGGCCTTGCACAGGAGCACACAGTATGCACAAAGAGCTTGGTCTAATAGACTCATTTTCAATATTGATCACTTTCAATAAATCATGAGTCAGGAGATGATGCTAGTGTGCCAAATATTAATTACAATTCTGTCTTGGAAAAAAAACCCCAAAAAACTTATGAGACAATGAAGCCAAAGGCTCTTGTGCTAACTGTTTCATATGAATAAATGATGAGTTACTCAGAAAGAAACTTTAACAACACTATAACAAAACTGAAAACCAGCAATGTATGTGTGAGGCTGTCCACCATCTCCATCTGTTGAAGATGGGTGTTCTCATGGCACTTCCAAAACCTGTGAACAAGCACCTATGTTAGTCCTGTTAAACAGTTTTTTTAACAAATGGAAAGGATGGCAAACTTCTTGCTGTGCTATTATTTAGCTTGAAATCCCCACCCAATCTGTGCAAATTCAAGGTATCCATGTACCAATATTGAAGTTGATCAAGCAGACCTCTGGAAGGAAGGAAAGAATGACTCGCCTGGACAAGCAGTGATGAGTGCAGTAGACTTCCTCCTGAGGGGATAACACGAAGCCCTCGCAGATGTAAAAGTGCTCTCTGCCGAAGAGCAGCACCCCTTCCAGTGCTGTATGACCCTGCACAACTGCCACGGAGCACTTGAACGTAACCTAGAATGGAAGCAAGCATAATAAGGCCAGGAGATGGCAACACAGGAGACAGAGGCAGCAGGGAGCCAGAGCCAGTGATGCAGAAGAACAGATGTTTGTACCAAAAAAACAGCCATATTGATTGGCAGGATCACAGGGACAAAGTCACAAAATCACTGTACAACTGACAGAAGTCCAGTCAGAATACATGAATCTATCAATCTAAGATAAAAATTCTAGAATATTTTTAAAAATTTCCCTTGACATCCCAACACTCCACTTGTTTTTACTCCCAAGTAAACCAACTTGGCCCTTAAAATAGAGGAATTTCTCAAACACACAGTTTAAAAAATGCAGATTTTTTCAAGAAAGCATTCTGCTTATAATATATACCAGTTCATAGAAAGTGTTCTTGGGAATTGGCCAGTTTTTATGAAGAAAAGAAAGCCTTTTTTCTGGAACATTTTATATGGCTGAGAGATAGTGCAGAAAGTAAACAAACCAATTTAGAGATTGGAAAATAGTGTGGCCTGCAGAGAGTTTAAAAGTTCGGATTTTAAATCAAGCAGTAGTTCATTGCAAAGAACTTCCCTTACATTTAGAAGCATGGAGTTCCTTATTCTTGTCTGCTCATAAAATATTCCATATATACTCAGCTCCAAAAGCTAAGTCCACTGGTAAGTACAGTCAACTGGGATGATCAAGGTCAACTCAATGTTGTGCCCAGTTTCAACCAGAACTTTCAACCAGTACCTCCTCTGTTTCTAGGAAGGGGGCAGTAGCTAATCATCTATTAGCCCAGCCTCAAAAATATTGCTCCCAAAACCTTAAAACACTAATACTACCATGCATACTAGGAAAACTGCTCACGTCTGTAAATTAGCACAATCCTGAATTGCATAGAATCCAGAAATGAGTGTAAAATTTTGCAAGTTGAGTCCATCTGAAGCTGCAAGGACCAGAGGGCTATATACAAAGGGATTAGAGAGGTACTTCCATAACAGGAGAACATTCCTGGTTCAGAAATGTAATGCAATGTTCTTAAGAGAACAGACTGACAAGTATGAGAAGTATCACAAAACCTGTTTTTCTCTTAACATCTGAATCTTATCTCTATCAAGCTTCATAAAGAACTAGGGGGCTCTATTATTTTATGGGGAATGCAAAATTGACACAGAAATGGAATTGGTTTTACTAGGTCATGGAAAGTCTATATGATAATATGTAGAATATGGTTCTCCTTTGCTCTTTGCCTTTGTTCCTAACATCACTATTTCTTTAGTCAAATCTACAACCTTCCTTCGCATCCCAAACATAGCTAAGGTCAGCTGAAACAGACTCACACTGCCTCACAGGCTTTTGGTCATTGATGTTAGGATATCATAAATATTGAATTCATAAGTAAATGAAATAATATCTTGTTTCCACACTTAAATACTTTACTGAAAAGCAATTATTTTACCAACAAATGTGGTGCTTCATTTTGAACTCACTTAGTGGGCACAGAAGGTTGTTTTCTTCATTCTGGTTTTAAGGTGAAAAAAACAGCCCTGGGATATTTCTGTGGGTAATTTTTCACGAAAATCTCTTCAGTCTCCTTCCCCTCTAAATGATTTCTAAGAGGAAGGTAACATTTTTCCATCACCTCTCCCACAGGAATGCCTGTCTCTGCGGGAATATGCCAACCACAGAACTCTGAATTGGTGTGCCTGCCATTACATGGTTAGAGACATGTATGCTTGCACTGAGAATACTGGGGAATTCTGCTCACATTAGCAAACCACATGGTTTCCTGAAGTAATTAAATAGGAAAAAGATTGCTGCTTCCCAAAAGGAAGGTAACTGAATATTGAAACATCAGGCAGTTGGATAAAGCAGCTCCACTGACACAAAGTTGAAATCCAGACTTCTAAGAAATCCACTCATCAAACCCAGAGATCATGTGTGTGGGTACAGGAGGCAAGTTGATCATAAAGGAGGCCTGCTTATGATCACTTATATGGTCTGGCACAAATAAACACTTCGCTATTCGGCCTAAAGCAGAACCAGGGCACAGTAGTAGACCTTGTTGAGGGGGAAGAGCACATACCTCTCTTGCACAAACCTTCAACTCTAAGTCCAAGTATTTTGTACTATCCCATCAGAAACCGTAAATAGTGTCAATTACTTTCTTCAATTTTATATTATTTCTTCAAATTTATATATGTATTAAATAGATCTGCATTATTTGAAATACAAGAGCCTTTGAGCCGCGTAATTTTTTTTTTTTCGGGGAATGTGACTTATATTAATGCTGATGAATAGCAAAGACCTGACGGAGTTTTATTGCAGAATCTCCCTCCACCAGGACAGTGCTGTACCTGCAAGTCTTGTACCTTCGGTCTTGCATTGAAACACCAAGTAACTTTAAATTATCGTAAATTAAACAAAACCTTTAATTTTGTGTCAAAACAGATCAGAACCCAGTTCACAAGCTACTAGAATCATTAATCAGTGAAGCAAACATGACATAAAATAATTGAATAATTACCTTCTAAGTTATTGCCCAAAGCCCTGCATCTCTTGATTGCTCAGTTCATTCAGATGTACAAGGGAACGCATTCACTCAAACTCACATATCCCCAATGCCTTTTCTGAGCAGTGCAGGAAATAAAATGGCTCCAGTTGCCTGCTAAAGTGCAAACAGCTCAGGAGGCAGCCCCTGACAAGGCAGGACCGCGGTGCACTAAGTGAGCACAGGACAGCTAATGTCACCCCCCGCTGCTTTGGTTAATACTTCTGTCAGCTTGGCGAGGCAGTGACTGCTGCTGGAAAAAAACATGCCTGGCATTTCTGATGGCTTCCTGCAGAGTAACATGGAGAAGAGACAGACAGCCTGAAGGCTCAAAATGAGATCAGTGCATGGAAATCATGTCTCGCATTTTCATGCCTGTCTCCTTCTGCTGGGGAGAGGTATGGGGAAGAAGGGGCAAAAGGAGGAGGGGCAGAGAAATGAATTCTGTTACAGAAACAGACCACACCAAGAAAATCAGAGAAAGTCATTTTAGAGAGCACAAGTGTGACCCCTTAGCCACTGGCAAAGAATCAAGAAAATCTGGTGATGGTATTTTGATATTTTAATAAAACAACTATTTCTATACCTATGTACAACTATCACAGCACTGTGATGTCTGAGTTTAAATACTACCAGTATTTGGCTTCCACTATGGGATGCCAACTCCTGGGCCACTGAGGGAATGATGCCACCGAAAAAAATAGGTACAGTGCAAAAGATTAGGGAATAAGGCTAGGTTGTCAATTTAATTGATGTTTCTCAATTAAACTGACAACATCAAAGACACCATCTTCCTAAGCGTCACCTTTATTTACTCCACAGCTCATCTCTTCCCACAATGTTCCTGAACCTTAAGCCTCTCCCCTACACTGGGAGGAAGCCTTGGTGAAGGCCATCCAGTCCAGTACAAGAGCAAAGAAAGAACAGAAATGTTTTGAACAGATAACAAACAGCGCAAGCATCAAAGAGGAAGTGTGAGAATTTTCTATGGCCTTAGAGGGAAGAATCTGTCCAGTATTCATGGGGAGACAGAAAGAAAACATGTGAAAGGAAGAAGGAAACATTTTGTGATATTCTTCAGGAAGACATGTAAACACCACTGAACTGGCAACCTATACAAAACTGGCATACTCTTCCAGAGGTTATAAATAAATTTGATGTAGGCACTGCTCTGAGCATGAGTAAAGGTTGTGGAGCAGCACAGGAATTCTCAGTGTCTCAGAATTTGCCATGTCTTCGGCAAATTCAGACAATAGTGTCTCATAAGAGAAAATATTGCTTGCCATGCCCCAATTTTTTTCTCTTATTTCAAGGAATTAGTTCTAATTGCTCTTCAAGAAAAGTCTGTACAGGAGTTCATACAGAGGCTGGAAAACTGTATTTGCTCTAAGGAAACAGAGAGTAACGATGTCTACTGTAGCCAGAATCCACCTGAACCCCAAACAGAAAGGAACAGATCGGTCTTCATATCCAATTCACCCTCTAAATTGCCATGTCCCCAGAGAAATTTTTCTACTTTATCTTTCCTACCTTTTCACTCTCTGCAAACTCCTGCAATATAATTTGTCTCTCCACACACAGTTCCAAAAAGTCTTCTGAATGGAAACTTTCATGTAAAGCTGGGAAGAACGTTAGCTGGTTACAATCCAATCCCTTCTGATCCATCTCCCTCTCTGCTCCATTTAACATCAGCTCTCCTACATCAGTATAAAAGAGATTGCGGTTTTAGTAGCAGCCGGATGACATCAAAAGCATTTTCAATTTAGTCTTTCACTCAATCTATTCTACCTTGGGAAACAGCATTATTTATCTGCAAAAAACAGGCAAGAGAACTAAAATCTGTGACTGCTGAAGAAGAATGCTTATTTCACGGAACCAAAGACAGATACCTGAAGTCAGTCATAATTCAAACAAAATCCCTATAATTACGGAAGATTAGGAAATGAGGAAAAAAATTTAAATGGTAGTCTTCTAGGGACATATATTGAACAGGATCTTAAGAAAGAGAGAGACAAGAGAGACAACCCACTTATATCTTGCCCAAGCTGTGTCCCAGGTTTTGCAAACTCATACAATGCACGCAGATAGAAAAGGCACTATTAGCCTTTGTACTAAGGCTGACTGTAACCACTTCATTACAAGGTGCTCCCATCTTGTTTGGAGTCTAAAACAATGAACTCCACTCATGTGTTTGCGAGGCCCTATCACAGGAAAACATATACAATACTGCATATTTTCAACAGCACTTCTTCGAAGTTTAAGCAATTGGGAGCTTTCCACACGCCCAAAAGTACCCAAAGCCTACACTTCAAAATAGCTTTTCTACTTTATACCTTTCAGGTAGCAACAAGAGAGCAGCAAATTCTGAAGACAGTTGATATATCACCTATGAAATTTGCATCAGTTTTGCCACAGATGTTACAGTGACATTTTAGCCCAGAGCACCAACAGTAAGGGGTTTTTGCTGGATTAAATTGTGCCCTAGAAATCCATACCCTAATTCCAATTATCTTTGACTATTTATGTCCACTATCTTGATGATGCAATATCACCCTAAAAGGTTACCTGGATTCACTTCAGCAGGGGAAATAGTTTCCTTTCTGTTTGCTAGGAGAACCTGAAAAGAGACTAGGTGTGACTAGAGTGGAAGACGCAGATAGGTAAACATAACTCAGAACCTTGTTGGCAGAGAAAAACACAGATTTAGAATTATATTGCAAATAAATGCCTTGGAAATTTCAAATAAACTCATTGGAAAGGAACAAATAAACATCACTGGGAAGCAACCCAAAGGAACAAATATCAACAATTAGGCAAAAGAACTATTATCTTTCCAAATAAGATCATGCATGAGGTCAGTTATAGGATAAAAATCATACTACTCAGTATACAGGAAACTGCCAGAATCCAAGAAGCACAAAAAATGCCTTAGATATGGGAACCTTATATTAAACTGCTTCAGCCATTAATTGATAGGATTTGGCATTTTGACATTAGAGAAACAGCCAGTAGTAAATACCCCACATTTACTGTTCAATATTGGCTTGAACCACCCTATTTGCTCTTTTGGCCATTCACCACTTTTAGCACCACTAGTAAGCATAAGACTAACACAACAGTGCAGCCTTCTAACTGGGCTCTGCTGCATACATTGGGAAGAACTACATCATTGAGATAAGTGATCAACTATTAGCAGAAAAGTATGGACACCTTATACTGCCCCCTGTCTGGGGAGATTTTATACAAGAAAAGAGGAAAAATCATTCTCTTGCTGTTAAATACATTGCAGCCTTTCTTAACCCCCAAAACCAGATGCCTTCAGTGGGTTCTCTACACCTGGAACAGCATATTCAGGAGTCAGGTGATGAGAACCAGAGGAAAGAGATGCACATATTTGTCAAAGGTTGGACTCTATGCTTTTGACGGTCTTTTCCAACCTTAATGTTCCTCTAATTCTGTAAAGTCATCAGCAACTGTTACAGACATGATGCACCCCCTGAAAAAGCTTTCTAAAGCTTTCTACCTCACTCTTTGTTTGCACCGTTGCCACTTGGGTGTTGACGTGCTGAATCCTCCTCCTCATTCGTGAGGGCCCCTCATAACAATCAAGAATCCATCGTGGCTGTAATGATTGTGAAGCATCTCTCCATGGGCCCCCTCTGTGGAAAAGTTCCTCCTCAAGTATCACCCAGTCCTTGGCTGCTTTGCTGTAAGCACACTGCTGCATCTGTGGGACAGAAGCACTTTGTGCTGGCTTTTGGACACTCCCCTCCTCTCAGCCACCAGTGGCAGCACCCCAATGATTCAGAGGGATCTACCCAACCCACCAGATTGGACCACTGCAGAGGGAGTGCTGCAGACCTGACAAACACAAGTGACCACTGGAAGTGTGCTGCAGATGTTACTAGTCAGAAAATAATGATAGTCTGACTAGACGATACAGTGACAAATAAGAGCATGTCACAAACTTAAAAATGGCTGCTTTCATTGAATTTCCAACTCAAACGCAGTGAGCCAGGAGAACTGCATCACAGAAGTTTTTATTCACTCAAATTTTTTTCTGGCAAACATGTGTGACAAGTGGCAACAACTGGGTTCACTGAAAACAGTCTGAATGATTCAGTTTTAAATGTACTATGGTCCCTCTGAGCAAGGCATAAATTTATTTATTTCTGCTTAGGTGTTTTGTGCAAGGAGTTAGGGAGCACCAGCATATCAATTTAAAGGAGAGAAGAGGTGAGAATTTCAAATAGGCAAAGTCCCTGATGGCCAAACCTGAAGCAGAAACGTACCTGTTGATGTTTTATTGTTTATGAGCTTGACATCTATTTTAAAAGTTTTACTGGCTACTAAAGAAAAAAAAAAAAAAAAAAAAAAAAAATTAAAATTCTCACTTTCATTCCTACCGTTGGAAGAGTGGAATAATTCATTTAAACAAAGGAAAAAAGGGTCCTGAAAATAAACTAAGGAGTCTGATTGCTGAGTGCTGCTGTATCACACTTCAATGGTAATATCAGGAGAGGAGTGTTGACTCATCAACTCTCAGCAATTCTTTAGGCACAATATTCATCTCACTTCTAAAATGCTCAGTTTCTCAAGGTAGCCCAAGAGTAACCTTTCAACAACAGAAAGTTGTTGCCCAATATTCTTGTCCTTTACCTGTACGTGGTCCTTGTACAGAGCAGCATACAGCTCCTGCCCAACCCTTCGGTACCGTTCCATACATGACACAAATCCCTAGAAGGAACATCAGAACACATTATGCCAAGGTGCTGCAGGTGTAAATCCTGTGAGGGGCAGAAGCAGGCATTTTTTGCTCTGCCTTTTACAAGAACAATTAAGGAATATGGCCTGTGTCTGCAAGTCTGATGGTTCTGCAGGCAGTGTAGAGATGAGTCAACCACCTGAGAGCAAGTTGCACACTTATACCAGGAATATAAACATAGACATCATCTTAACAAGGGTCACTAGTGGAACTACTCAGAAGTTTCTCAGAAGGAGAAAGAAAACACCAAATACAATTTAAGGCTCCTCTTTTTGCAGCTGAATTGGTACTGCAGATAGCATAAATGACAATCACCTCTTATAGAGATCGCAACTGAGGTAAGGTGAGATTATACAGGAGAGGGGAGTGCCCCCAGTGCCATATGAAGGCTGTTACACCCAGCTGAACTTCCCTGACAAACGTGAGATTGTTGTGAGCCATAGCATGAGGCTAAACTTGCTAAGAAAGTCCCAGGCTCTTACTACCTAAAGCCATGGATCAGGTAGGCAACTTTTAAATGCAGAGACTCTGTGCCACACTGGCAGTGATCCCTCACAGCAAACTGTCTGGCTGCTGCTTCCACTGGGCTCTAATTAAGTTAACACACAAGGTCTGGGTGTTGTGCCGATTACTGCTGGCTGCCAGCCAGGTCTGTAACCCTGCTGTGAAGTCACATTTATTGGTGTTTCCCTGCAGGAAGCTCCTGTTTTACACTGATGAAAGTCATTATATTTTTGTTTGTTTAAAGCATCATTAAACTGGTAATCACAGTTGTGGCCTCAGAAAACTATTCCATAATTCATATAAAACTCCCATAAAGGCTGACCTAGAAAGCAACAGCATCTCTGTGCTCTCAAACGGGTCCTGGTATAGGAGAAGAGCTGAGATCCTAGCTCTGTGTGGAACTGGGGCCATTCAGAGTAGAAAATCAATTCCTCCATTTTAGATATTCACAGGCTTCTAAGGCCAAGTCAGTGCTCTACTGGCAGCTGTTTTAAAGTTGTGTTTAGTCTGTATTTCACTCATGGTCATCAGTGAGACCCCAAAAGTCAAAGTCCACATTGCAAAGATTGTCACTGACCTAGCTCCTAGCCCTTGAAACATATAAAGGGTCCTAAGAAGGAAAACTTCTAGCCACATCTGATCAACTGAAGACTAACCACTTTGGCTTCCAAATGAGCTATAGCTAGCCAGCTTCAGCCAGATGAACATGTCCCTGTTGATCTCACAGGGAAACCATCTGGTTGTAAAGTGAAATGAACAGTTAACAAAACTGGAGATGACTATGACTGGAAGAAAAAAAAGCCACACAAGTCAAATCAACACAAAAACCCCAAACCTGAAAAAGATAACCAATAAACATGGAGAGTGTAGACCAGGCAATTATTTACTAAGTATTCAGTCAAAACAGTTATACTGTAATGCCTAATTAATAACTAATGCAAATGAGTTTCTAATAAATGAACAGATTCTATTAAAAATTGTAGGTGCTTATCCTTTAAAAGAGCAATTCTTTAAGGAGTAGATTAAATACCACAGTGCCACAGTAAAATCTATCTTAAACAAGAACATGCCAGCTTTGATAATTGTTGATGTAGTGGAACAAAAGGTTTGTGTTTCATATGCAGAAAAGCAGGTGTAAATGTTAGAACTGTAATGCACATTTTTGGGAACGGCATACTAAAGGGCCTTATTGATCAATCCTTTCCTCAAAATCTGAGTAGGAAACCATGCTTTAAGTATTTTTTTAATACAGATTTCGCTGCTTTGCAGCCTTAGGCAATCACATTGTAAGTAGAATCAGATCATTTTGCTGCCACATATTCCCCAGCCAATATTTAGAGCTTGAAAAGGTGATAGAATTCGCAAGTTATTTTCCTATTAAAAAACCAAAACAAATCACAGACTCAAAAACTGTTTCTTTTGCTGCATGGAGCCCTTAAATTGGAGAGAAAATGATTAGCACTAAGGAAACCCACAGTGTGAATTTTCTATAATTCCTTTCAAGTAAAGCAATTGAGAGACTGTTTGTAATAAGAAACAGTTGAAAAGAAAAAAAGATTGAGGTGTGACTTATAAGTTAGCAAAACTCTACTGAGCTTTGAAATGCTTTATATATAATTTTTTAAATATATATATAGATCACTTAACACTCCTGCATCTCATAAATATTCAGACTTGCCATAATACACTCATACTGCATGATACAGACACCACACATACCACAGTTCTTTCCTCACGAAACATTATGTCATCGGGGCTCTGCATGTGGAGGCTTTACTTGCATGGGTTGTGTTACAGAATATACACGCACACAAAAATATATGCCAAAACTCTTAATATATGAAAATAAACATCAAGACAAAACAATTTTAGACTTGTAAGAGACACAAGGAAAGCCCACATGTTCAAATCCCTTGCTGTGCCAAGAAAATTATCCCATGGATGATAGTGACAATACTCACACACTTGTTTTGAAGCATGTATTTTAAGTCATCTGTTGGTAAGGGCTAGAACTAGTTATATTAGTCTACTACATTAGCACTTCTGAGCAAAACAAATATTGTAAGTATATAAACATACATAGTAAGAGCATTAATGTAGCATCACAGCTATAACCCTTGTGCACTACTTTTGACCAGTACATCTTAGAGGTCTTTATGAAAGAAGGCAAAATCTTTCGTTTACAGATGGGGAAACTAAGTGAGTTTCTGGAAAATCACTGAATCCAAGAGCTGAGTTTCTGGAACAACACAGAATGTTTTGGGCTGGACAAGACCTTAAAGATCACCCATTTCCAATCCTCCTGTCATGGGCAGGAACATCTTCCTCTAGACCAGGATACTCAGAGTCCCATCCAGACTGGTCTTGAACAGCTCCAGGGATGGAGAGCCCACAACCTCCTGTCATTAGGACGTGGTTGCAGGGAAAGGGGCTATGATGGGGAAAACCCAACCTGAATTAATTTGAAACAGCCTGATAAGCCCACAAAGAAGATGCATATGGTGAGAGCATGCAGCAGTGGGAGGGGGAATCCTTTTGATGAACCAGTTTGGAAGTCCCTTCTACTCTTATGTTCACAGTGGCAGAGAGTACACTAACTTGTACCAGATCTTAGATTTCATATCCCAGGATGAGTTCATGTACTTAATTCCTCTAACTTGGGCTTTCACAACTCTACAAGGAAAGTTTTCTTAATCTAATTATGACTATTCAAGCAATCACAAGGTTTTTACAAAGTGTTTCATGGGCATAGAAAAACAGGACATCAGGTAGGGAGCTCTTAAAGATGCCAGAAACTGCACATGAATAGCATATGTGACAGTGGCAAAGTGTTTGTGCAAGACAGAAACAGATCTGATGACTCTGATTCAAAAAATCACTGTGTTTAGGGATGTGCTTAGGCATGCGTTTCACAACTTTTATGTACAGGTTGCCTGCTAGTGAGGAGGGGCAGCCTTGCCTTTAAACCAAGCATTAAAGATATCAACTCCCAGATGATAGATATGCAGCACTTGAACTTCAAAGGAGACAATTAAAAATACTTAAAAACTACGGATCATAACTCTGAAAGAAGAAAACATGAAATTAGCATCATTACAATGACAAAAAATGCATTATACCAGTGTGATAAATTTCACATCTTGAATCAAACAGAAAAGGAGATGAAATAGAACACTAAGGAGATGCCATTTTATAAAGAGCAAAATTTTCTTTAGTATATATTTCCCAGCAGCTCAACGTTAAATGGCATCCACTTGTGGTGCAGCACTGTTCTCCTCAGCAGCCTCATATGCCACCTCTCTCTGCTGGACTGCATGCCCTAACTAGTGTGGATGAGGATGTGACCTAGTCAGGAAGGACAGTTTCTTACAAAAGCAGATGATTTTTCAGGCATCATCTAGAGCCAATAATTTTTTCATAGCACATTCCTGAACTGCTATGACTTACACAGGCACAGAGCCTGATTGTCAGAAAAGTTTTGAGCCTAAACTCTTTGGAGATATGAAAACTGTCTTCTTGTATTTGTGGCAGATCTCATGCTCCTTCTTCTTCCACACATCTATGCAGAATGTGCAATTAAAGCCCAGTACTTCTGGTCCTTTCTTGCTAAATCAATCAATACCTTCCTCATCAGGGTTGCTACAGAGGACAGGATTACAGCTACCATGGCAGCTTTACAGAGAAGCATCTGAGCGCTATAGTAAATTACTAGACCTGGGTGAATTCTCCAATGCACCAGCCCTGCTCTATTCAGATAGACAAAGTGCATAACATCTCCAAATCTGCTCCTACTAAATCTGACACAGTGACCAGGTAGACTGCTACCCTCTGCAAATAATAGGCCAGCCATCTTGAGACTGGATTATTTTTCAAGTAAAGTGACTATGCACCAAGCTGCAAGTAGGTTCATTTCATAAGAGGAAAAATTGTTCCATTACTCCCCAGGTAACAATCATTAAGCTAAGGCAGGTATTGTTTTCCTTAGCAGTGTAAAGAGCGGTTTATCCTAGTCCTTCACATACACTCTCCACACTGAGGGTTGTTTGCAGGCTCTTTTGAATCACAAAATTGCTATTGCAATGTGGGTTTTATTGTTGCTTTGCCAAAATTCATTTAGCTTTTCAACAGACTGGGTTCTAGCAGTTAAGTGTTGCATGGAAGCTTCGTGCCTCAGCCCGCTAGGAGGCTAATGCAGTGTGCCAACTGCTCCTAAGGATCATGGATGGATTCCTGGCATTGCCAGTTGGCTGGGGAATAGCAGACCTAATGAGAAAATCCTCCATATTTCAGTGCATCATAAATGTACCCATACACAGGGGTAGGTTTCAAAGGGTAAACCTAAAGTGTGGTGTGTACATGTGATGAGACTTCCACACTGCATTTATCAGCTAAGTCCAGGCAATACAGAAGCCAGTCTACTTCTATAGCAGCCCTGTGTCTGTATGTGGGCATGCACACACACAGCCCTTCAACAGATGATACGACTGAACAGATTGTTTCCTGGGAGAACAGATAACTTGCCACCTAATAGCAAAAAAGGACAATGAGAGTCAAGGCATGTTTTTTCTTTAATTCTATCTCTGAGAATGGCTTCTGTGACACTGGGATATTCATTCAGCCTTTTGAGGACTCAGTTTCCATCCTGTTACAGCAGAAGCATTAGGTTTTATCTCTGAAGTGAAAGGTGAAGGTCAGACTTTGGCATTATGGGGAATAGCAGAGGAGTTTCTTCTTGCCTTCACTTGTTCTCACTCACTGCTTTCCTATTTCTACTTAAAATGTGGAAGTCCTACAGATGTATGTAACTTAGGGCTTTATTACATATTATTATCTAAATGCAGTTGTCCAACAGCCTCATGCACTGGCGTTTTCTGATTACATTTGAATCATGGCTTTTATTTAAGAAAAATTTGCCCTTCTAGTCCTTTAGCTGATGAAAGCATTCTGAAAACATCAGTATACGCTTAGAGGTCAGAGTATAGACAAAAAGAAACATCTCTCTCCTGACCTGTAAAAAATAACAGTTTTCCTAAAATTACTTAAATTTAAAGGTGACAAGACTACTTCTGGAGTTTTTTAGTTCAAGTTGCTCTGCAGCAGAAAGCATAAATATAACACAGATAGATACAATCAAGCTTTAATTTGACTAGCAAAGATGAGAGCAACAAGAAATGAATGGTCACAGACTTCAGCAGAATTAGCAACCTACACCCGCACTTAGAAGAAACATTTAAGTCAATCTTGCAGAGATTTCTAGGAGCTCCCTTGATTTTCTGTTCTTTACTTTTTATTTTAAATTGGCACGTTAATCTTTTGAATCCAAACCATTTCTTTCTGAAATTATTATAAATAAAATGTTGAATCAAAGAACTGGAAAAAAACAGACACATTTGAACCAAGAAATATGAAAAATTATTTGTCTATGTATTCAGCAAAGAAAAGAATAATCTGTTTCAATGGCCAACACATGTTTCTAGGATTTTGCTGCAACCAAATAAAACTCTACTTTCATCCAAGTTAACATCAGTCAACTCATTTGGCATCAGCTCTGCTATGTGAAAATAAAACTCTGCAACCAGCAGCTTTTGAAAGATGAGACTTTGCTGCCAACAGCTTTAAACATTAAATTCCACTTGGTGAAATCCTATATCCAAGCTTAAGCTTGATCCAGACACAATTGCAATCTCTAGCTTGAAAGGCAAAAGTATATTTTAAAACAATAAACAGGAGAAATAAAAGGCAACATTTAATACAATGTGTAATGAAGGGACTTCACTCCCACAGAAAACCACTGATTTTGAAAACACAGGAAAAATCTCTCTGAAGAGCTCCCCACAAAAAAATTGTAAGTGATATCTCTCGTGTTCCAGGTTTTAAGATGAAACTGATATCAAGCAGGAAAGAAAATTTTGCTAGGATAGGTTTTTTACTGTGCACTGTGCTAGCACACACCATCTCCTGCAGCAGCCTCTAATGAATTTTTAGAGGACAGACAGAGGGGCCTGTGAATCTGAGTCAGCCTAAAGACTTGTATCCATCATACAACATTTATATTCCAATTCCCAGCTAAACACTTCTCTTCAATAAGCGGGGAAATGATTCCCACATGTTTCAGAAAGTTCAGTGATTTGTGTCACATAATATGAAATAGCTTTATATTTTATGTTTTCATGCAATTCTTATCTAACACTGACCTGTTGAATTATTTCTGTATGATCTTGTAAACAATCTGAAAATGATAAATGAGCAGTGTGCCAGATATGCATGTAAGAGGACATGAAAATTTCTTTGTTCAAAGTTTAAGAAACTTCTATCAGCTTGCTACAGCACACTGTAATTTAGCTTTGAGCCAGTTATTAAACAAGACAATAATATTATAATGGAAATTGTTTAATATACATCATTAATAGTAAAGTGCCTGCTTTCATTGAAGTAAAAAAAATGAGTGCTATGAGCAGTTTTGAAATGAATATTTGATTCTGAAGTTCCCTTGTGCATTTAATGACATGCTAATTTACATTTTAATTACTTCCTAAGAAATCAAAGCATTTGTTGACAGAAGAACATAATGTCAACTTCACGGTGCACTGTTGGTGGATAGTTAATGAACTTAATTAGATAATCAGTGATGTTAATTATCCTTCTATTATGAAGATAAACATGTTACACAAATGATGCTCTTTTCAAAGAAATATCATTAAATGTTTGCTTGTTTTAACTCTGTTAACTTGAAGAGCTGATAAAAGAACAACTGAGTGATTGGTAAGAAAAAGATTTTAAGTAACATTTCTGGCTTTACAATTACAAGTTAGGAGGTCTTAACCTGTCCATTCTGAAAAATGGGATTACGAAGACCTTTTCTACTTCAAGTTATATGGGCCTTTGGCACAGAGAAATGCAATTAATCAACAAAAACAGTAGAGGACAGGCATGATCAGGCCTCCTGTAAAACTGAGAAGGCTCTGCATTTCTTGTAAAGAATAACAGCTGTATCTTCAGTTCTGAGGCAACGTGTCTTACGGGAGTTAGAAGTATGATGCTTGTTACCCTGCCCAGGCACTCATCCTAAAGAACCTCAGGACAGGGAATAGAGAACCTCTGACTGATTTAGAGTTGACCGAAATACAATTGCTACAGTGGTCCTTTGCTGCTTTTGTAGCTTTTTTATGATAACAAAAACAGTCACAATTATTGTTAACCTAAAAATTAAATACCTATACTAGATTTTGACAGCAAAAGTGGGAGGGAGGGATAAAGGAGGAAAAAGAACAAGAGGCTCACTTTGAAACAGGAAAGACAGTGATTTGAAATCTTTGGTGCTCTATTAAAGACCTTCCTGCCAGCAAATTTACCCAAGTCTGTCATCTGTAAGCATCAAAAAAAAATCCAACTTTGTACTGTGCTCCTCATTCTCCTGCATGACTACTCAGACTTCCAAGAAAATACAATTACCAGAGAAGATCATTGCCATTCTACTACCAGAAATGTAATTACACTCTTTTATAAATGATCGCGCCTCCTAGACAACGCCACAAGCAAAGCATGAGATAGCACAGTGTTTTCAGAAACATGCAGAAAACACAGCTGCATTTGATGGCATATTCTTATACTTGCCACCAAATAGGAAATTGGTTTTGCTGATGATGGAGAACATGAGCAAAAGTACAGTGGAAACATGGGGTCTGATCCTCTGCTGGAGTGAATAGTTTGAATTTTGCTGTTTTTTCCAGATTGAGGATTGGGTCTCAAAAGCACTTTTCCTATCTTGTAAATAATCACAGGGAAAAACTAAAAAGGAATGTTTTGCTGCTTGTTTTTTGTTTGTTTTAATCTGCAACAAATACTACTACTACTGCTTCAACATTCTTTGTTTATTTTTCAGTTGATAAAGGAATCAAATTAATAAGCCAGTAAACAACCCATTTCTTCTTTGTACTGGGCACACCTCTGAAGTCCTTGGTGAATTTCTGCACTGCCCTCAGTAAGCTTTGCTCAGTTAGGAGAAAATATTTTTATTTTACTATGGGATTTATCTTTGTTCCTCACAATGTAGTTCATACTGTTACTTTTCCTTTAAACTCCATATTTCAACCAGGTGACTACTGCTGTAGGACATAAGCCCATAAATGGCAGAAGTAAAGACAGAGGCCAGTAGTGAAGACAGAAGTCACCTGACACAGAAAATGATACAGAATTACATTACAGAACTTTTTAAAGTGATTACCAAAGTCGTCAAAAATATGACTTAAAAATACAAATACCATTTACTTTTAATGTAACTTTTTAAAGTTCATGAAGGAAGAGGGCTGTTGAGCAGTAGGTCAACACTTTCTTCCTTTTCGATTTCACCTCTCTAAAAAGTGCATCAAACTCTGAAAGACAGGCTGGAGGGAGAAAGGGGGAGAGGGAGAAAGGAGAAGAACATTTGGAACTGTAGCTTCATATCTCATTGAGAAGAACAATTTATCAGAGCTATGGAGCTGTCAGTACGTGACATGATAAGGAATAACATCAAGTGAGTAATGTTTCTTCCAAACCCAGCTCCTTTAATTACAAGCAGCTTCCTTGCATAAGAGAGACAGAAGATGTAGAAACACCAATTTCATGCACTTGTGCCTGAATAATGTCTCTGTGCTGCCTTTTCCAGATGGCAACCTTTTCACTGGAGGAACTAATGATGTGGGCATATTTAGGGAAAAACCAATAACAGAGTCTTTAACCTTCAACAGCAAAAAGCATGTTGTACAAAATGTTCCTTGGGATACATTTACAAATATCAATTACATTGCTCACTGAGGTGTAATCAACTGTAATAATCAAAATTAATTTTAAAAAATAATTAAACAGACCCCAGGGCAAATAGTCAACACTCTCATAATATGACGTCACAGTATACATATGTACCTGGGAAGAGCTTGCTCACTCTGTAAGCAGCAAAGTGATTTTAAGGACTGAGAAGGATTCTGTGGCACGCTGAAAAAAAACTTGCAGCTCAGTAATGTACTATCAGACACATTAGCTGGGTGTCACAGTCTTCCTGGTCAACACGCCTGGAAGTGAACCAGGAATCACCCGGTATAAAGCTGCAATCTCCTATAGCTTGAGCTAGAGGGTAAAGGCTTCCTAAACTGAGGCTAATAACAGACTCATTGTCTCCTCAGGAGATAAAAAGAGACTTTAATATATTGAGCAGCACAGTAACACAAGCTTGGTTTAAAGCTCTAAATATTCTGTCAACACACTTCTACCCTACCCTATAGCTAGTTACTCTACCCCTAGTACACTTGAAAAGTAATATCTATCTAGTGCTTTTTATGTCTAGTTTTGACAATGCTAATCAAAACCATGGAAATGGCCCTCTCTTTCAGCAAGGGAGGAGCTTACTCACGGAAAAGATAATTCACATCTTCATTGCTGACAGTAGGAATTATGCATACCCTCCAAACCCATCCCTGGATTATATGCCAAGCCTTGTTCCCCTATCTCTAGGGGCTGAATTCAAATTTGGCCCTTTAATACTGCATATACAGTAGAAAATGTAAGAATAATACCATGACAACACCTGAGCCTTTCTACTTCTGCAGTGCCTGAAGGACAAGGTTTACACAGATAATGCAAGTCAACAGCAGCAGCAAAGCTGGTATCTCCTCACCTTGCTCCACCCCAAGCAGAGGCCTGTAAGCACAAACATATCTGGACTGCTTAGGTTTTTCAAGTGCCATAATTGGGCCCTATGCAGAAAGTAAGCATTATTAGACTATATGAACAGGCTGCCAAGACAAGTTCTTCAGGTCACTGTTTCTTTGTAATTATTTCTAGCAGCCTAGAAAAGGAACCTCAACTCCAATAGCTGTCTAGTTTACAATGGAACATGTCAACCAGCAGATACACTCAGAAGCCCCCAAAATCCAGAGAAACTCTCCAGAGATATATAAAGGGCAGAGCAACAACAGACCCAGAAAAGACAAAGAGCAAAATTTACCTCTGATTTGCATGACATTTCCTTTGTGTTCCGGCTAGGTATGAACCTAATAGCTGAAGAGAGGCTTTCACTCCAGGAATTGTGCTTGCTCTGGGACAGGTTTGGCCCTGCTTTATTCTGGAGAAACTTTTTTTCAGATACTGCAAGGGAAAACAGACAAAAAAGCTTTTAAGACTTGAAGTTGACTCTGACAGAAAATAAAGGGGTCCTATCCCCATAACACAAGACAATACGACAGGGCAGTGTCACTCCAGATGAGTAATTTTGTATTTTTATAACAATTGAATTAACACATACTTCTCAAGCTTTTATTTAAAAGCCTCACAAGGTCTGCCATAGATCAGTTTCATTACACAGACAACAACTTTGAATCACTGCAGCACTACACACATTGCAATGCCATTCTTTCAATCATATATATCCTCCCTCTTAAATCTTCCTATGGGTTACAATTGTCTAAGGAGACTTCTCTTCCTTGCAGTACAGCATGAGCCCTGTGACACCACCAGGTGATTACAGAAGGGCTGGGTTATGACACTGCCCTAAATGAGAGAAACTGAGAATCTGCTTTCTCAGCAGGTGAGGAAGGGTCTAACCAAGGAACAGCAGCTTTCCACCTCACTTACTGCAAAGTTTTTGCTTACTACAATGAGTGTTCCATAAAAGAACAGAGACCTAGCAACTGCTGCCAAGCTTTTGTCATAATTTCTTCCCATAAAGGAGTGATCTCTGTTATCTTCATGTCCCTTTCTTTGTCATTTCCTTTAACAGAAAGATCCATCTTGTAAGTGTCCTCCAGAGCTTGTCGCCTCTGAGAAATGAGCTGCTTCCAGATGATTTCTACTGTTCTCAGAATCTCCTGGCGGACTAGGAAACAAAAGTAACAATAAAAAAATTTTCTTCATTTATGTTTTCAAGTCAAGTGAGGTAAAGTAAAACATCTCGTATGGAAAAGCACTGGTCCAGCATAACTGCCAGAGTCAGTGGAGTTGTTCCTTTTTTGTCCACTGCCTCCATAGGTGCTAAACTAGACTAGTTGATCTAATACAGAAAACAGCAGGACATTTCTTCTATGATGTTTCAACTCCCTGAAAGAAACAAGTAGGAGTGACACAAGGTTTTAACTGGTTTCTGCTTTAGAAAATCATTTAATCAGAATTTTGATGATTGTATTATCATGCATAGAATGCTAAAGCACATAAAGGACATTCCTTTATGTTGCCAAGCATCACTGGAGATGGAGGGTCAAAGGTAACCAAGTTGAGAAACAATTTGACACAGCAGGAAGAATAGGTAAGAGGAATTGTTGAGTTTTTTGCTCTATTTCCCTGAAAACTGGACTGATTTGGTTGCATCTTAACCAAGCCAATATATATTAAAAAACAAAAATTAAAAGAAAACCACTGCTGCAGGGTTCAGATGACCACACTGAAGCCAACCCAATTTTTTTTCTGTGTTTATCTGAAATACTCAAATACATCTTTCTGCATATAGCAGACAAACCTTGTATGGGCCTTGAAAAAAGAAATAGAGCTACAAACAGTGTATGTATCTGGCTCCTTATACTGGCCATAACATGGAGGAGAGAGCTCCAAACCCACTGCTCCTGAGGATGCTGGGTGTGACTTTTGAATAAAAAGGCTTGATGCACACAAAAGTTATTTTTTAGCACAACTTTCTCTTTTGTCCTGTGCCTGCAATGCCTGTACACCAAAGAGGGAGTAAGTGGCACTTGCACAAGCTGCTCTGATAAGTGGTTAAGACAGGCGTTCTCCTTCTGTCTAAGCCACAGGCAACATGTGCCATAAATTACCATCATCTGGAGTAGGCAGGCTGCCCTTTTCCTCTTCACTGGGTGCAAGGAAAATTTGGTGATAAGAAGCCATCTTTGGTTTTGCATCCACCCCAAAACCTTCTGAACAGCTGTGACAAAGGGGAAAAAAAAAAAAGGGGCAGGTGAGGAAACCAGACTTAAAAAACAAACTGAGGACAGTGAAAGAGCTACAGATATTTCTGTACATCCATTCCTACCTGATTCATTTAGAAGATGAGTATTTTCAGGTTTGAGAGCTTATACCAGTCATGTAATACCACGGAATTTTCAGTAAGTGGGAACTTAACAACTGCTAGTCTGGCTTTCAAAGTCAAGGAGCAGTCATCATGACCCTGTAGATCACTCTCTTGTATGTGGCTTACCCCTGCACTTCACTGCCCTTCTGTCTACCATTCACCCCAATCAGACAGAACACAGGGCTGTCCTGATGTAGCCAGTCTGCATCCAGCCTTCTTGCACCTCCCCTGGGCATCTTGCACTTTGTCCCTTTACTCTGAATTCCTTTGCAAGAGCCATCTGCCATTACGTGGAAAGCAGTATCTTGCTGTGTCCTACACTTGAACTGCTTAGTCTGAGTTTTTATATCCATGATGATTCATTCAGTTTCTAAAGCTCTCAGTACAAAAAAGCTATAAACTTAGGACCATGAATACTATTAGCATGTAGATGTGATTACTGAGAACATCACCATGGCCAAGAGGACTTATGCTTTGAGTCTGAGGGCTGTGCCACAATCTACCAGCCAGGAGGTAAAAGGCACAAGGAACTTCAGTACAGCAGTAATACTTCAAAAAAGAAAAGAAGAAACAGGCTTGCTTAAGGTATCTAGACAACCTAGACTTTGTCTAGATTGCTGTCAATAATAGCATACATAGCCACTAGTATCACACCAAGTTCTTCCAATTCTGAACAGGCCCTACTATCTGGCAGAATCAAATCCTTGGGTATACAAAGCTGCCATTTTTATTTCTGATTTTCTTTAAAATACCACAGTTCTGATTCCTAAGATTTGCTATGTTTAGGTTTTGGATAACATAAACCTTCTTTAGTTTTTTTAAAGAAAGGTTTTGCTCTTATACCATAAAAGCAATCCTTACCCCATCTCAATGGGCTTGGCCTGGAAATTATTATCTGATTGGAATAAGAACAGCCAGAAAAGATCTCAGGAAGTGCAGCTCATTTCTGGTGTGATACTGTATTAATGGATTCAATTCAGACCATCAAAGCAGTACAGAAAGTTATAATTGAAACAAGAAACATTAAAGTGAAAAATGCACTTGTCAATATTTGCTTTTTTTCACAAAACTAAGCTTCCAAGGTAACTCCCCAGCTTACATTAGCAAGAGTACATCTATTATGTCAACATCTGTAAGAACAGCAAACCGTGTATGGATGTTCTAGCCCTACCCAATGGCAAAGGGTAAAACTCTCAACGTCAGAACAACTAAAATGTTGCAGCTCAGATCCAAGTAACAGTAACACAAAGATCACAAGATCCACTCACACTTCTATATGTGTTTTAAATGTACCCACACACAAATGACCGCTGGATCAGAAAAAACATCTCACTAAACCCCATGCAGATATCTCAGAGAATGGCCACATACATGATTGTGGAGTGATCCTAGCTCACATCCCAGGAAGATTTCCAGATGTTCATTTTCCTGATGGGCTTGTGAGCCAGCTTCACTAAAATCAGTTCAAGCTTGTTAACCGCAGTTACTACTCTGAAGTGAGTAGGCTGCTGGAAATGCTGAATCCAGCTCAATCTCAGCTTCTAGTGATTCCCCATACTGGATATTGCCCAAGTTATGTGACATCCCTCTCTCTGCACCCACTTCCACAGGTACAGCACAGAGATATAAAGAAACATAATAAGATGAACATTTGTACCTGCCTGAGTTCAGTTGGCAAAGGCAGTACATCAGGCAGATGACAAAATTACTATTTGAGTTGTAAGTCGCAAAAAAAATGTCCCACTGCTCTTGCAGAACAATGAGAGTATTCAGGACATTAAACTGTTCCGGCAGTGATTGTTGTGGTCTGGATAGGCAGTATAGGATGGCTCTGTTTAGGCAGCTGTACAGGGCACTGAGGAGAACTTCCTTTTGAGAAACAGAGCTTTCTAAGACCTGTGAAAACACAAAACAGCAGAGTACTTGGCTTGCTCAGAAAACTTCCTCCCCAAGGATCTACTCCTTCCACTTCATATAAGCTGTTGGAAACTTATTTCAGCAAAATTGCCCTGAACTACCTGTTGCATAAAAAAATCCATTTTTCTGTATTTCTGCTGAAGTCCCCAGAACTGTGGAAGAGATTAATTTATCCCAGTTCAGCAATGTGTACATAGCCAACAGACAGTGTCATAAAAGAGTTAACCATCCTTTCTTTCTGCTGCACCATCTATATCTAATTATAATTTACAGCTGTTTTGTTCTCAGGCAAAGAAATAGGAATAACAATCACCAAATGGATTATAGCCACCTTCTTCAGAACTGCAGCATCAGGACCTCAGTGTAAAAAACCAGCATGTTACAGCATGTTGATAAAAATTGGCGAGAAAAAAAGTGACTCACCCACATTATCTGTTTGGCAATGAAGATCAGGATTTGCTTGGGGTCAGCAGCAAACATTCTGCTGTTCAGCTTCTCAACCAGCTTCTGGACAAAATAAGCAATATTCATCATGGATAGGGGTACAGCTGATTCTGAAGTACCATGAGGATCACTGCTCCCTGGAGAGAATATAAAAGGGCTGATTATTCCATGACAAGATGAAATGAAGAAAAAGTGAAATATGAGATTACCAGAGCTGAGAAGGAACAGTCTCATGCCATAATATCTCAGAGTTGGGACATGTCTAAGATGACTCTAGGTGTAACAGAAACACCTTACTCAGACTGGAAATGACCGCTGCATCTTAAGGATGGAACCAATCTCACCAAAATGCTGTCATGAAGAACTAGTTTAACTAATGACTCAGAAGAGAGAGCAGCAACAACTAAGTTAATGGGGCTGTTTCCAGAAGCATTCAAGGATAAACCTAGGTTTATTTCTACATACTCCCTTTGTAATATTCAGATTCTCTTCTCAAAAAGAAAAAAAAAGGAAGAAGATCTCCAGAAAAATTATAAAGTTACAATAATTTATGCAAACTGGCTTACAGAAGGATACAATGGACAGTGGAGCCTGCTGAACTGGACTGTCCTCTTAGCTATTGTTTCCAAACCTTTCCAACAATTACGCCTACATGCTAAATATCAGTTAGCAGGATATTTAAACAATAGTCAAACAATTAGATTCTCACTACTCACCTCTTGGTCTCGTTTTCCCCTCGCCTTGCCTAGTAACCTGAAAGACATCCATAGCAGACAGCAGAATTTTTGTCTGAAAAAGTCTTTTCTGCTCACTGGTGGCATCTTCTGGAGAAGCCTATACAGTGATGGCATACATATTAGTACAGCAGGAAAACAGGAAATCTGACTCAACTTCACTTTCAGCAAGAGTGCATATGTTGACAGCTACTGGACAACAGATGAGATGGCAGAACTTCATTCCCAGGTGGAAAACCAGGAAATCTTCCCTAGGACTACACCATCTAGCTGATAGCCAGCATAGTCACCCTCTGCTCGCTGAACAGAAACAAGGTTTTGCAAAGGGGGAGAATTTGGCTCATAGGTGGTCCCCAAGAGGTCTTGTGTTCAGGGACATTGAGCTCCATTAGCAGGCTGAGGATTCAGACAAGTCAGAAAGCCAAACTCTATTTTGACTGTACCAAACCTTGGGACAGTATATATAAACCTTTAGGGAGCTGTTGTTCTACAAGAGGATTTAACTCATTACAATTGCAGTCAAGCTTATGTTCATTCCTATTCATATTACTAAGCTAAGTCTGCATCAGAACTCACATCTAGGACACCTTGGCTACTGACAGTTTGGAGCTGAAGCCTCAATTTTTTGCTTTCCCCTTTCTTCAGATTACTCTGATTCTCTAGAGTACTTTGAGTGGTTGAAATCTATTATCCAGACTCAGCTGCTATAGCTTGTATTAATCTGTACTTAAAGTGGAGATATGTTTTGGTGGGGTTTTTTATTTGAGAACTGAGATTTTTATTATCTCAAAAATCAGTACTCAGGATGGTCCATGTGAAATTTTCTGTTCTCAACAAATTCAGGGGGTGCCCTAATTACAAGCAGGTATTACTAAGGAAAAGGTATTTTCTTTCACACCTTTCTTCAATATTAAACATTGCCTGAAAAATGTATTTTCTTTTCCAGGGACAGCATTTTCTTAGTTCATATTAATGTAGAAGAATTAGAGAAGTCCTTTTTCCTTTTGTCACTGTTAGCACTTTTTTCCACTAGGTCACTAGCAGGATATGACCTGTCCTTCCACCCCCAGTGCAAGGTAGAACAGCAAAGCCTGCTGATAAGAGAAACCTCAAGAAGCAGCTCAAGGGGATGTCCTTGTTTGTTTGCTGGGATGTTGAGAAGACTGTCCATCAGGAGGACTCGCACAAAATCCCACACTTGTTTCTTGGCAGGATGTGGTAGGAGTGGGAGGGAGGAGGGATCAGCACAGCCTTTCCCTTCAGCAATGGCCGGACCATCAGGAGTCAAAAGGCCTTCAGACCCACCCTGTGAAAGCAGGCAGCAATACATTTTCATTCAGTCTACTGTAAATTGATTTTTTTTCTCCTAGTGACCCATCTCTGGTTTGAAGGGCTTATGCTGGCTCCTATACACATACCTTGGGTGGTTCTGAATGAAAAGCAAGCATAGCCAAAGTTTTCAAGAAGTCAGGACAGTGCCACACAGGGTCCTGTGTATAACTGTGATAGGTCAAGCAGAGAAACTCGATAACCTTCCCTGGATAGGCAATCGCCCAGGAGGCTTCTGCATCTGCAATAGGCTGAACAGACAAATGTGCATCTGGTCAAGGCAGCATTCCTCTCCTTTGTAAGAGCTGATCTGTGTTCCTCTTTAGATATTTTGTTTGTTAGCTTTGTTTCAAAGCTAAGCAAACATGACACAGCCACAAAAGTCAGACAAGCACCAGTATCCAACCCCCCACCTTGCAGACTGAAGATACACCCAACAAGAAATGTGACATGCCATCAACGAAAATGAAAAAACTGAGTACTGTTGTGGGCAAGATCTGACTCTGGTCTCTCTTAAACATGAGCCCATCACATCCTGTGCTGCATAATCAGGGCAGTAGTTGTTGTGGCCCTTGGACGTCCCTGCTCACTGTTATGTTCAGTATCACCCTCTGAGGGCAGAGTAGGACTAGGGATTACAGGTAAAGACTGCCACCAGCATCTATCACACCTGGGCTCTTTATTCAGCCATTCACACTTCCTTCCAACAGCCTTGCAACAAAACTCTTACCTTGTCCACAGTGATTCTAACCATTTCCAGCAGTAACACAGCTGCCTCTGCACACAACCCAAATTTGAGGACATTCTCTGTAAGGTGGTGCTGCAACATCCACTGCAACATAGACTCAAGATCTTTCTACACAGGAGGAAATATATTTCATTACAGGATGGGAATTATATATGCTACATCAAGAACAATGCCTGCTCTCTCTACATCAGAACAAAACCAATGTGTCCACCTCCAGCAGCTGCATCCTCTCCTATTAAATTTCTAACGCCTAACACCTGCACAGGGTTGTTCTCAACACAATTTTTCTTAAATCAAAAGTAGTTACCTTAACTTAATTTAAAAAATATGAATAGTTTTTATCATCACAAAACCCAAGTAGGGTTAACTTGCCTGAGAACCCTCTCATGAAAAAGGGCATAAAATGTCAAAATAGTCATGCAATAGCAGCTTCAGGTGCTTGTCTGCTATTTTTATTTTTTCATACCTTGACTGCTTCAGGTGGTTCAGACTGTGGAGTTCCCAGAAAGAGCTCTGCCACAGCCAAATAGATCTCAGGGATGTGAACATGGTCAGTCAGACATTTTTGCAATACAGAAAATCCAAAAATCAAGAAGTAGCCATTGTCAGGCACTGGAGGATGACTTTTTAAGTTATCTTTAAAGGAAAAGAAAAGGAAAGTGTCTAAAAATACATGTCATATCAGCAGAAGGATTACTGACACCACTTTATCCTTATTTGTTTCTGTCCCATAACACTCAATAGTCTGTTAGGCTGCAGTATCAGCAGTTTAAAAAACACCCTCAGACTAACATAACAAATTTTTCCCACTATCACTTTTGTTAAAGGGCTTTCTCCCTGAATTATTCTTCTTCCTTTCTCCTCCCTTTCTCAGAACCCCAGGTCTAATTATCAAAAAGCAGGCTGAACAAATCTTTAAGAAACAAAAGGTTTCAGAGCACAAGTTGACATCTGAACACCTTACAGGCTTATCAAGTAGCCTGATTTTGTGCAACACAGAAAGGCAGATGCTGATCAGAATTGCTAATTACTTGCAAGGGAAAACTAATACTTTCCACTTTTCAGCACAGAACTGCTGAAGTATCAAGACAAGTTTGCCTAGAAAGTAATTTAAACTCTTGATCTACTGAGATCAGTGGGAATTCTCCAATCATGCACACAGTGATCTTCTGTCACTGAGCTGGGTCAGGACAGTGTTGTGGGAACGTTAAACTAACACATACCCATTAGAATATTCAACCCTGCAGAGCTGTTTTCCAGCCAACGCCCAGCCACCATCCCCTCCTTGAATTTGTTCAGCAGGGAACGATTGTGGAGGAAGCACAGAAGCAGTTTGATTCCCAGGACAACCGTGCTGAAGTGCAGGTAGCTCTGTGTGAACAGCAGAAACCAGTCTGGCCCCAGTGCCAAAAATGTCTTTTCTTTTTCCCTAGGTCAAACACGTAAATAAAAACACATGGAAGGAAGCATGATGAAAGACAGAAAGGAGATATTATTTTAAATTATCTTGAATTGATTTAGATGCTCATGTTTCTCTAGGAAAAAAAAATCTCATTAAAGGTGTACCACAACAGAGAATCACAAAGATTTAACAACAGACTCATCCACATAGCTGAAGTAATTCAATTCCTGCTACATCTAACCTCGTATTACAGACAGGGAAAACAGTTCATTAATATGAAGCCCCTTCTAAGAGTGTGTATCAATAACTGAGGCAAACTACATCACAGACTCGATCTTTCAAGATATGAGATTCAAAATTCTGGTCTAAATTTTCAAGTCAAAGATGTGCTATCTAATGAAAATGCACAGTTACAGCTCTCAGCACCATGAAATCTGCCTTTCAGTTATGAAAGGTAGAATTATAATAATGGCATTCTAATGGTTAAGATAGAGGGGTGCAAGTAATCCCACATTAGATTGACTTGATTTTCAGAGACAGATGGGATTTCTTCAAGCCCTGCAGAAGAAACATCAATATCCAAGTTCCCCCTTCACTGTATTTTCTGAAAATATGAGACTTTTTCCAAAATGGATATCAGGAGTGAGATCAGACCACACAGCTGTATGAATGCCAGATAAATCACTGACAGAAAAGACTCTGAATCCAGTCTGCTCTTACTTAGTATTTGTTGAAATTCTAATATTATCAGTGTGTTTAGTCCTGGTTAAGCACTAGGAAGATGAAAAATCTGGAAGACAGAGCCACTTAACCTCCTAAATGTTCCTACTTACTCAGCAGACAGGTGAAGTTTTTCTGAGCGTATTACGTCTAACAACATCTTCAGTAGCTGGTTTCGAAGACAGATTGTCTTTCCAGACGTTTGGTTTAAGGCTACAAATATCAGAAAGTAATAAAGAGTAATGAAGAAACAAAACATGTTCCATTGCTTTGATGAACAATTTTGTTTGCACCAAATTAGCCCTGTAGAAGTACTTATATCAGGGTTTTTTGCAGAGTAAAAAGATGCGGACACCAAATTTTAGACATAAGGATTCCTGCTAACATAAGAAACAACCTGTGCTTACGTTGCCAAGTCCTCTCTTTAGAGTTATTTAAAACTCATTCAGACTGCATGTTGAACAGTATCTCACAGGGAGCAATCTCAGGTTAACTAGAGAGAGAAATGTAAACAGGCAATCTGGCTTGTATTGCCTAGCTGTCTATACACAAACTGCAGTTACTACTGTCTCCTTAATATGATCTGTTGTTTAGAGGTGCAATAGCAACAAAGCCTCAACTGAAAGATCACAGTGAAAGGGCCGAATGACTAGATGTTCCTCCACATGAACCTGACAAATACAGATACTTTAAGAGGTGCAGAGCTTCACATTATTATTTGTTAAAACTGTAAGTGTAGTAAAGTCCTCACAGAAAATCCAGGATGCCCATTGAAATTTTATTCCTTGTAACAGCCCAGTTGGTTAGTTTGGGGGCAATTTCAATTTAATGTCCTTCCTCTCTGTGAAAATCTGAAATGCAGTCTTGTGTCAGCTCTGGACAATGCAGCCAAAGTACCGCTGGTGTATTAGCAGAGAGAGAACAGAAGGGTCACCTCAGCGTAGGCTGTACCTTTCCATATGAAGAAATTTTGCCTCTTCCTGCCACAGGAGGCAGAAGCACTAATGTTGCAATTAGGGTTCATCAGGTCCTGGGGAAGGAGGGAAATACTGTAATTACCTATCACAACACATACCCCAAAAGCAGCCCCTCACCTTCAGTGGGTCTCTCAGCCACACTATCCAGGTAAATCTGATTTTCATCCACAGAAGAAGGTTTCAAGGTGTAAACAAGGAACAATCCAATCCTTGCAGAGAAAGAGTGAAGCAGTTGCGGTCAACAGAAAGATATTTGTTTAATTACTTGGAGATTATATGCAAAGCTGGATGCTGGTTAACAATGACTTAAGCACCATTAGAAATTCTAGTCACTTCAGAAACAGGATGAAAGCTTCTTAAACTAGGAAGTAAAATAAAAGGTCACAGAATGTGCTGTGTGGGAGGGGACCCACAAGAACCATCAAAGTCCAGCTCCTGGCGCTCAGCAGGACACCCCCAGAGTCACACCTGTGCGAGAGTATTGTCCAAACGCTTTTTGATCTCTGTCAGCCTTGGTGCTGTCACCACTTTCCCGGAGAGCCTGTTCCACCTGACCACTGTTTGGGAGAAGAACCTTTTTCTAATATACAGCCTAAACCTCCCCGGACAACTTCAGGCCATTCCCTCAGGTCCTGTCATTGGTCACCGCAGAGAAAAGATCAATGTCTCCCCCTCTTCTTCCCCTCGGAAGGAAGCTGTAACTGCAGTGAGGTCGTCCCTCAGTCTCTACTTCTCCAGGCTGAACAGACCAAGTGAACTCAGATACTCCTCATCTGGCTTCCCTCAAGGCTCTTCATATTCATGGCCCTTCTTTGGATGCTCTCTAATAGCTTAATATCTTTCTTATATTGTGATGACTGAAACTATCTACAAATCAAAGTAAAATACATTCTGCTATGGAAATGTTTTCTCTATCTACTCTTAAGGTCTTTCACCAAGAGGAAAGGAATCCTGAGAAAAGCACTTCATTTATATGAAAGATTCTGAGCAGCCTGTGGCATTCCAATACCACTGTTACCACCACTTGGTTTCCAAGCATATAGAGAACAGAGAAACCTTCGTAGGTCCACTGTGAGGAGGACTGGCACCCTTTTTTCACCTGTAATTTGCTTTTACACATTACCTGGTTCCAAGGATAGAAAGATTAATGTGATATATACGCATTCAGTGAAAGTGCAACATCTCCTGCCCACAAGAAGGATATTCCTTTAGGGACAGAACACCAGTTGTTCTGCAGGAATGGCCTGCACAGCACTTCCCTCTAGAAGTCCAAATTTGGGAGCAACAGAAACTCCAGCACCTCTCGGTGCTGCTGAGAGCCTGTTAAAGTCTCTGCTGTTCTGGAGCTAGAAGGACAGGGACTGTCTCTGTCCACTCTCTCAGCACTCATGGGCCTGACAACTAATTGTATTGCTATGGAATCACAAATCATGATTATTTAAGAAAAAATGCTCATTCACACTCCTTACAACATGACAAATTTGATCCACTAAAACCATGACTCTCACCTGTCTCACTACCTCTATGAAAAAAACAGACCAATTCCTACAAGCCCAGGGTAGGAATATACATGCAAGTAACATATATCCAGGAGCATACGTTCACAAAAGAGCTGGCAAACACCAAGTCCATGTATTAGCTCACTCCACAGTTAACTATTAGAGGTGCTCATACTCTCCAACAGAGGCAAAAGGCAGAATCCACAGATTTGACATGCAACTCTGTTTGTACATTTTATTAAAAACAGAGCCTTAGAAACACAGCTGCCATCTATGCAGTGCTTCTCCCTGGGAATTAGGTGGCTGTAGACAGCAATATGGGGACCTTCCTCAGCTGACAGGTTACAGGCTGATGCAATTAGGTTAGGAATATAAAATGAAGCAGCGCTTACATTCTGTGAAGAGCAGACAAGGATTTAAGTGCTATGCTTCATGAAATCCTGACTAACATAACTGATTGAAATTCAGGAACAAAAAGTATTTTTACTGGGATATAAGCCAAACGAACAGGATTAGGTACACCGTTCTTTGGGGCCAAATTGTAAAACTGTAGTGACACTTCAGGGACAAGGCTTTAATGAAACCACATATTAAGTACATATTTGAGTAATCCCAGTCATACCTACAGAACTGTCTGTGTCACCATTATAATAGTCATCACCTAATTCACCTGCACACAAATATAAGGTTGGAGTGAATGAAAATATTTTTCATCATTTTTTCACCAGGGCATCCTGCAGTTGCCAAAGATCTGGTGCTCTACACAAGACAAGGTGAGGGAAGCTCTTCTGTCGAGCTCTCTCCAATACTAACAGAAGTATAGCTCATCTGCAATCTGAGGAAAAGCTATAGACTTTGAAGGTTACCTGAGAACATCCCTTGTATTAAAGTATCCTTGCAAGAGATGGGATAGAATAGTGCAGACCACAGTGATCTTGGAGCTGCTGATTTCAGTATCATTGAAAAGGAAAACAAGCTTGGGCACCATTTGCACCTGGTAGGCAATTGCAACATTCTGACATGCATCTCTGTAAAAAAAGCACAGGGACTATTAAAAGCTTCTACTGGAAATGACAAAATTTGCTGAGTTTTAGATAAAAGGATTCTCAAGTTGCACTGATACTTCACACTTTGGGCTTCTAATACTGTCTTTATAACATTTCAAACACTGTCAGACAAATTGAACACTTGTCAATGATGGAGATCTGAAGATTATTTTGTGTGTTCTATTCTTCTCCTCTGCACTCTCCCACAGAGGGCTGCACTCCAAGAATTTCAAAGAAAACATTCCTGTATTTTCAAGCAGTGAGTTGGTAGCAAAAAATTCTGTTCCTGTGAAACTTAGCAAGGGGCAGCAGACAGCTCTGCACAGAGCTTTCTGCTACAAAAAAGCAGGAATCCAGCTTTACTCAGCCCCTCTCCCATGCTTGGTCTCTTTACATACATTTAACTCCAGTCCAGCTGATTAGGAATATTGATAAAATGGTTGTGTTTTGATTTTAAACACAACTTCAATAGTACATTTTTAAAAAATTATTTCACGGTCAATTCAAACATTCAGATTCCCCCTCCCCAGCAGATATTTAAACTTTCATTGTACAGCAGTGAACCAGGTTACCAGTTATCTTTTCCTAGTCTGGCCCCAAAGTCATCTCAGGGGCCAATCATATCACTAACTCCAGGCTTGAAAGAGCAATACATGAATGGTTCATTCCCAGAATCCACTGAGTCTTACTGGGATTAGATCCTTCATATCCACCTCAGAGTCCCAGCTTCAGGTTACAGAGGAGTTTGTCCCAAACGTTTCTGATTCAAACACATGTTTATACCTGGAGGACTGCACAATTTCCGCAAGATGGGAAAGAAGAACAAGGTCAAGATTTTCTGGTGTTTTCATCCAAAGCTGAAAGATAAAGGAGAGCAGAGGTTTTACTGCTCTGCTGAGCTGTGAGAACAGTAGTTGCATCAGAGAAACAGTTAAAACTAGAGAGGAGAACATCATAAACTTGCAGTATTTCTGTAATGCAGCCGGCAGGCACTGGGGAGTCCCTGCTAGTGCAGGGAAGTACAGCTCCAGTTCTAGCCCCGAGGAGCAGACCCTCTGGGAGTGGTCCTGCAGAGCTGGGGGGCCCACAGCAAGGTAGTGCACAACGCACAACCCCATCCTAAACATTGGATCCAGGAGATGCTATGAACAAACCAAACCTTGTATTATACAGCCATCTTTAATACAGCCAAACCCTCAGTAGCATGAGCAGTTTTACCTCAAAGTTGCAGAGAACATACTGGAATGCACTATAATTCTTGATGACAGAAGACTCAAAGCCCAGCTCAGCTGTGCCCACTAGGGAAAACATTAACTGTAAAATCCTGTTGTTTAGCAGCTGAGTTTTCCTCTTCAATAGATAGCTCAGCAACTGAAAAAAAGAAGACAGAATAATTAACTGCCAAATAGAAATCTGTATTTATAAACTAACATATAATACTTCTCTTAATTCAAGACCAACATATAGTTTTCTCAGATGTAGCAGTCATGCACGCATGCATTTTGCATACGCATCATGAAGAAAATGAAGATTTCAGTCCAGACATATTCGTGCAGGAAGTGTAAGTATGAATTTTTGAAGGAGCTTGGCAACTCTGTGGCACTGAACAGGAGGAAAATATGTGCCATATTATGTTGAGTGTAATTTTAAAAAAACAGACAAATATAGCTGTAAACAACCACAGTAGGTGCTCTGTGCTACTCTTCATGGATGTATTCTTAATTGCTTACAAATGGCGTTAATTTAAAAAATATTAATTTTTACCTCCTCAAACGAAAAACATCTGTGAAACGTTGCCAGTTTCTCAACTGAGCCTACCTTTGATTACGCAACAATTTCCCCATACTGTGAGAAGAATGTTCAGAAAGCCATTACATTTTGAACAGGTTGGGAAGGATAGAAATTAATTTGAAAATACATATCAAAACACATTTATTACTTGGCTGTAAAAAAAACCAAACACCTTCACTCCATTGCAATATGATGATCAGTCACAAGGAGAGAACACTATTTAGCAAAAATTCAAAAGCAACAGCTGATACACAATATAAAGACAGGGACTGACCTACAAGAAAGGACTGGGCAAGCAATGTCTAAGTAGGATAAATATATTCATATAAATTTTGATCAATTTATGAACAATTTGCATATTGGGAAAATGGAAAGTTTATAATAAATCATTCATGAAACCCTAATGTTAAGGGTCTTGTTTGGAACCTTCTATATTAAAGAGTCTTCTCTGTTCCTCCCGAGTTCTCTGCTTTGCCTACACAGCACAAAGTAAACCCTACTAAACTGAAACTTCATACTTAAGCCTCAATCCATCAAATATTACATATATGGACTTTACATACAATCAAAATCTTCAATCTGCATAGCTTTCAGGTTTAAAGATAAATCTGGGACAGACCTAATCAATTCAGGCAGCACTTATTTATATCAGCACAATTTCTCATACACAGTGAATACTGAGCCATAGGAATTCCCTACACTGGGCAGTCTGTAATCTTAGGCTGTATGAGCCTAGGGGAGGAAGAAAAGCTACCTGAGAAGTGATCTTTTGTGTGTGGGATCAAATGTGTTGGCAAAAGGTGAGGAGTGGGTCAGTCACAAAACTGTTACACTGGCTTATTTAGTTTATTAAATCTGTCCTCACATTTCCTTCAGCAGATAAATTGCTACAGGGGTTCCCAGGGACCATAAGCACAGGATATACAGCACTACCCCATATCCCCCTCCTAACTTAGAAAGTTCCAATACACCAGTAGTTACAGCCATATAGGATATGTTTGGTTCGTTCCCATTGATAGATCTGGGGATAAATATCTACAAGGGAAAGACTATAACCAGAAGGAATGAACAAAAGTGTGTCTACCTGGTATCCATGGATGTGCCTCATCAGTTTTCTACTCAAAGGGCTACTGTTGAGGATGGAGTTCAGGACTTTGACAGCTGCATACATGGTATGGTCGTCACGGGCCATAGCAATGAGACCCAGGAGAATGGCAGGGCCTCCAATAAAGTTCAGGCTGGTAGCTGCTGGAGAGGACTGGAACACTCTTACCCCTAGAAAATTGCAGTGTTACTCTACCAGGAAGTTACACCGACTAAATCTATTAAAGGACAGAGAAAAGCTCCACCCTTAAAAGAATATAAAACACTAAGACAAGTTCATTTACCATATTGGCCCACAGCAACTGACCCAACAGTCCTCGAGGAACCTGAAAGGTGTCCAGCAATATTCTCAGCTAGGAATATTGGAGTTGAACCATCTCGAGAATTAATCCCAATCTAAAATAGATAAAAGGCATTTTAAGAAAAACTTCGGTAGTATCAGGGACACTAAAAGTAACAAATGCATGCTCTAATACTGTAGATTATTTTATTAATTTTAGGCTATGAAAACCACCTTTTTTTCTTAAAAAGTTGATTGCAAGGAAAAATATTCACCCACTAACAACATCCCACAATGGCACTACTTTCACAAATCAATAGACCTGGTATGAGCAAGAATGATAGAATAGCATGTGAAAACTCCTTGTGAAGGCATTAATAAAACACAGACTGAAACAAATTATCATAAAACCCAAAAATTATGGCTTCTTTTCATGTTTCAAAAAAAGCATTTAACTTTGTGCTCACACTGTCCAATCTATTCCTCTACATAGGTGAAAATTAGCCTATGAGTAGAACCAAGTTAAGGAATGGAAAAAGAAGTTTTAAAAAAAAATCACTGAAGGTACACAGGCAAGATAAAGTCAGAAACTTGGCTCTAGGAAAGTGATCAGAAGCCAGAGAAAACTTGTTTAAGACAAGGGGAATTTGTGACCTCTTTGGCAATCAGCCGACCATCCACTTCATTGTAAGAGCTCTTTATATCTTGGACTGTAGTGAGAGATGAGCACACGGCATTGATTCCAAAAGAAATCTTATCTTCTGCCACCAGAGGTGCAATATTATGACCACTGTACTGGTCCTCACCTAAAACAAGAAATACTGAGAATATCTGAAGGAACTTTGCTTGTTCAATATGCAAGACAGGAGAGAGGCAGGTGAAAAATAACTGGAGGAAACTGAGGTTTAAGAAATAATTTTACTTTGTCTTAACAAAAACCAGAAAAAAGCATTCACTCTTTGCAACACAGTCCATGGCAGCTTGCATCACCAGCAGCTGTGTCCTCTGGTAACTGCTTTGCCTTTGAGAGGATTCTGTATCTTCTCATAACATCTCATGAAGCTCAGAAATTTCCAGAATAAATCTCTCTCTCTGTCCACACAACATAAACAAACTTCCTGGACATAGAAAACATTTCAAAGTCCTTCTGTGTTTCTGGAAACTTTATCAGGACAATACTCAAAGCAAAGATTTGTGTGGAAGGAGAGCAGAGGCAAAAGTTCAGAGCTGCCAAATCACAACATTTGGGAAGCTTCTAAAAAGTACCAGGTTCACCAGTCTAACATGAAATTCTCATATGCATTTCTTTAAAGAATGTTTTATTCCTGCTCACACTTGGAAAAACTACATGTACCCTTATTTTAAAAAATGTCAAGTTTTATTTTTGACAGTTTTATAGACTGGGAAAACAGATGACTTACAAAACTGTTTACTAGTGCTGGTGACACAGCCCTTTTAGGTAAAAAAAATAGTTCACACACCACATGAAGATTAACTATAAATAAAATGCCACAAGACTGTGTCACCATTTCCCTTCCAGCAGGACTTGGTCTGCAGATTAAGCCTCTGCATAACTGCAGCTGACTAGTATGAAGCAATGAGAGACTGAGGAGACAGGACAGAACACTGCCAAAAATTCCCACTGCTGTTTACAACAAGGTCATAAATACATTCTAAGGAAAAAAACCCCAAAAACCAAAAAATTCATGGTACTGGGGGGATTGTGGTAAAATGTTTTTAAAGTTAAAATTTCCATTTGCCTAAGTTTCTTTGGGTGTTTTGATGGAATAGGGAGAGTGCAAAGAGAGAGACAGATCATTTCGCAATTCGGAGATCACATCTTATATGTTGCTTTGTGATTTCCCTAAAACAGGGCATCACTGGAGTCAGATGGCCACAATCTATGATCAGTATTAAAGTCCATATGGGAAGAACTGTAGAAAACAAACCCCTCATACTTCATAAAGATGCAAACATTCAAAAAATCAAATCCTTCTGAATTCTACAGGTAACGTTTTTATTTCAGAGCTGTCCTTTGACACCATTTCTCTCTCAAAAACCCCTTCCCACACTTGACTTGCAGTTTTTTGTGTGTAGATTGACAGCATTCTGTCTGTAGGAGTACTCTCAGCCAGTCTTTTTACATTGTTTTAGGCTGGACCATCACCAGGAAAGATTATTTTGCGTTTTTCAAAGGAGAAACGACCATCCCATTTCATGCCAAGCTCTAGCACAGAGGCGACTGCACTACTTGTTTGAACAAACAGTAATCAATAACTGAAATATTTTGTCTGTTTAATAATTGAAGGTAACAACATACTTTAGTTAAAAAGCCTCTTCATTAAATGGAATGTAACTTACTACCCTATCCCTCTCTCCCCTGTGCTCTCTCCTATTCTGCAGGCATTTGCAGTTGAACTCCATACTTCTCTTTCTGTCTTTTTTTCCCCGTGTTAGCACTGTTAATGCAGAATGTCTCAGTTAAGATTTCTGCTTTAATGTTTGTTCAACAGAAATCACAATCTTGCAACTCAGGACATGTGATCCCTCTTTATTCATCATCTCTCTCTGCGGCTTGATTCCTACTCTTCTTTCTAATTCACAGTATGTAACAAGATCCTCATGTATCTTACTTCAATCTTGTGCAACATTCAGTAATGCAGTTTTCCAGACTTTTCAAGTGATCTCTAGACACAGTTGGAACACTAATAGAAGATTATAAAAATAAAAAGAACATTGCCCAGACTAACAAATAGTGGCAGATATGAGAATTATCACATACCTTGAAGTTGTACGGCTTGGAAATTGCTACAATACTGAGGGCCAAGCTTAATAATAACTTCGATGGTTTCCACAGAAATGGCTTCTTCGAACAAGTACGTAGGACCAAGGCGCCAGGTCAAGGAGGACTTCTGTTTCCAAATTCGAGGGGTAGCTATGTACCCATAAACATCAATAAAGGAGGAGGGTTCCATGGAAATACAGCTGCCCGGTAAGGGCTGGAGATACTGCATCTGCAACAGAGAGGGAATTCACTGAGGGGATCCAATACACTCAGGGTGCCCGGGCGTCTTGTCCCTGCAAGGTACAGCCTGCCACCTCTTTGCTCATTGAAGACTCAGTCAGCTGCGCACCACAATTATATTGGGTCTGGCTGAGCTGGAGCTCATTTTCCCACAGCAGCCCTCACAGTGCTGGGCTTTGCACTGGGAGCTATGAAGGGGTTGGTACCTCACCAGAGCTGTGGCTATTCCTGAGAAGAGCTGGCAGCATCAGCACTGGCTCTCCAACATTCCACTCATCCAGGGCTGGGGTGGGCAAGATCCTGTGAGGGGACACAACTAGGCCAACTGACCCAAATTAACAGAGATATTCCATACCATATAAATTCAACTCAGACATAAAAGCTAAGGAAAGGAGGAGGAAGGGAGGGAATCCATTATTTACAGTGTTTGCCTCCTATAGCAACTGCTCCACGGGCTGAAGCCCTGCTTCCCAGGAAGTGGCTCAACAGCACTCACTGATGGAAAGTAGAGAATAAATCTATTTTTTATCTCTTTGCTTGTGCACATGAAAACTCACTTCTGCTTTAATAAACTGCCTTATCTCAACTTATGAGTCATTTTCCATCTTATTCGCCTTCCTCTGTCCAGCTGGGAATGGAAGTGATACAGCTGCTTGGTGGGCACCTGGCATCCAGCCAAGGTCAATCCACCACAACAATTATCAACTACTGTTCAAAAATTGGACTTTGAGAAGTACTGTAAACATAGGCTTTTTGAATGTGTAAGCCAAAATTTTGTTCTAAAAACCCAGTCAAAAGAATTTCAAATATTGGCAAAGAAAAACCCTGTCTTGACTCCAGACTTCTTTCCTTCCCTAACTTCATAATCCTGACCATGATATTCAACATAGAAAGAAAAGTTACAGATCACATTTTGTACTGGCATAAATGGAGAATAAGCAGTTTTTGAAGAGTACAGATTGTCCAATTGCATAAATAAGCTTCAGTGGTGCTAACATTGTTTAGGAAACAGGCCCATCTATTTTTGTTACCAAAATAATGATTTGGCCTCCTAAACTGAGTCTATTACTTTATTTAACTGCAGAGAGCTCTAGCAGGAAGTAGTTGGAATATTTTGGTCGAGAGAAACTATATTGTATTTTGGGGCTTAACCCTACCTTTAACAAATTTGCTCTTAGGACGGGAGACTCCAAGCATTTACTGGTCTCTGACTACTGAGATTTAGAAAACAGGGCTGGTCAATATTAAGAGGCAGGAGTTGACGCTTGAGTGAATAAATATTATACTTGATGCAACACAGTAACACATCCCACTCCAGCTCCACCAACTAAAAATAGCCTTTGGTATTGTTAATAACCATTGCCTATTTCTAATTTCTTACACAATCTTCTCTTCACTGTACATATCAAGATGAAGGCTTGCATCAAGTCAGTGAACTCAACAGTGGGACTGTATTTTGTTTACTAAAGGATTATTTTATTTATATGAGCTGTTTCACTGAATGTTAAACACACTTGCTGTGAATTCTTTCATCAGTTGCAATGTTTAGGCCTAGTTTTATTGATGACTTTCAGTCTCATTTTAAGGAAGTCAAATTAAATTAAATTTTCATTCTTGAAATGGATATAGGTCCCAAAAGGTATTTAGGAGACAGATAATTTTTCTCAAGTATGAGAAAGAGAATATTTGGAATTAAACAGGTTGTGTTTACAGGGGAAGAATAAAACAGACATGAGCTTTGCATGTGCTGAGATTGAATGGAAAGATGGGAACAAAATGGAAGAGACCAAGGTTACAAGTTTCAATTCATAAAAGGATTCTACTCAAAAATTGAAATCCACACCAACCAGAGATATATTAGAAAGAAGAGGCTTCATTTTCTACATGGTATTCAAAATCTAAAAACAAATCTCTGAAATTGTATAAGAGTAACTGCAAAACCAGGAGCATGATGATATTAATAATAGAAACCAGGGGCTATTCTCATTTATCAAGTAGATTATGAACCCTCCAGGTGCATTTGGATTACTTTTGCCTGATATTTCATGCAACCTGAGAACTGACTGCTGTGTGACAAAAATCAAAAGAAATTGCATATTAGGGGAAATACTAGTACACCAGTATTAGCAATGAACTCATGAACTGATATAATCTCACACACTGAACAGCTAACCCAGAGGAATACCTATCTGTTCCTGAGTGCTTACTGTGCTAGTGAGGAAAACGACTACTGACTGATTATTCAAAGGGTGTAAGAGAGAGAGGACAGCTTGAAACATGACCAAATAAGATGCTTGAGGAAATTCCTCCTAGCTTTGGATTCTTGCAAAGAGCTGGCCAGTCACAGCAGCTTATTTCTCTGTGACCTTTCCACTTTTAAAGAGCTTTCTTCAAAAGAAAGAGTGGAGAATCTCTGCATAACTCACCACCTTTGCAGGTTTTAGCCTAAATCCAAGTCATCCTTGATTTAGGGCTCTCTGGTCACACCTTGATGTGAAGTACTTTTTATAGGTGACAACTTCTGCTGATCTTGGGCTCAAACTGATAGATCCTCTGAATCACTAGTAAGCTCACAAAATTTTGACCTAATGTTATAACTGAATTTCAGTAACATAACTCTGAGCTACCTGCAAACTAGGTACCCCTGACTCTAGAGAAGCATCGCCACACAAATTATCTGGTTATCTACATGCTGAAGCAGGAGGGACAAACTAGTTCAAAGCCTCAATATAAGCTGGGAACGATTTCTGAAAAGCAGCACAAGTATATCCTGTTTTGTGCAGGTTTCTGACTCCACTCACACCCAGCACAGTGGCGTGTGCTACATGTGTAAATCACCATGCTTTGAGTTTCTCAGATTAATACTGAAAAGCCAAGGTAGGTGCATTGGAAGATGAAAATGAAAAGCAATGCAAGGCAAAAGTCAGGCACAAGATCTATGCAGAGGGCCTTTACCTTTGCAGAGCCAAGCATCTGACCATTTATATAAGCTGACACAATGCAGCTCTTCTTTGCTTCCTTGGCAACTGTCACTGTGAGATGATGCCACTGGCCAGTGACCAGAAGTTTACCACAGCCAAACTGGACTTGCCCTGGAAATGGGGAGGGATTTAGGACCTCACCCTCAGGTTCCATAATATCTGTAACAGCAAAACAAGGATAAGTCAACAGAAAGTTTCTCATCTTCACCTGCCTCTGGAACACAATTTTCAAATGTGACTGAAAGAACTTGACACTCTGTGTACCGGTAGAGTGTGATTTGATGCTATTATGTCTAATGTCTTTAAAACATTGCCCAAGGTCTGTTATCAGGACCTACAACTTGCACAGCTCTCAAGATCCTTCCAGCATACAACGTGTCACCCTCTCAAATAACACTTGCTGTCTGCCTTGATGCTGCAAAACTACCCTGGTCTAGGAAAAACCCAATATATTCACCAGGAGGAGAGCCCCTCTGTGTATTTACAGAGTTAGGTGACACAGAGAAAAAATTCCTAGCAAATCCATGAGATGACAAAAGTCTCTATATTAAATTGTAGCTTTATGAAAAAAGGCAAGCTGGAACTTCTATCATTATCTAAGGCAATCAGAGCACTCATATAATGTCAGCTGTGCATGAAAAAGTCCTAGCTACTATTTCCACTCCATTTCCAACCTCCTCTGGAATATTCAATCCCATTTATATTTGAAGTGCCTACTCTACTCAATAAGGAAAGGGGGATAAATATCAACAGGCAACAATATTAACAGACTGGTATAATAGAAAACATTCTGAAAGTAAGGAGAGGAAATGAGTTGTTTCATTAGAAAGCTAGATCACTCCCCAAATCCTAAGTCCTACTCTCCAAACCTGCTTGATGTCACACAGAACAGACTGGTTCAAGCCCAGTCTCCACAACTGCACTCCACATTATAAGTGACACTGAAAAATCTTCCATTGAATATTGCAGTAATTCACAATGCCTACAGCAAACTTAAAAATTAAACATGGGCAACAATTACAATCACAACTGGATTCAAGAAGAAAACCGAAGAGAAATCTCAATATCCTGGGTACCTCAAAGAAGAGGAAATTTTATTAATGAAAAATACTCGGTAACAAAAGGATGCAGCTTGACTGAAAAGAGCCATACCAAGCGGCTGGAATTCCACTTCTTCTGTAGAAATGACCAAAGAAAGGTCCTGTGGGAAGAAGCTTACAGAAAAGCAAACAAATTCTTGCTCTGTTCTTGACATGTGCCGCACAACCGTAAGGAAGCGGAGTGGGTGGCTGCTGCGCACCAAACCAAACTTGCTAACCAGGAACCAGCAGGAGAGTGTCATGCCACTTGAGGGAGGGAACGTCCTGCTGCCTGTAGACAGGAATTAAAAAACATTAATGAAGTTGCTTTCCTTGTGCAGCCATTAGCAAACTGCTTTCTGTTTCATTCTTCCATACTGTGGAAGAACCAACATTAGATCATGGGTTTTAATTTCTATTCTGTTGGACTTCATTGCCTGTATTCAATACCACGGAGATTGCACATATGAGTCTGTGCACGTATATAAATGACCTAAAGCTAACTGATGAGAAATGACCACTAGATCTCCATGCTATGGAGCAGATGAATTAGCAATCTTGGAGCCAGAAACAAGTACTCAAATTTCACAAAAATTCAGGAAGCAAAAGGTACAGCCATTTCCCAGTCCACCCAATGGAGGATTTTGTTGGATAGGAGAATCCCATTAGAAACCCAAGTGATAGTTCCTATTCCTTCCATAGGAGATTACCCTAAGATCTGGTTGCTCTTACTTGTTAAGACTGTTTTCTTAGAAGCCTGCTTTAAATTTGCATTGCTAAAAATAATTCATCACACTACGAAGCTGCATGCAATTCCCCATTTTGCTGAGCAGTACAAGTTATACAGTTCAGAGCTGGTCTGCAACACAGAGACAGAAATGTTTTGGAATGCACAGCTGATGTGCTGCCCTTTCTTACAACTGTTGAATGCTTTCCTTGGGGCAGAGAAGTCAGTGCTCCCAGCAAGCTGTGGGTGAGTCACTGTGCTTACCCATGCCAGTCCCTCCCGAGACAGATTGGTCTGTGCTGGATCCCATGACAGTGGCCAAGGTAGGGAGGTATAAACACCTATTCAAAAGCAAGAACCCATCATCAGAAACAAAATCATCCCTGAGGGTCACCAGTGACTTCTGGAATTGCAGAATCATGGTAACAAGGCAGAGAGTAGGCTGTCAGCAATAAGACAATAACAAAATATGGCAACATTGCTGCACGGAAGGCAGCCATAGAGCACATAGATTAAGAGGAAGAGAGAAGTGAGTAGTTACTGTGTTCAGAGTAAGTGCTTGGAGACTCTAGAGCAGCTACAATAAAAGCAACAGCAGCAATACCCATAGCCTTCCATGGACATGTCAAACTCCACAAACGATGGAGCTAAAGCAGAGCTGTGTATCTGAAAGTTCCGAGGTGATGTCATGGAGACGAGACTCATGGCAGTCTGGAGGGCCAGCGCAGATCCCTTAGACAGCCAAGGAGAGGTCCTGACAGGCACAACAGCCTGAGGATCAGATTTACTGTCCACCACACTCTCTTCTGAACCTGAAAGATGAACAGTGCCTAACCAGATCAGTGTCTGCAAGTCTTTTTCCAGTCACAGGTATTGTCCACATTCTATGCATCCCTGCTCAGAACAGCACTTCATGCTCTTGAGACAACATATCCTCAGCAGCCTACAGAAATCCTACAGCAATACAGAATAATATTGCACTGAAGGCATTTCAAAATGGGAAGCTGTCAGGAGAGACATAGCCACATTTTGGCCATATTTTCCTCCCACACATCTTCAGGCAGCTCTAGAATTCACCCTAGTAAAAAATATCCCCAACCCATTGGTTCTGTTTTCTTATACAAAGATCATTCATTCAACTCTGCTGTAACAGAATAGTCACAAGCAACATGTGGGAGAGGGTTTGAAGAATGACTGCAAAGATCATAAGACCCAAATAGAGACCATAAAGTATAAGGTGTCTCAGGCATAAGAGTAGTTTAAGCACCAAATACTGCTACGCTGTAGTCCCTCATCTATAAAATACGTTAGAGCAGAGAAACCACACAGATGGAAAATAGCCTGCTTAAGCAATGTAGATTACTAGGATATCCTAGGGACTACAAAGAGCAGTGCTCTTTATTCCAATCCTTATTCTTTTTCTATCAATAAATCACAGGAAAAATATACCGGAAAAAAAAAAAAAAAAGGAAATGCTCCCCTTGGTTTGTAGAATATTAGTATTTTTATAAACCATGTCCATGTCTGACCCAGCAAAATCTGAGTCTATACTCAGCATCTAACTTGAGCAAAGATATTATAATTTGATCTCTGCACGCCATTAGATCAGCTCTCAGTATTGATCAAGTACCATCCAATCTGGGGAATACCCAGTGAAAATCCTCTAGGCATCCTCCACCTTCACAGTGACTGTCTTGGAACAACCAACTCAACAGCAATTTGCTGTCATTTCAGAGACATCTCCAACTCAGCCACTGCTGTATCAGCAACAGGCTGTTCACTGTGTGCTTACCTGCGTCAGCTGAATCACTCCCCTGACACGAAAGGACCTTGGTCTTGTTTGTGCTGGGCCTAGAAGGTAGTAATGGAGAACCTCCCAACCAAAGAAATTGCCTAACATGAAAGAAAAAAAAAAGTCATTTAAAAAAAGGAAAACAAGCAGACACATTTGGAGTCACAGCAACCATGCAAATAGAGCTTAGACTTCTGGAGAACAATTTTTTTTATTGTATTTTTTTTAAATTGTATTATTTATTTTTATTTAAAGACATCCCAAATAGAACAAAAGACATGGTTCCATTGTAGCAGCACAAATATTTTTCTTGCTTCACATTTCATTTTAAGGTTTTCCTTTTGAAAAAAATCAAAGATTACTTTTCGTCATCAATATTTTTGAATAGCCCCAAATTTTCAGAAAAAAAAAATCTATGGGTTGGGGTTTTTATTGAGTCCTTTTTTAGAAATCCTATTCCATATTTGAGTGAATGAAATACAGTCTTCCACTGGATATTTAAATTCACGTGCACTCTGGTAACTGTTAGGTACTGTAACATCTAGCAGTTGTTAGCATTAATAAAGAAAGTGCAACCCCAAACTGGAAACAGCAACTGCGAAAGAAGACTGCACTTTTTATTTTTTCATCTCTTATTGATGTGGACCTGAGACATGAGAAAGCCATTTTTACTCTGCAGAAAACAGCTTCTCCATATAAATACCAGGAGAGAATAACCCTGGTTGTTTTGCAATGACTTAATTAGTTCATTCATAAATAGGTTTATAACCCCTGCAGAGATGACATGGCAGAACACTACAGACTCGTACCATCTTCAGGAGTCATTTAAGCATATATCCTGCAATCAGTGAGAAGGGGGGATTAACTGGATTTGAAAGAAAAGGCTGAGTCTACTGAATTAGAGCACTACATGAAGCATCTAATTATTTTATAACCCTTGCAAAAAATGGTACCACTAAAGCAAATTGCATCCATTAGATGCAATCTTATACCTTAAGACATGTGGCTCAACAGCCTGCGATGCGAGCTTCTCAAACACCCTAGTGAGGGGCAGATGCAGGGGATGAATGTCACTGCAGAAAGCATCTTGACAGGAGGTTATGATTGTGCTCAGCAGGCCAGATCCACACATCACCTGTCGACTCTTCTCTGACTTCACCAAGGACTGGATATGATCAACCAGAGCACACTGGATTTCCTGGGAAAGCTGAAATGGACACAGGTAAAATCAGAGGGCTGGAACTAAACTGTATAGGGCAACTGGTGTGTTCTATTTTAATTTGTTTTTCAATTGTCAAATCCCTGAGTGTAAACATCTGGTCCAGAAAAAGAAGGCCCTAAGGCAAGAGGCTCAAGCAGAACTGCATGGCTGTTCTGTCAAGCTCTGCACTAAAACAGTGTGCATATATTCATCTAAGCAGCTGCCTGGCCATCCACAGCTCAGCTTTCCTGCCTCAACTCTATGGCAGTGAAGGAAGAAAACAATCAGCTGTCATTCAAAAACAAGGGACCACCACCAAGGAGAGGTTATCAGGCACAAGTTACAAGACCAACATAGGAATTCAGGATATATTTAACATTAAGCTTGTGGAGAGCCAAATTGACATGATCTACTCCTCATTCTGAAAGCACTGTTCTTAAACAAAAGCAATGTATCAAGTGATGTCATGAAACCATTTTAAACACTTCTCTACATGTTTTGCTGAATTGAAACTTTGCTTCATTATTGCTACTTAGTGATCTTAAAGTCTCTCAATTCTCATAAATTATCTTCACAGTAATTTTTTTTCCCAATTTGGAATGCAGCGTACCCCATTACCTAACTAGATTTCATGTAAAAGTAACTGGACCATGTATTTAAACACAAATCCTACAAAGATGAATTATTTCCTAGTTCTAAGAGCTTTGAAGTTTTCTCACGTGCCCTTCTAGGAAACAGATATGCAAACTTTTAAAGCAAAGGACAACGGTGGTGATAGACACACAAATGAAGGCAATGGGATTTGATTTTATAACTTGGATGAGAAGCAACTGGATTCAGAATAAGGTTATTAAGTGTAAAGAGGACTTGAGCTCTTTTGCATTCAGCCAGACAAAGCCAATACAGGACTATTTCAAAGCCAACAAGAAATTTGTTTTCAAAGTGTCCCTTACAACACTCAGAAAACAATACATCCATTGCAACATACATACTGTTTTTGCATACTCAACTACCATTTGTCATATCTGAAGGGTGAGATCTTTGGATGATATTTTCTTCGTCTGAAGGACTATTCATTGCCAGGGACATACGTTCCATTGTGCATTGCATTACACAAAGAGCGTCCACCAGACTGAACCACACTATTACAGTTTTTCAAAGTCCCACTTACAACTTTTTTAATCTTTTAATTAACATTTCCCTCAATTTCTGACTATATGCAGGAAAGTATCTGTAAACACCACTAAACAGAGAATGACACAGGTCTTGACTAAGTGAAGCAACTGGTTTATTCCAAAATAAATCCAATAAAAGTATAATGGTGTACAAAAAGATTGATTGTTTTCATTAGCCCAGCAGCTCTGTCAATACCGCTATTGCCTTGTTTTGAATAAAATGAGCTGTTTTCATGGATCTTTGTTCCAGTAAAAGGAGATTTTAGTGGAAATATTAAAGGTGGCCAGGAAACCATGCTGTTTATTTCTGTATGCCTGGATTGATTTTCTTAACACTTATGCACTATGAATCAGGATATTGAAGGTGTAGTTAGAATGTAGATGAGTTCTGCCTCAGATTAGAGTTTTAAGGGCAAATGTCACCTAGCAATTTGCCCAATCTCCTTAAGTAGTTCCCAGATTCTTTCTCCTCAGAGCCCATAGTTTCAAAATTTGGTAGCTGAATTTAATTCACAGTGATTCATCTTCAAGATTATTATGCTATATTCAACAAAAGCAAGAAATTTTGTTACTGTGCATTCACTTCAAAAGGATGCAATTTCCTTAGATTGAAGAACAATATAGCAACAACTATGTGTGCAGAAATACTTGAAAAATTTTACTTTTTTAACATCTACAGGGAGAACAAATCATTTAGTGTAAATTTACAACAGGCATAAGAGTCTTTTTAACAGGTGCAAAATCCTTATTGATGGACAATGTTTTACTTTCACAACAGGACCATGATAGCAGCTCATCATACAAGAGATATGGATGAAAACAGAAAGGAAAAATCCAGCTGTGGAAGCAACAGTATTATTTAGTAAAGGCATAAATTTACCTGATGAATTGTGTGAGGATTATTTTTTTTCACTATTCGGAAGAAACATGCCAGGAGGATGAGACAGAACGGAAACATGCTTTTATTCTCTTCTCCAAAGTTCTTTACCTTACTCACCCGTATCAGATCTAGATGATCTCTGTATCTGACATTATAAATTGGAAAGATTTATCATGACACTCTGGAATCTCAACATTTCAGTCAAGGATAAGATGTGTATGAGAGGAAACTTCATTTTTAAGGTAAAACATGCTGTGAATATCCTGGACCACATATCTAAAGTGGATGCGAACCTGTCTCAATTTACTGTGTTTGAAACATGTGCAGTGCTGTCTTTCATTACCAAACAGACAACATATTAATAAAAGAAAAATGTATCTTGTGTGTGGTAAAACAACATGGAATTTGAGGGAAACCAGCTTAGTATCAGTCATAGGCATGAACATGAGCAATGTCCTCTAAATACAGTTTACTATCTCAAATACTGTTTACTGACTCAAAACTCTTGGTCAGTTTAAAAGTTTTAAGCAAGTTTCTGTATCCATGACACTCAATTGATTTTTTAATCATGCCTAGCACTGGCAGGAATATTCATCCACAAATCTATTCTCCTCAGCTTTTAACTGTCATTCCAGAAAGTATAAGAAATGGCTGAATTGCAAAATCACCTATTTTACTGTCTGCAGCTGGGTTTTCTACACTGACAGGTTCAACATTGCTTCAGCCCATCATTTATTGGGTCTGACAAAGGTCCCTGAGAAGTTGCAAAATTGCAAGAAATTGATATTTTTTCTGAGGGTCAGAATCAAAAGTACATTAATTTTATTGAGTTCCATTAATGTTTCTGTAAAAGCAGTGCTTTCTCATTGCCAGTTTTGTGAAAGCAAAGGAATCACACAACCTGAACTGATTCTAAGATTTTTCCAGATTACTCCTGGACACTCAGACCTAAAATATCTATCATGGCTCTAAAACAAGCAGAAAGAAGGAGTTATTGTCTCTTCTTCTCCACATTTGCTCCTAAAAAGTGTACTTTTTGATTCAGTCTTAAATTCAGAGGAAGAAGCCCCTTAAGACTTTTTTATGGAAGCCTGCAATACATCCACAAAGCCATTATTCCATCTCATCTAGCTGTTAAATACCCTGGCACTAGAAAAAACAAAATAGTGCCCTGTTTGGGACAGAATATATCTACCCCAAGAATAATTCCTTCAGTGATAACTTCCTTCTACCAAGTAGCTCCCCTTCACTAGCCACTGAGGTTAAACGTTTTGCATCAGATCTGACCTGTGTTCCAAGTAGAAACTCCTGGCACAAGAATTCATGCAGTTGTACATGTTGTGATTAAAGGTATTAAAGTCCAGCCTTTTATGTCTATCTGGCAGCATCATCCAAGCTGTGAAATACTCTGTTAATTCTTTCCCTCATTCAATGATTTTTGAATAGAAATAGCCAGGAAAATTCTATTTTTCCTTTATCCTTTTTTGTGGATTATTTTTTGAGAACTCTTCAACACAGCTGTTAGCTCCTAGCTAGAGTTAGACTCAGGGCTTTACATAATAGTGGTCCAATTGTACCTGAGGCAGTCATATTCACAACAGCAACACTAAAACACTAACAGCAATAATTTCTTATTGATTAAGAAAAAAGGAGTGAGAGAAAAAAGGAAAATCTGAGTATATTTAAATACATCACTGAAATTGCTGGAATTTGTGCTCTAGTCCTTCATACTTCTAAGAACACTGCCATCTACTGAGGATCTGAGAGGTTCTCCCTCTTAGAGAGCTCAAGGTCTAGAGACAATTTCAATTTCTTGATGACACTCTCATCCAATTAAACATTCTACTTGTTTTTCAGAAATTAATTACTGTAATTAATAAAATTTCACTAGCTGATGGCTTGATCCCAATAAACAGAGTGGAATGTGCCAGCAGTTACTTGCCCCTTTCAGACCTTTGGATGAACAACCTGGTTTTATTTCAGTCCCTCCAAATGTACTTTGACTGCATTCAAATATTTTAGACAAAATAGCCAATACAATATAGGCATTATCTTTATTCAGAGTGGGTCTGTGTATATATATATATATATATATGGAAGGTTTGACAAAGAAAAACACATTCTAAGCTGCATTAAAAGTTTATGGACCATTAGGTCTGAAGAGTCAGACTGTTCCGGTTGCTAGGCCTGTTGGCAATACTCTAAACAGTTTTCAAGGCACCTCTACATTATGCCTTTGAAATAAGTATTCTGGGACCAAAATCCATGTACTGCATCCAGCAGGTACAGAAATGCTTTGGGAAACTGGCAGCCAGAAGTCTTTGTTCTTACATCTGTTGACTCAGTGAAATTTGTGCTGTTCCTCCTGACAGTGTTTTTGGTAAATGTAGTACTGCCACATTTGCAAAGATTAAGCAATTCCTGGAAATGAAGCTACAGAGAAGTAGAAGACACTGTTTAGATGGCATTTTCATATGTTCAGACTCACTTGAGCATGTTCTTCTTTGTACAGCTTTGGCAACAACCTCACCATGACACAGACAGCACCTGCGTGTACAATGGTGCAGTCTCTCATTTCCAACCTGCAGTAAAAAGACACATCATAATTATCATTAAAGAGCTTCTAACAATGTTCCAGCAGAGCACAGCATTAAATCCTTCTAATAGCAACCAGGCTCAGCATTGTAAACTAAGCAAATACAAATGATACAGATACAATACAAATGACCCAGAACAGCTGGATGCCTCCTTAGAGTAACAAAGACAGGACATCAATGAGCTGACATTTCAAGGACCTGCACATTCAAAGACATGCAGCAGCAGCCTCTTTAAACAAAATTTGCCTTTGAAGATATTTGCAGAACAGCAAACAGACAACCAGAGGAATTGCTGATTCATCAGTCCACAGCCAGTGTTATCCTTTTATTTTCTAGGAGTTTATAACTTGGGTTATATGGTAACTTCAGTACTTTAAAACATAATAGAAATAAGCAAAGGTGAGACAATCTTGATGAAATCCCCTCCCCTTCTGACACTAGAATTTGCCTAAAGTAGTAAACCAAAGTTGAATATCTGCTTTCCCATCAGTTTTCATTTTTGCCACTTATGACCTTTCTATGTTAGGCACAGGAAGGAACTGAGGAATCTGAGACATCTGCAGAGACGTGCTAATGCCATTATGCAGGCTAGAGGTCAGATATATCTCAAAGATCAAACCACAGCATAGCAAAACCTCTAGTTTAGGCTCTACAGGCTTGTCCTGTTCAGAGTATCATCAGCATTTCTGGGTGCACCTCTGAACTGGAGTTTTGATGTGCACTGTCAGAAATATCTGTCCCAAGCAGATCTCACAAGAAAAGCAAAGGCAACATCTAATGACTGTAATCAGACTGACAAAATAAAGCACAATATGTGCTACAGACTGTATAAAACACAAGTTCAAGAGTAAGCATTAAAAAAAAAAAAATACAAGTTTTAAAAGGGAAGTAAAGGAGGGTAAAAAGGCTGCAATTGAACGTTTGTTAGCCACTCCCAAAAAGGCTCATCTGATGCAGCAGAACAGGGAGTAATGTGTAGCACACTGCCACACAGTGACAAATAATTTTTACTGCACCCTCAAGAAAGATCATTTCAAATGAATTACTCATTTGCATTTTTTTCTGTGCAATATATCAAAATCAGGTCTGGTATAAAGAGTTGTTGCACCAGTAGCTTCAGTGTGGATACATACACCTGTACTTGACATGAATGTGGGAAAGCTTTTAAATGTCAAAGAAAAAAGTACACTGAAAATATGTTCTCCTCCCATCTCCCTGAGAAAATCCACACTATTTTAAAAGAGAAAAATCCAGGCTCACTAAAATCAATAGGGACAAAATTATGATCGGAAAGCTGCATGGCTGGAAACAAACTTGGCATGCTAACCCATGCCCAGGTGAACATGAGCCAGAGTGTGCCCAGGTGACCAACAAGGCCAATGGCATCCTTGGCACGACCAGCAGGAGCAGAGGAGTGATCCCTCCCTGTACCTGGCACTGGTGAGACTATACCTCGAATGCTGTACTCAGTTCTGGACCTCTCACTACAAGCACATTGGGGTGCTGGAGTGTGTGCAGAGAAGGGCAACAAGGCTCATGAAGGGTTTTAAAGAATATTATATAAGTCTTATCTCCAGCCTTTTCTGTGGTTTTCTCTGAGGTCCTCATTTTATGGCCTGTCTTAGTACAAAAAGCTGTGTTCCTGTTTCAGCTCCTACCTCTGCAAATAACCCATCTCTCACACTCCTGTCCCAGGGCTAACTAATCAGCCCTGAATAGATGAAGTGATTCCACTCCATCTATCTCACCAGGATCATGGTGTGAATCGCAAATCTGCTCTGCACTGGTGCTACTTAAAAATAAGATAAATCAGAGGTTTTGGGGGCAAAATGAGAAGTCACAAAGAACCTGAAGAGCCATTAACACAGTGAGCCTTCTGTGGTAACAGCAGCTGCAGCAGCCATGCTGCTTGGGTGGGCACAAAGAAGGGCTTCTCTCCCAAAGAGATCAGCCTCAGTTAACACAGCTTGCAGCAAGCTATGTCTAATCACCAGGAACAAAAGGAAAACCAGAGATCCCATCTGTCACAAAAGGTGTTTCAAACATTCTTGAAGGAGCAGGAGCACAGAGGGCTGATTTTGAGATGGTAATGACAGGGTCAATTCCTCTGTGTCCCAGAAGCTTGCAGCATCATTGACCACAGGACAGTGGAAGGGGCTAGAATATTATCCACCATTAAAATGCTAACTCTTCTAGTTATTAGTCACAGGCTCCTGCAGGATCACCTCCTTTCCCTGCCTCCTCGGGAATAATAAATATATGTTGCAAGATGGGGCATCACAGGCCACCTACACTGACTGCATTCAAGTTCCTCTTTTTGAGCTGCAGAGCTGCTGCCTGAAACCTTTTCAGGGGGAAGTGTCAGTGTGGAATACAGCTAAGAGGAAGCTGCATAAGGGGAACAACAGGCCTGTAGAAGCTATGGGATTTCTTATTTTTATTTTCATAAAATTTACTGGTGGAAAAGGATACAGGCTGTATGGCTTGAAGATTGTCAGCTTTCCAGTACATGTTCCTCTTTTGTGTTTGCATACACTCATCACTGACAATCTCCAGCCACCCCTGGCTAAGCCAACTTCCTTTTGTGCTTTCATGTCCCAAAGACAAACAATCCCAACTCAGACACTGTGAAGGGAAAGGGTCTCAGTTTACAGCATTAATATCTCTACAAGTGGTACTCAGTTACTGTACAGCATCACATATCAGCAGGCAAAACAAGACAAGGACATAGGAAGCCTTGCTCATTTCAGACCTGGTGGCTTCAAGACAATCGGAAGACAGAGCCACACCCCTCCCAGCATTGCCCCAACCTTCTCTTTGTCCCTTAACATCTCTGGGCATCCCTTATACACACACTTATACAACAGACAGTGCACTTCTCACAACGACCACCACCTCTATACTCTTTGTACATGGACCCAAGTTCTCCCAAATCAGGCTAGGAAGATCTGCTTGGAAAAGAGCATTTATTCCTCCTGAGCTACCAACTCCTCTCCCCAGCACTGAGTATCTAACCAGAAATTTCCAGTGTAATTGAAAGAGTGGTGACATGGAACAAACATGTCCATAAATACTTTAAAATCTACTGCATAGGGAACAAAGAAATCTACCATACTTTTTTTACTTGCTTCAAATAAGTATAAATATAAGCAGAAATGCTTATTCAGCCTGCCTCAGTACTCAGGGAAAAGAGTTTGCTGACTTCAGTGACTGCTGCTATGAGTGGCAGACATCATGTCTTGGTCTTGAACTTGGAAGATGACTTTGCAATAATCTACAGTAAAGGGTTGAAGAAGAAATCTCACACTCATCAACTTAGCCTTTTTAAGCATAACTCCAACCAGAAACATAGATTTAATAAAAGATAAAGCTAGATAAAAATGAATGGACAGAAAAATCTCATGAGTTACAAAATGCAGGTGATTCAGAACTGATTCACAGCTGACAGCTATGCTGATTTCTGGTATAGCCTTCCCTTCTTACCAGGAATATATATTTTGACATAAACCGTAATTCAATGAGGTGAGCAGCATGACTGTTCCTTTTCCAATTTTCTGTTTCAGCATGAATAAATGAGAGTGTGTCTGAACATGTGTTTGGACACACATGCATGAGGGAGCACTTAAAATACCTTATTGTAACTTTTATTTTTAAAAACCAAGTGACTGGAAGCAGCTTTCCACATAATTGAAAAAGTCAAAATTGATCAGGGCAGGTTCAAGCAGCGACTAAGCATAATCTTTAAGTCCCAGCAACCTTCTTCTAAGACCCCATTCCTTCTCCCACTTTGCAGGTGTTAGAATCTTCAACATAAACTATGCAACTCTTGGGGCTGTGTGTCCCGCTATTGTACTAAATCCTTAAAACTCAATTTTTTCCATCATTTATCTCTCCAAAAGTGTTGATTCCTGCTGCCTGGAGGCCTGGGAGTTAGACTGATTTGCTTACCCTTGGCAGGTTATATCACACCTTACCTCAGTTTACTACCAGATAGAATGCACATCCCAGCCTTAGTACTCTATTTCCTGTACTAAACAAAAGCTTACTTCTCCTCAGGGTTTTCCCATAGCATATAGGCAGAGGCAGGTAATTTGTTGCCTGGTCTGTTGAAAGCAACAGGATGGTCTTCTTGAGCTTGGGGTGCCTCCTGATCACCTCTTGATTCTTCTCCCATCTCTGGCTTCCTCTCCTTAAAGAAGCTTTCCTGATGGAGGGTTCCTTTGACCATATGATCAAGAAAATTCAGAATCCAAATGCAGTTTTTTAGCCACGCTGGGAAAGGTTCTGAAGTACAGAATGCTGCATCCAAGAATTCTGCAAATGTCCTTTTCTTCTCAAGGCTTACAGAAATTTGCCTTTTCCCTTCTGTCCCAAAGCATCCAAGTGATCCAAGATCCTCTGCCATCTTTTCAAAGAGACCATTCCTCTGAAAGAAGTTGCTGTTGACAGGGTCTAGGTGCAGGGCTGCAGTTATCCCCTGAAGAGTGTAGAAAAGCAGCTCCAATATACAATTCTGTCCAACTGCTGCCCACTGCTCAGATGGAGGGTCCTGCAATGCACCTTCCATGTCTGAGAGGAGGGACAGGAGCCCATTGAATCCACTGCACGTTCTGAAAGCTGAATGGCTCTTGGGACTCTCCAGTATTCTCAAGAGCGACTACAAATGTTGGGAAGAAAGAAAACAAAAGAAGCACTTAAATCAAGGGACTAAGAAGCTTTAGAATATTTTAAAATTCCAAGTTTGCACAAAAATTCTTTCACTGAAATTTCACTCTTTGAGGGGGGAGGGGAAGGTGGTCAAAATAAATGTCACCACTGCACAACTTCTCCTCTTCCTTTCCCCCATATACCCAATGAAGCATATAACCAACACTTGAATGCACCCTTAGCAGCTGCTAAAGCAGTCAGCCTAACAGGTTCAGAACAGTGCTCACAGGAGGAAGCAAAGAAATCAAATTTCCTGCTTTACATATCCTAGTCAGTTTGGCCAGAGGTGGTTTCATATCTTTGCCTGTTCTTTGATCAGTCTTCTCAGACTCTCTCAAGAAACCTGCCTTTGCCCTAGGTAAATGGAAGTAAAGATTTGATTGTAAATACTGTCATATGGAAACTGGCAGGAAGGCACAGCTCTCTACAGACAAGTCTTCCTGAAGCCCTGAATGCACGTGAGAACCCACACTAGACTTTGCTCATATGACAGAGAAGGCCCTTTCAAAAAAAAAAAAACAGTGACATGGGATGGGACAAAGAATATTGTAAGCAGCAGGCTCTCCTCATTAAGAAAGACAAGAATACCTTTTCTCAGCTGAGATATTTTTTAAGTTTGCACAACACTTCAGAGGGAAACAGCCATAAAAAGTAAGATTTCAAGACAATGAAGCCATTAGATTTCATCTAACATCAATAGGCTCAAAGAAGGTTATAAGTGGATGCCACTTGAAGGTATTACACACACACATAAAATCAACTTAAACTCTTTGACAATTCTGAAGGCTATGTGCTTGCCATTTTTAAAACAAATATGGAAAAGTTATTAAGAGCTGTGGAAATAAAACTGGCACAAAAAAGAAGCGTGCAAGGAAACAGTCCATTGCATTTGAATATAATTGATCCCAAGTTTTTGGGATGTTGCACAATTCATTTTGTACTGGGACTTTTCAAATTTGATGCTGTAACCTTTGCACATAGGAAAGGGTCAATTTTACATCTAGACCTCCCCAAGAGATATCCAATGAAAGAGCTTTACTTCACAACCTCCTGAGAAGGAACAGTTTTTAGCAGAAATACATCTGCCTGTAACAGGATCTAGGACTGTGAGGGTTGCCAGAACTGAAAGGGGGAGGGGGCACTCTATTACTGTCATTCAATTTTGCATGATAATGTATCAAACCAGGCAGAGACTTCTGTACAGGGAGTAAATTTAATAACTTAGAGTTGAAGTTATCAGGATGGCTTTAACACATTCCAGAGTAGGTCAACAGTAAACACATTTCCTCCAGCTTTAACTCAGTTAGAATTTAATCGCCTATGAGTTAGTATTCCTCTGTCTTGGATCTATAAAACTGATGTCTGTTGGAAACCCCCTAACTCAGTTACCGCTAACAGAATTTATTTCGCACATTCCATTATTTGTTATTCCTCATAATTGTCCACGTGCCACACTGGAATACGGCAGTGCTAATTGCATTTGGGCTCAGGCTTTAACAGCTAAATATACATTAGCAAATCAATCTGAATTTGTGTGTAACACAATCACAGTCCCAATGGATAAAGAAAATAAATTCATTTGCTTACATTATGCTTTAATACAGTTATCATTTGTCAAAATTAGACACTGAAGTTGCATTTATTTTCATATTAATTTGGACACCAGACTTAACTTTTCCACAGGTATTGTTAAAGTTTACTGTTCAAAGATATAAACTTTGTCCTTTTAATTTTTTTTTTAAGAATGTGGTTCTTTTATTATAGAAGCAGCTGTTATATTGTCCAGAAAAGCTGTTATATTCACAGAAAAGTGAATTCCATTCATACTTGATGGAGAAAGTAGAAAAAAATTTTAAAATCAGTGCTTACAACAGTGCTGCTTTTCAATTGAATGCCTATGATCTAAACCAAAGTAAAGTACAGTGATTCTTTCCTCTGTTTCATTAGGGGTCAGACACCCTGGGTCAATAGAGGATATAACTAGTTCTAGTTTCTTCCTCCAAACATTCATAAAATTCTTCCTTTCCATTACCTCATCTCTTTTTACATGATACGTGTGTTTGTAATTAACAAAATTAAGGACAGCAAAATTTCAACCTTGGAAACTTGTCATAATGAAGCTGTTCATCTCATGCCTACCCTGGCTCTTCCAATCTTACTGTTTCACATCTTACATCCTCTCTCCACTTACCCACTTTCATTCACATTTGTTTCTCCTTTCTCTGTCACATTACATAGAACTGCTCATACAATTATGCCTTTAGCATTTCCATTTTTCCCTCTTGCATTACTATTTAAATCTTCAAAACATTTCATAATCTGATACTGAGTGAAGGTATTGACCATACATGCATTGCTAAAAATCAAAGTGCCCAAGTTACCATAATCTAGAGCTAGCCTATGGCTCTTTCTTCCACTCTTACCATCTTAAAAAAAGATAGTTCCCAAAAAAACAATGCCCAAGTGAGAGCCACATTAATTACCTTCAGAAGATCTAGTTTCAGATGCAGTTCCCATTGAGTGGAAGAACAGAGGGCCCCAACAATAATGCTCATATATTCTTCATAATTGATGACTGATAACTGCTCCAAGATGCTGAGAGTAGCACTCCTGTAGCGCTCATCATCCAAAAATATCTTGATATATGGCACCATTCCATAGTCCTTCAGAACAACTAGGGAAAAAAACATTATCATTTGTTAGTTAAACTATCCTTTGCTTGTAGTTTCTACAGGCAGATTTTCAGTGTTGGTGTCAACTACCACATTTCAATAAATACAGCAGGACAGGTAAGAAGAGAAGCTGGTTAAGCTAAAGATGACACAAACTGAATGGCAAAAGAACAACTAAGGGATAAAATGACTGGATGACCATGATTTCCAATCAGAGATGACAGCTTCCCAATATAACAATGAAAAGGAAAAGACACCTTAGTTTCAGCTGGAGCATCTCTTTCATTTAGGAAGGGAACTCTTTGGTAGTTTCTGAAAGTATATTTACACTGTGCAAGATGCTGCAAACATGATGATTCTCAGATTCCAGAGTGTATTGAGTGGATTCCGGTATTCAGTAGGGTTCACTCCTGTACTACTGTGTTCCATAGGATTCCCTACAGACTTCTTAGGTATAACACAAGTATAGGAACGTTACTCAGCATGCACCTGATCCAATCAAGATTTCAAATAACAGATATAATGGAAGAGAATCTGGATGAACAAACAATACACCAGAGTCAAGTACGAATACTTTTTTTTCCACAAGCTAAGTTTGTGCATCCCATATAAACATTTCAGGAGTAAGCACATGGATGAAAGAAACAAGCTGACTACTCAGACAAAGCTCATTATGCAGGATGAGAATTCCTTTGTCACACTTTTTCCTAGTGTATCACTGTTATTCCTACACTTCTAGCTTTCTTCCTCCATTTTTGACTGAAGAACAAAAGTCAGAAAATTTGGTGGTGCTCCTTAAGACCATGGCCACTTACCAACAAATATCATGAAGGTAATGCAGTCATATGTAATTCCTTACCTGTGTTCCTCACAGACCTTGCTGTAAGGGCAGCCACCATCTTCAGCATCACAACATTTAGTTCCTTCTCAGTGCCTTCTTTCAGACCAGGCAAATGAGTTCCAGCTGTCAGTATATTAAAAGTTATGTTACAATTTACAAGAAATGGAAGGAAGAATTTTTCTTGCTCCAATCTCAAGCTTTCATTCTAGAGAAGCCCAAATTAAGATGTGCTTAAAAGTGTGGGCTGAAGGGTACTACCCAGAATAACTCAACATACACTAGCAAAGAAAAGCCCAGAGCTGTTTAGGCTAGTGAACAAAACAATAACAGCAAAGATTCCAGGGAAGACCCAGCTAATGTGTCCGATTTAGGCCAGTTGGCTTGAAGACAAAATCTAGCTACTCACTACAAAAAAACAAACAAACAAACAAAAAAACCAAAAAAAAAATTACCGTAGAAAGAGATTATTCTTATTGATCTGCCTACTTCAATGGTCATTGTGAGTGGCATTAAGTCGTACCTGATTTCCTCAGGATCTTGGCTTCCTTCCTCAAAAGTGCCAGCAGTAGGCCGAGGAGCCCAGAGTCACGGAAAATATCACTAAATAACAGGTCCTTCTGGGTCATGCTGAGAAGGCACTGGAGAGCTGTTAAGGTGCAGAATGGCACTATGTTTTCCTTTATCAAATACTGAACCTTCTTCAGAATCTCATGGGGGACATAGGACAGGTCTAGGACTATGGACTCCACCAGTCTGAAGAACTGGACTTGTACAGGGTGTGGTTTGAAATGAATTATGTCAGTGAATTGGTTGATAGGTTGCAGTGTCCATTCCAGAAGAAAAAAGTTCACTCTGTCCCAAGCCCATATGGTACCAATTGCTGCCAAGATTCTTCCACACAGGTACTGATCATTACTTCTCTGGAAGACAGATTGTAACACCTGAAAAGGCTGGAGGTTTTTCACTGTCATTCCTGTGGGGAAAAAAACCCAGGTGAGATCATTTTTGCATGAGAGTTATTTAAGTCTACAAGCACCCTAACTATAATGTTAGATCATCTGAAAGTGGAAATAAGAGCAATAGGCATGAGGGATGTGATTGGGAAGCATATTCTTGAGCTTGGATCAGACCCTAGAGCTGACATAGTCATTTCAGTTTGATGCAGGTGGCATTCAGGCTCCTTCAGCACTAATACATAGATCTGAAGATGCCACATCATACTCCTTTCTTCCATATGGAGAAACAAAATGAATAGTTTCATTTTGCTATGGCCCCCTACCCAGCCACATCTGCATGCATATACTGTACCAGAGGGCTGCGTCCGCTCGAAATCGAAGTGCGGCAATTGCGGGTGTACAATATTGCCAGAAACTTTCAGTTCAGCTTTCCCACAGGTCGTAAGGCAAGTCAGCATGTCCAAGATCTCATCCAGATAGGGGTCTCCTTCATTTTGCTGCAAACCCTCACATCTAGGAACAAAACTCAGGACAGTCACATACATGTTCATGCCTTAATTATACAAACAATTTGGATACATCATCAGGTACGGAGCACATAGGAGCTACACAGAATAATCCATACCATAGTGGCACACTGAATCAGAACAAAACCTACAGACTGACAGACTGAAGGAAACTGAAGTGACACTGAAAGGGTCTTCTGAACAAAAGGAAGATAAATGCTTTAACTTAGTCCAGTTATGTGTCCTTAAAAAAAAAAAAAGAGCTAACTCAAAACAAGTCTGATTTGGGGAATAAAAATTTAAACTTTGTGAGATATCAGATAATTAAAACACACTTCATGTAAAAAGGTAGGCATATGGTTGGCAAGATAAGAGACTTTCTAACAGAGATTAACAGAAAAATCTCAGCCCTGAGGAGTGGAAAAATATTATATTGCCTGAGCTTTGTGAATCATGACATGAAGATGGCAGATCTCTCCTAAGTAAGGAAATAGTTTGAAATGTAACCCCAGATTTTCCATGGTTCATAGACTGAAGTGACAGTCTGTAAAAGGACAGATTGTTGCTTATCACGTCATCTTATTCTGCAATTCTCAGACGGGTCAATTCTTAAGGAGAACTGTATCAGCTGGGCATGGGCTAGTGGCAGAGAAATAGACTGATACTGTTATGTTAGAAAAATCTCAGCAGAAAACAACAAAATGTTCTGCTTTCACCTAAATGTGAAAAACAACCAAAAAAATAGAGTAAATGCTCTCTTTCAATGAATGTTATTAGCAAGTTGTTTTTTTTTACCTGAAGAAAAAGTCCTAAACAGCAGAGAAGAGGGTACCTGCTCACACAAACATTTTGGAAACAACTTTCCATCCATCCCTTTTTGCCAGCATATGCTGGGTATAAAAACTAATCTGAAGCCCTGAGCTTCTGTTATTTCTGTCTCTTCAGCCCAGTTACATCAGTTGAAAAGGATGGGGACATTCATAGCCCTCACTGAAAAAGATTCCATGTTTTCTGCCCTAACATGGCTAGAATTTAATCAGAAATATGCATCTCAACACAGTTTATTTACAGGGGAAATCTAGACAGTCTCTGGTAACTAAAGAGAACACTGCCAGAAAAACACAAATTTTTTTCCAATCATAAATTAATAATTTTGTGCCATTCGAAAATCATGAACAAGCATAGTCACTCACAGACATCTTTGACTTCATGATTCAATTTACAATCCTCTAGATCCAAGTTACAAAATACCCTCCCCACCCCAGTCATTTTTCAGTGACCAAAGTTTTCACAAGTATTGGAGAAATAGTACAAGAATAGGCAAATCCAGACTGGAAACAAAAACATCTGAAAATGGTCTCTTCCAATGATGTTTAAGAAACTCAGCCTGGTGTGACAACAGAAGCTGACAAGGACAGTAACAGACTCTGCTTTGTACTTTGGATTAGGATAACTGGAAGGGATTTTTCCTGATATGTTTATGCTCATCTGGATTCTGAAGAATGTAAACATTTCAGACTTAAGTTTGGGTAGGGTTTGTTTGCTTGTTTTTGCACAGCAAGAAGATAATGTTTCCCTCCCTAGCTGAATGCATTCCTAGATTAAAAGCTCACCTTAACTGAGACAAATGTCTCTGACATACATCCTCTGTAATACTAACTGATGAAGAACATTTGTCTCATGTTTAAAAAGTCCCTATCCTACCTGCAAACTAACTTCCCTAAAACTGGTCTCTTTCTGTTATGGTTTAAGTAGTAAAAGTTATCTACTGCTTCCCCGCCTAATATAGCAATGCTTTGCACCCACACAGAGTTATATGACTCGTATTTTAAGAGACCCCTATACAATCCGAAAATTAAGCTTTACCATCCTCTAGAAGCCTACTAAAAGCCTCTCTTACCTGAGTAAAATTTTTAGCAGGAGTTGGTAGCCATCATTATTTTCAAACTCTGTTAATAAAGCTGATGATACAGGATAAGAATCTTTCACAAAGCACAACACAATACTAGCAGCTTCACACACGTCACAAGCAGGTAATGTATCAGCCAGTGTAAAGAGATTCTGAACAGCTATTTTAATGCAGTCAACAGCTGTGGAAAAAAAAAATACAGCAGGTATTTAAGAACTGACAGTCAAACAAGTTACTAACAAAAACGAAACAAATTTGAAGCTCTTTCCCAGTAAGAGAGGAGTCAGATAACTGTTCTTCTACAAAGAAAAGAAAAGAGGATATATGAATATCATACTCATTTCAGAAACTACATGAAGAGCACTGCTGGCTTTAAAATACACATGCATTTCTTTGCTTTTCTACCAGGAACTGATTTAATCTCAGGAGTATAAAATTTCAACCCCCCAACTCACCAAAATTCATATATACTGAATCCAGCTGTCTGAGTACAAGGTAAACAAAGACTAACAGATTTAACTGCCTCATACTAAGTCAATCACACATTCTGTGCAGAGTTCACAGATTAATTCTTTGCTCAATGAAGCATATGTAATGGGGTACACACATTTTGAAGTCTAGTTTTCTTGTCTAATTTCATGGCTGGTCCTTCCAGGGCAGCTTCAAAACGTCCAAATCGCTCTTTCCATCTCACTCAGGAAGCCAAAATATCTATATGCATTTACCCCATGACATGGAATACTGATGGTATTTTGTGCGTTATAAAACTATTTTTTTCAATTCTAAGAAATTGAGTCTTGTGGCCTTTGCACTTCTTAATAAGAAGAAGAAAAAAAAATTGCTTGAATTACTAAAGCCTAAAAAGAACTGAGGATTTAGCCAACCATGATGTTGTACCAAAAGATACTTGGACAGTGTCCCAACTTTGTATTTAGTGTTCATGAGTCTCAGGCCCACAGACTGAGTCATACAACTTAAGAAGAAACATAATGCCCCTTCCTCTTGCCTACATCAGTGTGATTAAGTGGGATTGACACTTGCCTGTAATTTGGGGGGTTTTTTATGTTAAAAACCCTTCAGTTTCCAGATGGTTATCAGTGCTAAATAAAGCTCCTCTCTACTAAGTCAAGAGCCCATGCTTTGCAATTGACTACTGGATGATGTAAAGGAGATTGCAGGTGATGTAGCCTATCCTGGGGAGACTCTTTTTGGTAATTCATTCTGAGGAGAGCTATGAGGAAATGAGAAGCCAATTTACTAAGCCAAACCTTGTAGGTACACAATGCTGTTTTTTGTCTGAGCCTTTGAAATTGTTCTCAGCACACGGCCTGTTGGTACTTTCCAAGAGGGGCTGCACTGGTCCCACAGAGAAGAAGTTGCTATAATTAATGACTGAAGCTTATCAGCTGCCAGAAGTTCCTCTATGCCTTGTTCTTCTTTGTACATGTTAAGCATTATCTGAAAAGCAAACAAACATCAGCTACAATAAACACCTCTAGAGATAACCAGGAGATGAAGAAAAATCCATTGGGGAATAAGATTATGAATTTGATACTAACGCCAGGAGAAAGGATCCAGTGAAATGAACAAGTAAAACTATCACTAGGATATTCTTTATGGATTTCTTCCACTTAATGTCATGTTGTTTTGTTTAGTAAAAAGTAAGAGATAGTTTATATATTTTATATGGCTCCTGATGCTTAGTCAGTATTTTGCAGTCCAAACTTACCAGGTTTTTGGCAGTTTGAATCAAATGAACAGCCAAGACCCTAAGTGAACATCTGAATACCCAGGGCAAATGAACCCCCAAATACACATCTCACCTTAACAAGCATTTCCTGAGTTTGGGCATCATCCTCATTTGTCTCCCTGTCATCACTGGTTTTCTTCGGACGTACAGTAAAGAAAAGGTACAAGCACTGCATCAGAGCAGCTGGAAGTCCAGATCCAATAATGTTCCACATAGTCCTCCTCTAAGTAGGAAAAATAAGATCAGTCCCTCCAGAAGTTGACCAGAGTTTCCTTGTGTTTCTACACACTGAGAATAGTCATGGCAGATGAAAGACCCACTTGAGCATTTTACTCTCATGAGTGCTGTGGGGCACACAAGACTGGCTCACATACCACAGCTGTAAAATCCACTTGGCTGAATTAAATACACTGTGTGTTGCTGTCGCTGCTCCCAGGACTTGTTCCAGCTGAACTACAGCTTTGGCAGAAGTACTCTGTCCTGCATATGGGTCTTGCAGTCAATGAAGCACACAGCCTGCAAACTAACGAGCAGCTGAACCAACAATAAGGCCAGGGACAGACAGTCCCCTTTGCCATTACTTTCCAGGACATTCTGCAGCTAGAGTGGCCTGGTATGCTGACAGCGGGAATTCTCCATTCCCTCCTTGATTCATCAGAGCAGCAGTTTGCATATAATGCCTTCACTTTTTCAATATATTGAATAACTGCACACACTTCTAATTACAGGTTTTATAAATGCAAGTGACAGTTTCTTCACAGTGTTTCTCAACACTTAGTTTCTTCCCATCTTCACTATGGCTGTGTAGAACTTCCCAGAAGAGTCCCAGTGCGTGTGCTTGGCACGCAGTAATCATAACAAAAATCAGAACCAAACTAACACAAGAATTAGGTTTGTGATATGAATTTTTGTGAGTATGCATGCTACAAAAAATGGCAACATCTTAAATCTGTGAAAAACACAAGTCTCATCATAAACTTCATGTTGTGACTAGCTATATATATAATTTTATAAAGCACCTTATGACACAGAACATATTCACTGTAATCTGACAGTAAGATTTTATTTTTGTGTCTCTTTGAACAAGAAAGACTAAGACAAACTGTTCGACTAAATGTCATGAGTAAACACACCACAGATGCCCATCAGCAGGCTGTACTCCTGATACCAGTCTGCATTTGGGATGACTGTACGAGTAGAGTTTGTGAAACACTTCTGAGTGAGAGGCTATGAGGAATGAAAAGTCAACCACTCTATTACCAGACAGATTCCTACTATTCATCTTCTTGATATGTAAGCTAGACTGATAAAGAATGGGCAAAAAGATACACAATGGGGGGAAAAAGCAGAGAAACACTATGAAAACCAGCTGTCTGATAATCAAAACTAAAAAGGTATCTGAAAGTACAAAATGCTTACTTCTCTCTTTTAAAAAAGCCTGGCCTACAAACCTGGTGGTGTGTCCTTTAACTATATAGCTTGGGCATGCTGAAGCTCAAAATATTAGGGATAATGTAAATACTGATGCTTGGGTGTTTCACTGTTGGGGTGCCGACACAGTTTCTCTAAAATAAAAAGGAGAACATGCTTTGCAGTGTTTTCTCTTACCAAGTCAGTCTGTGAGAGCAGATACACCGATTTCAGGAGCAAATAGCCATCTCCTGCTTCCCCTTTCTGTTGCAGCAATTGCTCCAAAGCCAGACACGCTTCCTCTGTTATCATAGAAACATTAAACTTTAATCCCTTAGCGAAAGATGAAAATGCTGCATTTATGTTTTCTTAACAGATCTAACAAATTAAAAAAAAATACAGTAGCAGGAATCCACTAAAGTAAGCAGAAAAACATGCAATTATTTTGATTCAGCATCAAGCTCAGTTAATGTAAACTACATGTTCCAAACTGACAAATTTCACCAAGAATACCAGCTCAGTTCATGAAGCCGGGCAGCTGACAGCACAAAGAATGTACAACAGCCACCAGGAAAGCCATATATGGTTGCAACGTTTTTCTCATTTAAGAAATCTCCTCAGAATAATGTATAACCTACTCTTTAACTCTTACATGCATTATACATTACACACTTCCAGCTACAAAAATTCCAAACTAGAGATGCAAGGCCAAAACTTCAGTGCAATCACCTCAAATCAGTGCTACCCCACATCCACTAAAATGTCTGGCTTGCTACAGAGCAAAGAGAAAAAAAGAGCATTTTCCCCTTCCCCCTTTATTTCCAGCACAGAGTACAACTGAAAGACACACATTTCAAGAATAACTGGATCCAATGGATATGGTATGGGATCATTACCTGCAGGTTTGCCATTGATATTCCTCCTAATTTCTTTAGTCAGAAGCTTGGAAACCTCACTGGCTAACAGCTGAATGTTGGGTAATATGATTGCTCCAGCAGATTGTTCCCAGGCCTGAAATCCAAGTGTAAGTGTTAAGTCTCTGAACATCATGTCTTTGGTAGATTGACAGAAACTAATTAAATAAAGGAGCATAAGGCTAACATTCCTCTATAAAATTCCCTCCCTAGTCAGTGTAGTCCATGAAGCAGTATTTCCCAGACAGGCAGGAGTATGACACTACAGGTACAGAAGTGAAATGGGAGCTACCTTTCAAATCATGTAATGCACATGCTAGAGAGCTTTTACAGTATTTTCTATACTGAATATAATCCAAACAATGTGAATGTTGGTCATACCCTGTGTCACTAATTATTTGTATCAAAATTATGCTAGCCCCTTTCAAAATATGACAAACACCCTTAAGAAACACTAATTTATAGACAAGTTTATAAACAATTTATAAATAAGTTTATCACTTACTTGTTCAAGAATGGACAAGCAATTAAGTACAAAACTCACTAGATAAACAACAGTAAGACTTGTTGATTCCCTGAGTCTGACAAACAAACCCCTCTTAAATGTATCTTAGCTCAGCCTTTGGGGGGAAAAAATTAAAGTTCAATAAAGAAAATATTCCAGCAGACTAATACTGTTGCATTCAACCAGCCTCTGAGAATTAGGTGCCAATTCTTTTGTATAAAACATCTGATGATACACACATTTTTGTACTAGCAACAGTTCAGCATTCACCTCTAAAGACCAGTCTGAGATACCTCTGTCATCAGCAGCCTTGAAAATTTTTTTTACAAAAGTCTCCTTCTTTTAGAAGCTCTGAAAAATAATGCTGTAAGCCCCAATGCTTAAAGGAAGAAAAATGACATATGTCTTCCTAAAAAAATATTTGATCCGATATCCCATAATACTTTCTGCCAAGAAATCAGTGCAGCTCTCCGTAAATGAGGATCCTCCACAAATATTGTTTCCTTCCCTACCATTGCTTTCAATTTCTTTTCTTTCATCACAGATGGCAGCTTGTGGACAAGCTGACAGTCACCTCACAGTAATCAGGCAAGCACTTACTTTTTATCTCATTTTACTGCAGTCAATAAACAAAATGTACCCAACTCCTCTTTCTGTGCTGCAAGAGTGAAATGCAATTGCATAGTGTGCCTATTATAAATTTTCATCAGTCAATAATATTAAAAGAAAGCTATTTTTTTCAGGTTTTGACCATTAGTTACTTTCAGAGACACTCAGTTGCAGAAGCAAGATCCAATTCCTCCACTTCTGATGCAGAAGGGAGGGAAGATCTGTAAAGAACAGAAGCAAGCTAGGTAAACACAATGACAAGAAACTTACAGTCACTTAAAAATACACAATGTTTGTCATTAAGCTTATGCCCTTTTTCAGAAGAAAGCAGTGAGAGATTTCTGCCCCTCTTCCTCAAAGACGAGCATCCTCTTAACAATTCAGAAAGGCCTTGCTATACTCACTTTTCTGCTAACAGAATGAGCTTGATAAATTTTAGAAGCTCAGACCATACACAGCAGAGAGCAGTAATCAAATGTTCATAGCAATGCTACCAGTCCATCTCTCCACAAAGCAGGCCACTAATGTTCTGATTTGTTTTTATCAGTGCTCTTCCTGAGGGTTGGACACCAATCTTTAGAATACACTGTCCTTTAGGAACAGACCTAATCAATTTCATACTCACATCTGAGCCTACAGAAGATCTATACCTGGAAGCATTTCAACCTGACTCCATTGTAGGATGTCTGTCTTTAGGGGAAACTCAAATAATATGGTATCAAAGTAATCTGATTTTCTTTCTTCCTCTTAAACCTGTTTCTACATATTTAAGATTCTGCCACAAGTTCCCTGTATCTGCTGTTACCATCTGCCCTTCCTATTCCATGGTTCATGGAGGGATGCTAGCTCAAAAGCCAGCCATGTAATAGAACATTCTGATACTTTCAGAGGCACCAAGAGGGAAGATACAGAAGGCACATTAAAATGACTCCCAGCCCAGGCCTGAATCACGAGCAGATGGCTGACATTTCCCTCCCACACCTTTTCCTTCTATGTCAAGGATTATCAGTGAGTAACGAGCCCCCACACCCCAGGTGTCTCCTGCTTGGTGACCCCTCTCTCCAGCCAACTGAGTAAGAGCTAAAGCACCCTAAAGCAAAAAGGAAGAGATGCACTGGCATCTGCATGATCAAAACAGGAAAGTAAAAGCAAGAGAAAAATCTTCGAAGGAGGGAGAAGACTCACACAGAGTCCATGGTTAAACAGGAGGAAACGAGGTAGTTTCTGCAAGAACTTCACAACATGTAGAACTCAAACTCAGATGCATTTCCCTGAGCCAGCAGAAGGCTCGTATATGAAGGCAGTAAAAGCCATGGGGGGAAGGCCATGATGACTAAAAGCTAAAGGGCAAGATCCTCCACAATGTACTCTTAAATGAATGATGCAAAGCCAAAACTTTGTGACTCCAGTGACACTTCTGGATTTGAATGCCTACAAAGCAGCGCAAAGCTCTACTCGCATACCCAAGAAAAGTGAAAAGGAATAATCTCATGCCTAGGGCACAAAATCAAGTTAACACTTGATCAAGTTAATCAAGCTAATGAAAAATTCACTTCTCCATTATGAATTTATTTGGTAGCAAAGTTTCCTTTGAGATTTTAAAAGCCCCTTTTTGCAAGCATTACTGAAATTCAGGAAATTAGTTTCTACAGTCCTAAAGCTTCTGTAGTTTAACCTACAGAAAGGAAACTCATGATAGATATGCATATGTACAATATTGCCAGTCCCTCAGCAATACTCATCTTGCCTCCTAGGAACAACTGTCCTTTGAACCTAAAGTACTGGTACTAAAATTTATTTGTTTATTTATTGTGACATGAGAGTTTACTGCTTTGCTGTCCAATTTTTAATTCCTAAGATGTCTGGATTTTATAACTTTTATCACCCTTGTACACTAACAACTTTCTCAGTTCTTTGAAGATTTCACTCCAAAAATTATCACGACATTAAAAGCATTCTTGCTTTTCATACATAGTTAAGCATCAGGAAATCTAAAAATGTTGTATATAATCTCCTCTCACCACAATTTGTTTACTTCATGCTTACTACATAGTATTCAAAATTAAAGTGCTAATAGAACTCAGAAACTTTGAGAGCTTAGCATTTCAATTTAACTGTAAATTTGGGGCAGAAAAAATTCTCAGTAGAAGAATTTCACATAAAGCCTGCAATACATTGCTTACAAAAACAGGAGGAAGCAGTTTAAAGAGACTATCTTCAATAGCAAGGCTTGCTCATTGGAATGAATTAATACCCTAGAAGCACTAAGGATGTATGTTTTCCATGGACCTTCAAGAGGAAGTGTGCTGCTTTGGTCTGGGGTGGAGTTAATTTTCTTCACAGTGGCTGGGATGGGGCTGTGCTTTGGATTTGTGCAGCACACAGGGTTGACAATACAGAGATGTTATTATTGCTGAGCAGGGCTCACACAGAGCCAAGGCCTTTTCGTGCTGCCACGCTGCCAAGGAGGCTGTGGGGAGACACAGCCAGGACAGGTCACCCCAGTGACCAAAGGGAAATTCCAGACCAGGGGGCATCGTGCTCAGTACATCCAGTGGAGGAAAGAAGGAGGAAAGAAGTGGGAGTGTTTGAAGTGATGGTGTTCTCTTTTACACTTCCGATTTTCTCCACAATTTCACTGATGGGGGCGTAAGAGAGTCCCTGTGTGTTACTTGGTAGCGGGCTGAGGTTAAACCATGACAGGAAAGAAGATGAGATCTGAAAACAGCTCTAGGAGAAAAAAGAAAAACAATAACTCCATTGCTCTCATTCCAAACAAAAAAGTTGTAACTCCTTGCAGTGCTGTCTCAGAAAAAAAAAAAAAAATCAACAGTGAATTTTTCAGCATGCCATTTTAAAAGCAGGTCCATGGAAAAAGGATGTGCTCCTCTACAGAAAACTGACAGATTAGCAGCCCTGATCTGACTCTGACGTGCATTCTTTGAAGGCTGAGAAAGGAATGCTACCCCTTTGCAAAGCCAGTAATTTGGTGACCTGATAAGGCAGTGGTGAGCTCCTGAGACAGCAAAGATCACCACAGCACATCTAGTGCCATTTGCAAAGAGATTTGTTTCCAGTGACAGGCTCATACAGAGAGCAAAAGTTCTGTTCAAATATAGCCTTAAGTTTGGGAGGGACACTCTTCTATGCAAACAAATCCAGAAGTTCAGAGGAAGTAGTGAAAAGTGAAAACTTTGTTCAATAAACATAAAATATCTGTAGGACCATTTAGATTTAATGAGAAGGCCACTTCTGAGGCTCCAGGCTATACACTCACTGTCTTTTCAGATCCTTACACTCATTATGTCTGCAGTGCCCTGGACCAGGGCAAGTTTGTACTCAAACACCTCAAACTCTTCACCATGGGCACTTCCAGCTCCTACCCACAACTCAGTTGTTTGCACCAGTTTCAGTGTTGTCCACTGACACCAGTACCTGCAATGATTTCACTGTGCACCAGGACCTACAAGCATCAAAAGTTCATTCTCCGTCCACCTAAGTGAAATGTTTATGACTACCTGGAAGTTAATCCTGCTTTACTGTCATGGACACCAGCCATGTCACAGCCGTGAGTACAGTGATTTTCCTACACTCTCAGTTCAAAATTCAGAGTATCCCCTTTGATGCCTCACTGTGCTTCCATGTAAACAGTGACCACATATTAACTTTTTTTTCCTCACCTACCCACAGACTTCTATTTCAGAAATCCAACTCAGCTAGGTAAGGAACAGACAGATCTGAGTTCCATCACTCAAGAGCACTAACTCACAAGTACAGGCACCTGAAATATGCCATCATTAAAATATAGTTTCACTAAAGAGATGATTTTTTTTTCTTTCTGAAAGACACAGTGAGAGTGTAGAAATGCCGATTCAATACCCATAAATACCCAAGATAATCCAAGAGACAAACAATTTTGTACTTGTACATAGCCGCTATACACTTAAAAATAAGCCAGGTTTTTTGCTTCACTCAGCATATGCTCTGCCATTCTGTCTCTGTATGATCCATTCAAGAAGTTTCCTGTATATTCCAAAGACTCTAGCAGAGAAAAATCAACCCATAAGGCTCCCATTCATTACAGAGCTCTTCTAGTTTCACCTTTCAATATGTTCATCTCAGATATCATTGGCTGATGGCAGCTGTGGGGCAGCCTGCTAACTAAAATGTTCTAGCTCTCAGCTGTGTCCCTTACCCATGATATGCCCTTCCTCTTCTCACTCCATGGTTTTATCATCTCTCACCCAACTCCTCTCTCAAGTACTAAAATTAGACATCGGCATTGTCATTAACCCCAAAATTCTATCTTAAGGCTGTGCACCTTCATTTCCCCTAACTGGCTGCATGCCACAACCACATTTTCCCAGACTGAAACTGTGCTCAGCCTCCACTAAGTAATAAAATAGATGAGGCTGACATGAAGTGACCTCTTCGCAGGATACTCACTTTGTAAGATGCCTGTCTCACTCCTTGATTTCAAGAATAGGATTTAGCCACTCAGGAAAGTGAAGCAGCGCTCCCCCATGTGCTTTTTTCATACAAACCTAGCAGGTAAGGTAGATGAAAGGAGGACAAGAAACTGGTTCTCCAGGCTCCCAGTGGAGTAAAAGAATTTATCACCTAGAGGGATCCTGCTTCAATTAACTACACTGGCTGTTTAGGTGACCACAGAATGGATAGGGCAAAAGAAACTCAAACTGTCATCTGCACTGAAGTCAATAAAGAGAACAAACCTTTAAGAAGAGGGGAAGAAGTTCCAGCAGCCTTCTCTGTTGATCCTCTGGGATGAGAAATGGAGACACTTGTTCATACTCTACAAACTGTTTGCCAAGAGTCTCCCACAGGAGGGTATGGCTCGGGGGTAGCTCGTCCTTGCTGTGTGCGGGCTGTTCCAGCACTTCTGCTGTGTCTCCATCATCAGGGTTCTGCTCTTGCTGTCCTGCATTCTTAGGTGAATCCTCCAGCTGCCACATGGGTTCAGCTGCTTTGTCCATGCTGAGATGAGACCAGATAAATATACTCTGTTATTTACACCTCTTACCAGTCAACTCTCACATGAAAGTAGATACTGACAGTTTTAACTGTTGGAGTTAGGGTTTAGAAATATGGAAACACTCTCAGTCACTGACTCTTCTCCAATTTTAATGGCAAAGCACCCTGCTCCTGGACAAGAACATTACTACCCTGCAATTGCATGAACAAGCTCTCTTCCATGAGACATATGCATGTGCTACACAACTCATCTGGGCTTTGGTAGAGAAAACCAGTAAACCACACAGCAAATCTGGATTCCAGCCCCAGCTTTGCCACTGAATCACATCCTCTCCCTTATACCTCAGTCACCCCAACTGTAAAACAAGTTATAACTATCAGTAGATCTGCAACAGAAGAGCACTAGCCAAGAGACAGGTTATACATTTCATTGAGTATGGATGCTAAATCTAGCAGCACATCACAGATACATTCCCCACCTAGAGTGGGACTGAAGCCCATCTGCAATAGTAGCTGTGTGGAAAAGCCAAAGCTTCCTGACAGAGCTGTTCTGGCCCAAAGAGGCAGCAACATTCAGCTCTCCCTTGTGGCAAATGTACAGCTCTGTACAACAGGTATTTTCACAACAAGACAGCTTGTTTTGCTCATCCTGAAGTGCATTTGATGCAATGAAGGAGCTTAGTGCTTCTGGCACTCTCATGTCCATCAAAATTAAAGTGTTTCCATCTTGCACTACATATCGAGGAATCCTTCTGGTACCCTTATCTCAACCCCAAGTTCTCTCATCTACTTCACAGCCATGTTTTCATCCATAGTGTTCTGGGGGGTCACTCAGCCCTACTCTTTACCACAGCCTTCTGTGAGCTCACCCTGCTATGCTGAGCCTACATGATGACAACACTTCGACCAACAGAGATCAGGCTTCTCCAGTTTCCATCAAAGTCATCCATGTGCTTATTGGAGTCTAGGTCATTGACTACTCCTGAGACCAAGACAGGACAAATTATGACAGTGTGGGTGGAGGACAGGACAAATTATGACAGTGTGGGTGGGAAGATGGGAGTTGTCACCAAAATGAATGTAGCCCACTTTACTTACCAAGTATATGTTTTTTTAAGAGCTCAAAAGAGTCGTTAACAAATCATTACACTCTCAAAGAAAAACACCAATCTACCATCATTTCTGGGAAATAGGTTCTTTCTCTACAGTGTCTCTGTGATTGCCATTCCACCATTTCAATAAAAATGCCAAAAAAGCAAATGTAACTAAAAATCTAAGTCAGATCTGCACTACCCATACATACATACATTAAAATAAAATTTACAAGACAATACTATGAGCCTGGTTTAGAATTGGGAGCCAACACTAAAACTGCATTTGGGATTGTCTTCCTTCATCATCCATCAGTTACACAGGTAGCTTCCTGCTTGCATTCTGCCCCCTCTGTGCCGGATGAACCAGTTTCACTTCCACACTCCCGCAGTAGCTCTGTACCACAGAGATGGAGGGCAGGGCATTTATCTTGTCACTGTGCACCACACCACCTGCAGCAAGATGATGGTCCCAGCAGACCTGTGCTTAGATGCAAATGCTCGTCCTTCACACTACACCACAGGCTAACATTTTACCACAGCTGATACTCTGTCCTTTGCTAGAAGATGGAGGCCTAGGTCATTCTGATCAGTCCCCAAGGAAAAGTCAGTCTAGAACTCCCTATCTCCACAACATTTCCTGTTTTGCTGCTGTTGTTTTCCTTAATTATCTGTATGAAGACAACAAGCCCTCTGAGATGAAAAATTGTGGTGACTGCACAGAGTAAAGAGGAAGATTCTGTTCCTCATGACTGTGTGGGAGTTGCATTTGTCATATGTTATACTTAACTCTGGTGTGGGATTTTGACCCACTTGAGTCATCCTGAAGCTGTAAGCGTGCTGGTTGAGAAAGCCTGGTTGCCATTCTAGCTGCTTCAGTGAGCATAGTTCAGTTATGTTTTCAGCGGGGCTCAACTTGCATCCCAAATAGCAAAGCCATTCTCTTCCCCAAGGAGATCTCTCACCTTGGAAGCTACTCTGCTAAGCCTAAATCAATGCTAGCAAGTAACTCACTCCAGCGCCTACGCTCACTGTGGTCTCCTGCACAGAGAACCCCAAAGTGCTTTACAGAGGCATTCTCCAAATGGTGAAATTTAGTCATAGAGAGGTGAAATGAAGTACTTCCACTGGCCTCAGAAGAAGGACAATTACTGATGAGTCAAATCCCTGAGCTGCACTGCATGGCTCTGCAAATGTGTTTGCCAATTTTCTCTTTCTATTTATACTTTGAGAGGGCCTCTCTTGTTGGTGACACAGTTAAAGCAAGAAGGGACAGCCTCTCAAAGTGCTCACTCTATGAATTCAGGTATTAAAAGAGTTCATCTCAGCCCCACAGAAACTCTTACAACCAGATACGCACAAACAACTTCATTCGTGAAGATGGAATTGTAACAGGCTATGTCAGACATTTAAAGTGCATGTGAAACACCAATCTCCAAAACTACACGAAAGCAAAAGAAAGATTATGATATTCCTCATTATTTATTCCAACTATTTAGACTACAAAAGCCATATCGGACTAAATCTCAGTCCTCCAGTATTAGTCCATTGACCCTACTTCACACTATATGCTTTAAATATTACTTATCCTAGAAGCCTTTTCGTGTATCTACAACTTGATTAGGACTTTTAAATCCTTTCAATTTTCTATTCATCTTGGAGGACAATTACTCTTCTAGACCAACCTCAAAATCACATAGTTCAGCATTCAAATATCCTTAGTATTAAGGATAACTTAGATATTTTGAAAAGGTCATATATCTTGTCTCTTGAATACTCCACCACTTTTTCTGATCCTCAGTGTAAATTAATAGCTTATTTCAGTTTTGATAAGTTTTGTTTGATTCTTGATTAAGATGGATAAGACACTTTTTGATAAGTATCACAATGATACAAAAAGCAAACTCTAAATTATAAATATTTTTTAAGATATAAAAGTTAAGATTAATCAAATCTGATGGTATCATTCAGAATGCAGTGTCAGGTTACAGAGAGAAAGTGGAACTTGTATTTTCCCTTTTTTTCTAAATAAAGCTCGTGTGAAATCACACAGCAATGTGACTACATCTTTCCAGACTGAAGAGACAGAAGGGAAGAAAGGCCTGACCAAAAGTGGCAGAAGGACCAGCAGAATACTGTTACTAACAGCTTACTATTTGAACAAACATGATTGTTAAATTTCATTTTAATTATATTTATCTATGATTACCCCCCTCAGCAGTTCATAGAAGGCTCCCATTCAGGTAAAAAAAAAAAACCAGTTTGCACCAAGACCAAAAGAGAATCAAGTCTCATACCAAAATTCAGGCCAAAATTGATCCACTTTTTAGAGTCAGTATCTTTAAAAAAATGATAGTTGAGTGTACATGGAAATCTTAAATCTCCCAAAGTACATGAACACAAAATGAAGACTACAGCTGGCCTCCTTATTTACTACAGCTGTTCAGATAACAAGAGGTATACTAGAAAAAATATCAGATACCGAGTTCTAGGACTACCTGCCTTAAATATTCTTTATCCCAATATAGTTTTCTTGACTATTAAATCCCAGGATTCTGTGGACTATAAGAAACACACAGCTCAGACCATCCCAAAAATCCAATGTGATACTCTTTTACACTCCCTTCCTTTCACTGGCAGCCAAGATGACTGTTTAACAAACACAGTTATGACACCTAATAATTGTAAATGCTAAAACCGGGAATTCCACTACTTCCTAAGGAAAGCTGTTTTTGCACTGCAGTTTAGTGCGAACTTTGACTGAAATCTTCACTAATTGAAAGTAATTCTATCATAACATACCAGTTGCAGCCAATATTGCAGATTCCTTCAGCATTTAACAGTCTGTTCTGTCCACTTTCACAGAAAATCTCTTGACATACCTGGGCTCCTAGATTTGGCAGCTCCTGCTGCAGTCAGTAACCATATCCAGAGAAATGAGTGTTGCTGCTTCTGTCCTACCAGGCATGTTGGTGTACACAGCAGCTCCCACTCTGCTCTTTAAACTTTCCACTGTGAATCACCTGATTAGCTGCTGCACTTACTTCCTGAGGAAAGCAGAAGTGAAAAGCAAATGAACCACAGCTCAGGAGACATCGAGTTCCCAAAGCAATTTAGAACAGCTCAGATAACACACAAAGCTAGAAGGCACAGCATTCTTCTCCCTGAATCAAGAGTAACCAGGTATCTCCCCCTCTGTACCATATTCACAAGACGAAAAGGGAGTGGGATTTGTTTCATTTTGGCTTTAAATTTAAGGTTCACAAAACTACCTCAGGAGTACAGCACCACAAAAGCTCATGCTCTCGCTGCAACCATCTATGGCCAAAGTCAGGCGACTGTTGCAGTCCTTCCTCAAATGCCACACCCTTAAAATAAATACATTTGAATGGCAAGGGGAATTCAGTGTCCCTGACCTCTTTACTGAAATGGTCAAGGCAGCTACTTAGATCAAGAGGCAAACAAGCACTATAAGCTCACTGACAACATAAAAGAACCTTGATTAGATGGGGCCTTGGGGGAAGATTGCTTCTTGGTTGCCTAGTTGCTTTTTTTGTCCTCCCTAATAACACACCTGAAAGGCTTTATAATTTTTTTTTTTTTTTATGGGGAGGTGGAGTTTAAACATTTTTACACAGGAAATTCAAGTGTTTCCAATTGCTTCTCCCCAGCAATTTTACTGTGACCTTGAGAACCAACGGGGTTATGACCTTACAGTGACTGAAACCTGAGGGGACTCTACCCTAGGTGGTTAAAGCCACCTGTTTTCTGTTAACATCTGCTTTACTCAAATGCTTGAAAAAGCTTTAGGAAGGAAAACTAACCAACTTTCTCTTCCAACTAAGCTGCAATTTCACTGCATAAAGCACTGCTAATCCAGGCTGAAGACTCCCAGTAAGTAATAAACCAGGACAGCAATTGCCTGTACTCCACAAGGACCTCTTTTGATGCGGTGGTGTTCCTGGCAGAGAGCAATCCCAGAGGACTGTTCTCATACCTTATAGGGAATGTCTTGTATTGGAATACAGGCAGCAGCAAAATAATGGGTTTAGCTCATCCCTTTACACATTATACCAGAATATAAGCAGAACTGTAGCTTTGTAACAAACAGAAATACACCTTAGATCACAAGGAAAAGACTCTGCACCAGTCTATACACACAGTAGCCTTAAACTGACCAAGTTTTGGAAAGCATTAGCTAAACTAAGTATAATTTACAGAGTGTTTTCCAAGAAGACGCAAGGTCACACTGAGCTATGCACACTCAGGGCAGCTCTGGTGAATGTTGCATTTGGCCACTTCAGGGAGCCCCAGGGGCACTCACAGCTCCCTGCCACACTAGTGTGGCCTCTGGCAGCTCTCAGCACGGGCTGAGCAAGCCTACTCAGCCTGTGAAACTCTGTGCCAATTCACCTGCTACTTCCCTGCCGTAGGCCATTCACATACCAGCTGATCCACTTCCAGCTGCAATCTAGCCGAACCCACGCTGGTGAGATGAATGGCAGAAGCACAGAGATCCAGAAGAGAATATTAATACCAATCCAGAGAGAACATCACTGTCTTCGACTTCCTAACTCAGAAACATGCCTAAATGTGCTCCATTTCCACCCTTTTACTGCCACTTTAAAAGCACACAAAGAAATTTGCAGCAGCCCTGCCATACTGTTTGATCAGAGAGGTTTATTTCCCAGGGATCTTCCCGATCCAGTAGTACCTCCTTACTAGATGATGTCAGTACTCAAGCAGACACACAATTGTTAGGAGAGTCATGGTAGAGGAAGCACCATTTCTCTTTTTCATATTTCACTGTTGATGTGTCTGAAATTCCAGTTTCAACACACCCACCCACTTAATCTCTGCTTCACTGGAGCAAAACAGATGTAACCAAATTATCTGTTGCAAAAATAACTCAAGGGGTAAAGACAAAGGTACAGTTAAGATAGTAAGAAACAGTGCCACAGCACCCTTTGTCAGTCTGGGTTGTATATACTAAAAACCCCTTTGTAATGTGCCTCCATCTACAAAAACAGGAAGAAAAATCCTTCGTCCTCTTCCCTATAGTCTCAGGGAAAGAAAAAAAAAAGACACGTCTCTCTCATGCATTTGCATCTGTATCAGAGCACCTATTTCAAAGGAACCTTCATTTTGTTTGAGACATCTAGAAAGGGCACTAAATCTCCTGGTCCCAGGAGCCAGCTCTACCAACACCAACTGGAAACTGCCATCTGGTAGGGCAGCACTGTGATGCAGGTAATCCATGGCACAGTGGACGTGTTGTCCTGCCTGGGCCAGACAAATGGCTGGCTTTCTGAGGCAAGGATCCAGAGATAAATGTAACTACAAGGTCCACCTGTCTCACAGCATTTAATACTGCTCCTCATGTGGCTTCTTGTCAAACTTCTCTCTTTGCCAGTCCAATCTCCACACACAAGTGGAAAAAAACAGATTCATACCTCTACATCTATGATACCAGCCACACCGATGTATCTTAGTGGTTCAGAATGCCAAGAATCACAGTACTTCTTCAGCCTGAGGCTGGAGGTCAGTGAATGCAGCTTTCCCCAGAAACACAGCTTGCAGTATGCTTCATTTGTATTACATTCACCAAACGGCTGACTGGCTACAGCAAGAGCAGACACGTCTTGTGGCTACTGCTGTGTGGTTGCCTTTGCCTGAGGGGCTCATAGTTCAGCCCAACTGCAAACCCAAATGGGATGGGGCTTTGCTGAAAAGCTTGTATTTCACCATTCAGCAGGTTAGTCTCCTTGTAGACATAAAAAGTAAATTTCAGCTGAATTTGCTGAGACAATACATTTTTGTGCTGCACATTTGTAACCTTCAATCTAGAGAAAAAGAAAGCAATTTAAACATGTGTTCCTTTCAACATTTCAGTGTCCAAAAGTTGAATTAGCTGCAGGCTTTTTCCCACTCTTTGCCTTTCTTGCTAAAATCCATCATATTTTCTTGATAAAAAGAAAGTTGATTAAAAAATGTTCTTAGAATCATTATTCATTTCTTTAGGGAAGCGGCTGTGTTTCATTTTCCTCCCTTCTTTTCAGTGGCAGAACAGCAGCTGACAGAGGAACCACAGAGAAAGGCGACACAGAAATTTAAACCATCTGCTTAACCACCATTTTCACTCATCATTTTTCTCAGCAAACCTTGAAATTTGCAATGAAGGAGGCATTCAGCTCCATCAGCACATCCTCCCAAAGAAGCAAAGGCAGCAAGCTACAAAAGAAGCTGCAGAATTGTGGCCCCGAGCAGCTCAGCTCCTCTCCCTCAGGCACACGCACAGGGGAGGCATGGGGCAGCAGGTGTACAGAGGTCACCCCACGGCTTTGGCTGGGTCTCCTCTGGAGGTCAAAGCCCCACGGAGGTGGAAGGAGAAGACAGCTTCTGTCGGTGCTGCCGGGCAGCCCCAGCTGAGCTGGAGCCCTTCCCACCCAGGCCCTTGGGCAGCACCACCCCCCCCCCGAGGGGAAGAAGACAACATGTGCCCAAGCACGGCCACACTGCGCCGATTGCCAGGTACCTCAGGTGTTTGTGCACCTGCACAGGTAACTGCGCCTCAGCTTTAAATCAAATAGAGCTCATGCTGAGGAAACCATGGGAGGAAGTTGGTGAAGACATAAAAATGTATCCACAAGGAGAGTATGTCCTGCCTGCTGGCATCCCAAGCACTCAGCCTGTATCAGGAGCCCCAGACATCTCCCACTGCTCTGGCACCTTGACTGTGGGTTTAAAAGGACCGGGCAATTGGCAGCTTGGTCCCGTGGTCAAGCTCCTAACTTGTCTCAGGAAGGAGATCCATTTCCTTCTCCCATGTTTGCACCTGAGCAAGGTCAGGAGTTCTGCAGCTGGTCCTCTGTGCCCCCTGGCACCCAGCCTGCACCTTTCATCAGCAGCAGCAGTGTTATGTAGCAAGGATAATTTGTCACTTGAATTTTGCTGTTTCAAAATGTTTCATTGGAAACAAATTCCCTCCATCAACACAAATCTGTAAATCAAAATGAATTTTTTTCCAATGTTCTTGTTTAAACAGGAGCCAACAGAAGTGTATTCAATGGCCTGCATCTTACATGTTGAGTTGGAACAGTGGTTTTTGGTCTTTTGAAATCTGTGCAATCCTGAGGCAGTTTCCTACAAGCCATTATGTAGCACATGTAAATCAGCTGCTTGATAGCATCACCCTTTGGTCAGTTTTTTTCGTTTTGCCTCTGTTCAGATTATTCAAGGGGACTCACGGGTTGATATAACTACAGAAGTACACAATAACTTTAAGCTACACTATTAAAAAATTCTGTGCATAAATAAATCTCGAAATTATACCAGTCAGTAAAATAACATCAACTTTTAAAAACACAAAAAAAGAAGCCTCATAAAAAAAGGGTATGTAACAAAAGCAAAAACATTTTTGTTTGAAATTGTCAGAGCAGAAACAGAACGGAATAAATATAATATTTTTCCCCAGAAAAATGTAACAAATGTATCAAAAAGAAAGTTCCTCTGGGAAGCTGATATTTTGATTAAATGTCACCTACTGACTAGAAAAGTGTTGTGCAGGAAAATTTTAAGGCAACTTGACTGAACACATGATCTCCACACTAGAACCCATGTTAGTCTAATGAGATTGAGGAAGTTGAAAGGCTGGTGCAAAAAATATACTTGGCATAGCAATGGCGTGCCCCCTCCTGTACGTCAGATTAGCTCTCCACTACAGGATACACAGAAATTCATTGTTTTCATATCTACTCAAAAGTTGTTGAATTAAATGATCATGATACAGAAGTTCTGCAGGATTTTTTTAATATTTACAAAGCAAAGTTAGACTTTAACACAGAGTGCTTATCAGAAAATAACACTCAGCTGCAAACAAAAGCACAAGATGTAATTACAAAACACATATTGACCAAGAGTTGCTTTTCTTGGAAGATTTATTCTTATACTTTCTTATTCTCTCTGCAGAAGGATCATCAAAATCTTTGCAGACAACATCACCTTACATTTCAGAAATATAAACTAGTTCCTGTTTTATACCCCCTTTGCTTTCTTCAAAGATGTTGTGTAGCTTGCACAGCCTACAGCAACACTCATTGTCATGTTAGAGGAAATAGGGAGCCTGAAGTTCAGGCTAAACAAGTTAAGCAAGACCCTTCAAACACAAGTGTGAGAGCAGACATTTTTCCAGTTCAGATATGTCCCCTGCTAACTATTTTTTTTTGGTTGATTGGTTGGTTGGATTGGCTTTTTTTGCAGCTCCCAAGTCTGCTGATAAACTGCTGCTCTTGTGACCTTGTTCTTCAGTAAGCTGTGCTCCCAGAGAGACTCTGGACACATCCAGGAAGGCTGCTTTCCCACAGTCAGTACTGCTCAGGTACCTGGAAGTGTCTAATAAGCCAGGCTTAATAAGATGTCACACCCTATTCTTGGATAAACCTGTTTTTTTCTATAGATATTCTTCTAGCTCTGTGAACGAGACTCATGTATCTTCCCTTTTCTTCAATTCTTTATTTATGGGACCAATACTCCAATTTCATTTGGTTTGCCATGTTATGCAAATTCTGGACAAAAGGAAAGGGGATGAAAACAGTGGTTTTGCCCTGATTTAAGAAAAAAAACCCAAACAATTCTTCAAGCTGAGTAGCTTCCCCAAGGACTGTTGCTTTTAGAGTATTCAAACAGCCCTGTTCCAGGCTGGTAAATAACAAGAAAAAAATATCCTTCATCTCTACTTAATTTATAGCCAGGTTCTACATTAATGTTTGCTTTTGTGCTAGGAACTGGACCAATAAGGATACACAAAATTGCTGCTGCTCATCAGAGAAGTAATTTTAGTCCTGAAATTAAACCCAAGGACTGCGCAAGTAGAAAATACTTTGTTAAGGGGGCAAATTAGAGCAAGTAGTCATTGGCTGTCTGACCACTTGGAGCTCAGAGCATTCAGCAGAACTTGAAAGCAGAGCTGTTACAGCAGAGGCAGCTACTATATGCAGTAAAGGAGGAACTGGTGGAAGAATGTAGTCCTTACCTTGCAGCAGGGCTCACCACAAGAGGGAAGTGCAACAGGCTCCACAGCAGCTCCGTGTCAGGAGGGAGTCCCTGTTGCTGCTGTGCCATTGCAGGGCTGCAGAGCAGTGGCTCAGATCTGACAAACTAGCAAATTCCTTCTGCAAGGCTGCACGTTAGGAGGACAGTTCAGACTCAGGGTCTCTAGGATCACCGCCTTCAAGGATTGTCTGGCTGTAGCAGAGAAATGTGAATGGCAGGCTTCACATGGAGGTCTACAAAGGCTTATTCAGTAGCAAGAGTTGCTAAGCTGTCTGAAAAACAGACAGCATTCATAAGGTGAAATCTAAATAATAGTTTTGTATGTCACTACATCAGTCACAATACAGATGCCTATAACCTGAAGGAAGCAGAAACCTACCTTGTCAAAGTTTAGGACCTATACGCATTCAGAAGGTAACCTGCAAGGTATACCCCCTTCATCCAAATATGTAGGAACAAACTACTACCAGAACCTGCGCTCAGAAAATTGACAGAGTTACTNTCATTCAGCAGAAGTGGAATATTAACTCAGAGGGGGAATCCATCCTAAAAGACATCTGAAATGCACAGATGACAAGCATATGACTAAACCCTTAGTGAGATAGGCAAGGCTCTGGTGGTATTTTTATTTCTATTTAATGTCTTATCCATTTTCATTTCCACTAAACTTTTATTTTCTATTTTTTATTTCTTTCTATTTTTCTCAAGTAAGATGAGAATAAAGATGAAAAATTCAGACATCCAGCCTTTGCCCAGTACAGACATTCCAGCCGGAGATATTCAGAGCTCTCCCCTTTCCATTGGCCTACTTTGCCCATATAGATCTTAAATAGGAAACTGCACCTTACAGCCTTTTAGCCTCTGTCTGAGCGCCAGAGAACATTTCTTGCTTTGTGGTTCTCAGCAGTAACACGGGCAGCCTTAATTCTGAGCATCTTTTGTGTTGGCACCATCCTCCCTGAGCGTCACGAGGTGGCAGCACAACAGAAGGGCGTGCAAGGGCTGCTCTTACATCAGGCAGCCAAAATCTCACATACCTGCAAGTACACTGTTCATTTTCATCTTAGAGTGCAATGCAGCTTCAATTTCCTTCCCTGAGACCATCTTAAAAAGCAAGGGAATAGAGTGTCACAGCAGAAAATATAACCACTCACCTGCCTGTTTATGTGCTTTCAGCTATTTGAGCATTTATAGGATTACATATTCACACTCCCTCCAGCCCCTGGAATGGACAGGTTTTAGTTGGACACCAGCTGAGAAGCCACTTAGAAAACAGTGGTGTACTTTCTCACTTTACAGACACAGCTTTTAAAGGTATCAGCATATAGCAGAGCAGATAAAAGATTGTGGATGAAGAATGGAACTCTGGGGGAAGCAAATCACTTTTAAATTGTGTCAGCATTGGCAAAAGAAAAAAAAAACACAAGGCATATTTAGTTAAAAAATCAGTTTTGATACTTTCAAAATTAAACTAGTTGATTTGTTTTGGAAAGGCATTTTTTTCATTTAAACCTTGAACAAAAATATTAATAAGGCTAGATGAAAGATAACAAACAAGAACATACTGAGACAAATTATATTGGTGGGGAGTTCAGGTGGGTGATTTTTAGAGGGTTATTTGGTTGTTTTTAAACAAAACAAAAATCCCATTTATGAATGGGATACTTTAATGAGTAGTTCAGTTCTCTCTGAAAATCCAGTAATACAGAACTTTTCAGTGCCTTATATTTTCCAAGTTGAAATTTTCTGCAGGAACACAAGCTTAGAAATCTTGTTAAGGATTAAGAACTATGGGATTTTTTTTGTCCTACAGATTTCTGAGTTTTCAAATTAAGTATCTCTATGCAGACTCATTATACTGCAGCTATGAGTAGACAACCTCCACCCCAGGGCATATCTGAGAAGCCATTTGTATAAATAAACAGTTGGATAATCCAAATGAGTCCACTCCACATATGAATATTGGGGTGGGCAAAGAAGCATTTGCCATCTTTCAGGAAACTGATGTCCTTGTAAACAAGATGCTGATTACCAAGCTAAGACAACCTTTAATAGGATAATATCTGCTCTAAAATGAATGATGCTTTAAAATACTACGATTCCTAATTTTTTTTTACCCGTAGAGAAGTTGAATTTTTTTTTTTAAATAATATCACATTTTTTTCCATAACATTTTGATCCAAAAACATTCATGGGAACAGATTTTCAGATAACACTTTTATGTAATAAGTAATATTTCTCATATCAAACACGTGATTGGGAATTTTTGTTCCATACATCTTGAAAAGCTTATCAGGGAGGTCAGTTTTACAGACTCCATTTCACAGGATGGAAACTGTAACATTTAGAATTGAAATGACATACCCAGACAGTGGTAGAGCAGAAATAGTACCTGAGCCTTCAAGCCCCAAGTCTGGAAGTCATTAAAACTCTATTTTAATTTCATTATTTTCTTGTTCTCTGCTTCAAATGATTTGAAACAGAAGAAAAATGGGTCAGTGTTAAAATAATAGCACATTTGAAATTTTTAGCTCCCTCCATTTTTCACCTAGCCTCCAGTTTTCACCCTAGTTTCATTTTGAATCAGATCTGCCTAAATGACTATATTTTTCCCTGAGGCAGCAGGAGGAGATACATTCCTGAGGATGCCAGTTTCAGTCCCTGGTGCCTAAAATATGCATGTACTGCTCTGTGATTCCTGCCATTAAAAGAAAAAAAGTAACATTTATTCTGCAGAGATAGCATTCAAGTTTTAAATAATGCATTTCTTTATCTCCACTCCTAGCCAAGGACCTCATTTCTTCCAGGCACATAGGTGACAGATAGGATTAACAATTGCCCAGGTTACTGTGTTTTATGCAGCTGATTCATGAGGTCCTGTAGCTCCTTGCCAAAGGATATATTGCTGTCACTGTTCTCAAAGGTGCAGGGAAGGTGTGCGGGTGTACAGAAACAGATGAACAAGTGAGAAATCAATAATGTCTCCAGGCTTTCACATCCTACCTGTCTCAGGAATAGCAAATAAGCCCAATCTGGTAAATTTCGTAAGGTGATTGGAGCAGACTGCATAACTGTGTAGGTAACACAATTGGAATCAGAGATGTCAGCACAACAGTTAATTGACACTTGGTCACGTTAAGAAACTTCATTTTGAAGTTTGAGATGCTTTGCTTATGTAATGCAAAACCCAAACAATGTGAACAATAAATTCTGATCCAGCAGGTCAGTTAAGTATATATTTTGATGTGAAGCTTGTGAGCACTCTCTCATGATTTAAATTTAACCTTCAAATGCTTTTCTGTATTGGAATCAGGAAATTAAGTTCAGAAAGATCAGAAAACATTTCACAGAGAATTTCTGGGAGAATTTCTTCTGTGAGAAGAATCACATTTAAAAGAGGCAATGATGAAGGGGAGATCTCCAACTGTGATTTCCTTGATTTGACAGCAGTAGCAGTCCTCTCAGCTCTGTGGTGATCTGAAGGTGATAGTGAGCCAAGGGCTAGAGAAAAGTGGCATTTTGTTAGATCAAAAGACGTAGCAGCAGAAAAGAGGCTTTTAGACAGGCTCACAAAAATGTTGACAGAAGGGACCTCTGGAGGTTACTTAGCCCAGCCTTCTGCTTGGAACAGATGTAGTACCAAAACCAGACTAATCTGATCATCTTTAAAACCTCTGAAGGCTGACACTCCCCTGCTCAGCAGGTATCTGTTCCAGTGCTGCATCATCCTCTTGTTCAAAAAGTTTTTCTGGGCTCTAGTCTGGCTTCCTAAGGTCCAAACTTGGGGGCACTGCTTTTTGTGTTTTAGCATCTGTTCTGCCAGGTGCTTGATTTTATACTCTGAAAATGTCCTTTAACTAATTGTGGGTTGATGTTAGCTTCCTCCATTAGCCTTTTTGCCAGATTAAGCAAGTCTGTCTCTTTCAACACTTCCATGTGGGAGAGGTGCCCTAGTCCTCAATAGTCTGAGTAGTCCTTATTCAGACATGAAACATATTTCAAACCAAACATAATTGGGGAAAAAAATTATTTCTGTGTACCTTGATTGTGTTAATTCTATTTTATCTCGCTGTGAGACACAAGTTGCAGTGTCATTGTCATCCTATTTCAGAATGAAAAATATCCACTAGATCTTGTGCGGAGCAGAAGCAAATAATTCAAAGTCTCTGGTCTGCCCTGACACAGCCCAAGTATTGCGATGGTTGAAAGATTTCCCTCTGCTTCCTTGATAAAGCTACCATCTAGACACAAAATTAAGATGGGCACTGGTTGTCCATACAACTAGTATCCATTCTATATTTATATCCTTGTCCTGTGAAAAGCAAATGCAATGCAATTCTTGGAGCTATGCTGTCTCAGTTTCCTTATGTTCACCTTCATTACCAAAGGAAACTTTGTTTGCAGACATGTTTAGGAATATGGCAACAGCAAGCGTTTCTAGTACTAAAAGGGACATATCATTTCTGATCCTGCTATAATAAGTATAATACAGACAAAAAAAGACAAAACAGAAAATATAAAAAAAAATTTAAAAACTAGGAATATACTTTGTCTCCCTGTTTAAGAAATAAAGAATATCTGGATTTATAAGACACTTACTTTCTCTTAAGAAAGTTCTTCAAATACCTATTCATGATCTAAGTCTTGCTTTCCCATAATATTCATCACAAAACACATTTGGATATCTTTATCAGATCATTCAGAATTGTCTATCCTTTTTTTTACCACCTCTTCAATTGCACTACCTAATAGCTTCTCAAAAGCTGAAAATTTCTGTCAAAGGTTTCACTTCTCATTAGAATAGTGCACCAGAGATTACTATTTATAAAAAAATCAGAAATGGCACATTAAGATCTCTGGTGTTTGTCAAGTATAAACAAAAACAAAAAGAGAAAGAATCCAAGTCATGCTTTTTTTTAATCTACTATGAAAACAACATAGAATTCCCAAGGTGCTTTTGCTAGCCACTTATGTAAAATATCTGTTTTTCTTATGGGGCACTATTTTTCTTACTTAAGCCCTATGACTGCCAGTAAAATCCCTGGTAACTGGAAGCTGAAAGACCAGTAGCCCTTTTCTCCTGGAAAACCAGTTTGCATCATCAGAATCAACAGGTTTCAAGTGGTGATCACTTAGCCTGTAAGCAAGGGTTATATCAAATTGAAATTCCTTCTGGTCATTAGATACTTGAAAAGTTGTTAATTTATGCACAAACTACTTCAGCAGAATTCCACAGTTCCTGAATACATAACCATTCAAACTTGCCTTGCAGAAGAAACGTTTGTTGATCTCAAAACACACACCATGGTCTCTCCTTGTTTCTCTGGACTCTTTTCCGCGAACTCCATTTTACAGTAGATTAGAACAGATTGCAATTTTGGTTGCAGTCTAAATAAACTGGATTTGAAATTCAGTGGGGCCAAAGTCCAGGGTGATTTGATCTTGGGCTTTGATCCAGGTGCATCATGCTGATGAGCAAAGAAAATGTTATCAGTCAGCTAGTTACAACAAGTCCTTGGCCTGCAGATGGAAGCAGAAGATGAGGAGGAGGAAAAGAGGATATACGGTGTGATAATTGGTAGGTGACAGCATGCTGTGTGTGCAGCCTGGGGAAACAGAGATCCATTCAATCCGCCTCATAACAGCTTCAGCAACTTCACTGGCCCACGCACTCTTCCGTCTCGAGCGCCCGCCGTGTTTCATAGCTTCCAGTCATCAGCCTTGGCGCCAACACATGAATCATATCTTCTGTGAGTGTCCCCGCTGCAGTAACTTATTATCATCCTCTGCAGTTAGATAGCACTTGCCAATCCCACATCTCAAAACACTGCATTAATATGGACACCACCTGGGGTTTAATGTCTTGCTTGTAGCCATGGGAAATCAGCTGCCATTAAGACAAGAGAGCCCATGTCCTCTCTCTCCTTACACTTTTTAATCCCTAGGTCACATCACATGCCTTCATGTTGTGTGCTTAACCATCAATGGGGAACAGTTGTGATAGACAGAAGAGTTTTTCTACATTCCAAAAAGGCAGAAGATAATTAATGACCACATTTATTTTTAGATTCACATAAGAGTCACATAGTAGCACTTCTCCAGTATGTGGTTAGCCAACTGATTCCTGTTTTCTAGCCGACTAGATGCTTAGTGCACTACAACAGACTTTCATTCTGGATTTTACCAAGCAGAGGGATATAAACATGAGAACAGTGATTTGCAACGACTGGTACACATTGTCACTTTGGTATCCCAAGCCATCTGGGATGCCCCTCTCGACTCAGATCAGTCATAAAAGCCCTATTGCCTACAGCCCAGCAGCTTCCTTAGTCACTGTAAGAAACTTGCTAAATGGGACAACCCTTAGAGCCTAACTCTGGAATAGAATAACCAGCAAACCCCCGTCTCTCCCTAAGGAAAAGAGAGGGGAGAGAACAGCAGGGCAGGCCATGGTCCCCATAGTACTTGAATGAAGTAAGGAGGAAAGATTTAGAAATTGCCGAGTTCAGTCAGAACTCAGGTGCATCAAACACATTTCTGATGATGAAGAAGCAGGTCTAGGGCCAAGCTAGGAAAACACCCCACAGCTAGAGAGTGAGAATTATGTAGAATAAAGATTGCCAATACCAGACACAATCTGGTAGATACACAACATTGAGGGAGAGGTAAGGTCTAGCTGAAAAAACAGCCTATATGTTATAATCCAAATTCATACATCACTACAGACACACTGGAGACTAATGTCTCCTACTGTATCCTACTAGATAGTTTAAGATAGATATGAAGCCCAAGCCTGGGATTAAACAGAGATCCTGGACCTATGGACAGAGGGTGTGGATGGTGACCACATCAGGTGTACTAGGGCCATTAAGGCTATTAATGCACTTCAGGATCACAACACAGGTTTCTCCTGTCTTTGCAGTGTGCTTACATGGGAGAACATCTCTGCTGCTGGGAGGGAAAAGAGCTGTTAAACTCACACAGGATAATTACGGAAAATACAAATTGTTGAGATAACTTGTCCCAATTATCTTGCTCAGTTTAAGCACTTCATTATAGAAGCTTTAGAAATTAAACATTCCTATAGTGTCTGGTTCCTTCTAGAAACTTGTGCTACCTTCCTACTGGATGTACTCTTAGTGTTTCTTGGAGGAACTATTTCTCTAAATTTTCAGAGCAAAGCATTGCAGTTAGTGCGGAACCACTTGATGGAGGTGATTGTTTAGTTGTGTTTTGTTTTTTCTCTCAGCTGACTTGTTTGTTTTAATTTGGTTTGGTTTTCTTTCCTTGGCAAGCACTTTACTTCCCACCAAATAGTGTCTGAGAATTACAGACCTGAGCTTCAGACCAATACTTAAATGGGGGAAAACCACCCTCCCCTTTCCCAGTCTTTAAAAAATCATTTATGTTTATACTTTGAAAATTGCTTTAAGAAGGGCTGTAAATGTTTAAGTCAAAGCAAAGCTGGGTTAAATTGAATGTTTCTATTTGCACTGAGTATTTTTTAACATGAAAATTTAGAAGTTAGCATTTAGTGTTGAACTTGGCTTGAATGTTTTCCTTTTACTCATAAACATTATAATTATTTATATAGGTCACATTATATAATTTTTTCCCAGAGGGGAAATCAAGTTTTCATGGGAAGTAACTTAGCAGGATGAAGTGTTCTGTGCTTCCCATGAGGTTAAAAGTTCAGTCAACTTTATTCCTTGTCATGTTTACTGTATGCACCTTTTGACTTCCTGCTCAAACTGCAAAATAATGTGTATAAACAGCACCAAAACAGACAGAAATTGCTAAAAATATGGAGAGAAAAAGAGTTCTAATAAATGATTGGTTGGAATGACTTTTTGACCCAGGGTCTCAGGTTGGACAGAAAGGGAAGAATGTAACACCCCGCTGCTGAAGCTCCTTTTGCTTATTCACAGAATCAGGACACTTGCTAGGTTTGCGGGCCAAGGGATCACCAGTTAGCTATTCTTCATTGTGCTGAAACCTGCAAAAACAGATGATTAGTGGGGAGATAACTGCAGGAGGCTGTGTGTTCAGAACTGGGACTGAAGTTCAGATCCCACTTCTATCCTAGCTTACAGGTGTGTAAGTTTGAGTTCACACCACTGTGACCTCAAAGACTGACAATCACTTATAAGCCGCTGGTTTCACCAGCAGCTGAAGGTCCAAAATATCTTAGCCATTGCTGCAGTCTGCACATTGAGAAGTACCACCTCCTTAAAGAGCCAGACAACCTCTTCTAGTATTGGAGCTACAACTTCATAGCCAGCATTCAATATCCAAGATTTGATAGATCTTAGAAGAGGAGAAAACTGCCAATCTGAGATGCCTTTTGTTAGTACAGCTCAGCAATAGAAACCTGCAGGGTGATAATGGAGGCACATACACTGCTAGGGAGGTGTTTACCCGTTTTTGGCACTCAAAGAAGGAACTGCTAGGTGGATAGAGCTACAAGCAGTCCAGGGTCAGGATATGTCCATTACTTCAGATGCAATTATCATCCAGTTATCTAGTTATATTTTACAGATACTATTTAATAGTTTCTATCTATTTTAACAAACGTTTGTCCTTTCCTCCTCTGCATTACTGACTGCAGAACTGCAGACTTGCCTCCTTCCTGGGGAGGGGTGAGCTTAGCAAACAGTACAATTAAAAATTACGGGTGCTAAAATGTAATGTAATGTGAAATGTAATGGAAGACATTCCCTTGTGCCCATCCTGCGAGTCTGTCAGCGCAGGCGAGAGATGTTTTCCCTCTCGCAGCGGGCGGCTGTCCCTCGGCTGCCGGCTCTCACCGGCCGCCTCCCCGGGAGGGACGCGGTGCAGCAGGTGGCCGGGCACGCCGCTGCCCCCGGGACCGGCGCGCTGGGTATTTCTTCCAGCGCAGCAGAACTCCCGCCACATCATGTCCGGCGCCTGATGCGATCGCGGTGGAGCCGCAGCCTGTGCGGAGCGCCCGCCGCCGCCGGAGGAAGCGCGGCTCGGGAGCGGGGCCGGCTCGGGAGCGGGGCCGGTGCCTGCCCGCGGGCGCTCATCGNGGGCAGCGCCCAGCCGGGAGCATGCTGAGCCCCAAGATCAGGCAGGCCAGGAGAGGTGAGTGCGACCCGTGCACCCGGCGGGGTGGGCACGGCGACCGTCTCCGGCGCGGGGAAACTTGGCGGCGGCGGCGGCCAGCCCGTGCCGCTGCCCGCGGAGCATCCCCCGCCTCGGCGGCAGCGGCTGCTGCCCCGCGGAGGGCACTGCAGCCACTCTTCGGGGAGAATGAAGCCTAGGAGGAGACCTGTGCTGGTGTCCACAGGCGTGGTCTGCAATGGCTGGGCAGAGCAGCAGGGATAAATTAAAAAAAAATAAAATTGTACTCTGTCCTGGGACTCGACATAGCCTTTTCAACCCTGGATTATTTGCTAATGCTGTGTGTCTAACGCTGGATTCATTGTAACGGCTGCAGACAGGTGTGTCTAGTTTACCTACAGCATCTTGGAGAAGCAGTTTGCTGTAGCCCATTATCCTTGCAGGGCTGGATGCAGGAGGTGGAGGTACTCGTTCTGTGGGCAAGACAAAAGGAAGAAAGGAAAACCTGCCCTGGGTTTGCAACAGATGCTTTGAGCGGTCATTTGGAGCTGCGAGGTGTAGTGTGCCGTGTTTGTAAAGCAGAGAGCTGGGGCTGGGCACGGCTGTTGTCTTGATGTCAGGTCACCTGGAAGAGATGCTCCGACAGGGGATGTGTTCTGTGAGCCTCAGGGGCACCACCAGTTACTCGTTTGACATGGCTTTTGTGAATCGTCATTGCCACTCACTAACTAATGACAGTGCCAGAGGGATATCTTCCTGACTATTGGAAAGAGATTCGATTAATGTCGTTTAGGAGCTAATGCAAACACAGTCAGAAGAATATGTAATGATTTAGGGTTTTCTTCAGCCATGCCAATATTGTTAAATAGGAAAAGTATCGCTGGTCCTAGCTACTGTGATTCCAAGACAGGTACTTTCAGCCAAATGTCACTGCATCATATATTGAAAGCTGTATTACGTGATGAACAGTCCTTAAAATACCGACAGCCCATTAAATAGCTGTTAGCATCTTGGAAAGAAGCAGCTTCCTGCCATCTGGAGGTGTCAGGATCAGATATGTACTGCTGCACCCACAGTGAAGTCATAAGTACTTACGTTTTAGTTACACAGTGTTGTAGAAGTTCAGCAAGTCTCTTGTAGATGCTGCCTCTTTGCCATTCCCCTTCTAAGAGAGTCTTTTAATATATGTGTTATCCAGCATTCCTGGTAGCTATTACAGCTCTGATGAGACAGCTAGATGATGCTGCTAAGGTCGTACAGGAAGGCTGTGTCATGCCTGCCATTCTTCCGCTTTCTTCAAATCACCTGGAGGAGACTAATTTGTGTTTAATATATATTGAAATCGAGTTATGGGACAGACATTCTAGATCTGTAGGTGCTACTGATACTTAGGGAACAAATTAAAGTGTACCTTTGTGATTCAATTTATAGCAGTATGTGTCATTCTCGCTGGGTTTGTTCTGTTTGGTTCATTAACTATACACAGGTAAGTTTATTTCTGAACGAATTTAGAACTGAAAAGAGCTAGGATGCCAGGTTTAGAAACTTCAGGAATTTTCTTACATTTGCAATGCTGTGGCAAAGCATGGGTAACCTCTTGCAAAGCTTACCAGGTTGGACCTAATCATGCAAGGTTCTTCTATAGCTCCTGTTCACAGGAACTGTAAACAGGCCATGCTGGAGATGCTGAATGCTTCTTGAAGGTAAGTGTCACACCTTGCAAGAATGAGCTGAATAGGAAATGGCAGTTCATGCTCCCTGGAGTCTCAGCTGGGATTGCTAGTGAAGATTCAGGTAATAAACAGTGGACAAGCAAACTATTCAGAAAGCTGTGAGAATGTTCTGTGTACAGCGTGCATCAACAAGGGCAGTTGATCTGCTGCAAGCTGCTGCAGGAGTTTGGCAGACTTTTCAGAGTAGTGACTCTTAGCTCGGCTATTGAGGACTTAGTCGCAGAAGGGAGGGAATGTGACTTCTCTGAGCAGACAGATTGAAGAGAAGGGACAGGGCGGGATACTCAGGGTACAGCCTGTGGTTTTACTGGAGTGTGACAGAAGGCAGCAATGTGGCTGAACCTAGGGATGGATGTTCATGTATTTGCAGAGTTCCTGAGCTTCAAACCTCTATGTATGTATGGCTAGCCAGCTCTTTGCTTCAGGCTCCCTGCATTTGTGCAAACAAGAATGCTTCATGAACTTCTCTTTTATTTCCAATTCTCTGCTGAGAATATACCTTTAAACATTGAATTGTGACATCTGATGCTGTCATTTTGGTTTGGCTTGTGGACTGTCCTTAAGAAAGCTCCTGGGTTTAAAGACATTCAAGCTTTTGAAAACTTGTGGTCTGGACTTGAGCCTAACATCCTGGGTATAGTTCCCAATGTCTGTGAATGGGACAGTAGGGAAAAAAGATAATTTGCCCTACTAAAAGTAACGATCAAGTATAAGGCAGTCCTTGCTATTCCACCAGCAACCTCTCACCTGTAAATCTGAAATATGTGTTCAGAGGTACGTGTTCTTTTCATAAGATCTATGAAGGTGTAGAATCTCATAGATGGAAAATCTTAATGGGCCTTGTGAGAAATCATTCATTCTGGCTAGCTCTGAATGGATTTTGCATTAATTTTTCATCTACAGGGGTTCATGCACAGCAACTGGTAGAGTCCAGGAACCCAAAATAAGTGACTGCAATGGAAAACATCTATTTTCACATTCTTACGTGATAAGGCATAAAAATATACCCTTGCAGAGTGCAGGCAAGAGAACTTTCTGTATAGATTGGAGGGAAGGCCATTTTCGTACTATATCCTTCAGTCTTAAGCAATGCCTTTTTAGTTTCATTGTTTTTAAGAGATTGAAAAATAAAGCATTGGATCTCTGGCTTGAAAAGTCCCCAAAAGTTGCCAAGCTCAGTTGCATTTAAATGTGCTAGAAAATGGAAGCTGAACTGACTACAGGCTTATGCATTTGTATTTTAATGAATAATTTGATTGCCCTCTATAGAGTTAGCCTGCTGCCATGATATATAATTTACAGTATTCCTGTCTTCAGCACAGTCTGTCTCTGTTGTAGAGGCACCAAGGATAACACTTCTCCCCTTACTAGGACTTTGTACTTTTGGGCGACACTCTGACCTATTATTTCGGCTTGTGACGTACTCATATATATGTTACAGTATGTTGATAATTTTCTTACAGTCATAATAATAAAACTTTTTTTGTCTGTGTTAATTAAAACTTAGAATCTGGAAAACATGATGGTAGACATTTTGGTTAGTTAGGCTGGTGCAAGTGTACTGATATCCTTCACATGCCAGTAGTAGAGCAGAGTTATTTCCCTCATGCTGTGTGAAGAGGCATCCTTTCACCAGCCAATGAAGGATGGAAAAGGGGAGCTCTCATGTCTAGTGCCCCTCACCAAATGCCAGCTTAGCACCTGCAGCCTCAGCTCTGCACAGGGCAGCACTGGTGCCTCCACAGCCCCCCCTCAGCTCTGGTTTGCGGGGCTGGTGCTGTGCACAGCCATCCCAGAGCACGTGGGAGGCCAGCGCCTTGGCACCTCCAGCCTACCAGGCAAATGGTAACACCCAGTTTCTCCTGGAACCAAGGTAAACAGCCCGAAGCTGTGATCTCCTCCAAATGCTTCCTTCAGCCCTCAGAGCCCACCAACATTGCTGGGAGCACACGAGGCCCGGGGGTGGGAACAATCAGTGACTCGTGCAGCTGGCAGAGCGAAGCCACCGGTAATGAGGAGCTCACCTGTGAGGGGGTGGTTCACTACCCCACATCCTTACATGGGCAGTTCTTTCAGGCAGGAGAGGCAAGTTTGGGAGCTCTTCTTCGGAAAGGTAGGTGGGTAAAAGGCAAGGATGAGGTGTTGGTAAGTATAATTTGGTTTATAGCCCAATTTGGTGGAGGAAGACATCTCTGAGACAGTGGGGAGCAGGAGGAGGTGGTAGTAGGGCTGCCTGCAGAATAAGCCTGGGTTTTGTCATGTTGCTTTGGAGGAGCTTGAGATGAAACTGCTGAGTTAAACTTAAAATCCTAAGTACAGGGGCTGTGGCGGGGGGCATTGGGCTGGACTTGGTGCAGTATTGGATTAACTGCCCTGAAGGCAGTGTGAAGAAACAGGACTAGACTAAGGGTTAAAGTAGGGGGCAAGTAAACTACAAGGGTGCCTTTTCTGTGTGTGCAGCCCTAGGCAGGTGAATGAGGCATGGAGTTACTTTTGTTCCTCGGTATAGGGTCAGGCTCCTAGCACTGTGCTGCTCTAGTGCAGGGGTATGTGGCAGTGAGCTGTGTTATAAGGTCTGGGCTCTAATTCTTTTAATTACTACTAATTGTCTCTCTTGTGGCTGTGTGCATATAGAAACAGGGTCAAGAAAGCGATGTTTGTGATATTCCTTCAGAAACAGGTTCAGGTTCTCACTCTTACTTTGTGGCATGTCCTATGAAGAAGGACATGAGTTGTTCAAAGGTGTAATCCTCTCATCTCTGTAGAGATACCCCTCTCCAATTGGATTCATGGTGTGTGCTGGAGTAATTGCTGCTCTTGGCAATAACAGCTTTCTATCCCTGCCTGAAGGCTCAGGCAGGCAGTCATTCTCCTTAGAAAAAGCCCTGAAAAGTTTGCAGGCAGGCACCAGCTTATTAAGCACAGGCAATCTTAATTTGAAATAACGAACCATAGCCTCACCTCCTGGGGAGGGAAAGGGGCCTTGAGAAAGGGCAGTAATTCAACTGTAAGGGCAGCTGGACAGCACTTGTGGGGAGGAAATTAAATATTAAAAAATCACAAAGCCATAGGCTCTCTAATTACTAATAGAACATCACTGAGGGAGTACAAGGTGAATTTGGCCGTCTGTGTGTAAACAGCACTGTGGAAGGGCTACAGATGCTGGCACCTCTCTCCTGAGAGGACAGTCACCTGCACTTTCACTACCTGTATAAATGTTTTACTATTCATTGTAAGATTACTACCAGAATTACTTTCGTTCCTTGCTGGATTTCCCCTTACCTTTATAGTAAGTGATAGGTAAGCACAGCAGCATAAACAACTTGTGTTCTTCAGCTCCCTGCAATATGGGCAGGGGTAGTTTGATGCGAGGATAAGGATTCTCTGGTGGGAGAGGGAAACAACTTCATGAGGCTGCAGTGTGAATTATCTGCTGAGCTGGAAGAGGAAAGGATCTGTGCCTAGACTCTGCCCAGGCCTGCACATATTTAAGTATTTAAAACTAACATGGAGGAGGGAAACTCCTGCTTACAGTCTTTCTAACATGTATTCCTTCCACAGAGCTTTTCTGTGCATCCTTTCTGCCCAGTGAGCTGTAAATTAGTCTTTAAGAAGATCTCATCTAAAGAAAGGAGATACTAGGTTTTTGCTGTGGTTGAAAAAAAGTTACTTGTAATATCCTTCCTCTTAAAAGCAGGTGTTAAGAATTGTTATGCTTCACTAAGATTGTCATCCTGTGAACTGGTACTGAAGTTAAAAAAAACAACCTGTGGTATAAGAAATAAATTACAAAGAAGCTGCCTATGTTGTTTCTAAAGTGAGAACTGATTTTGTTGCATGCGGAAGGGTTGGGTTGCTCATGATCTCTTCAGAAGATCTGTAGGCATAGGGTTATTATTTACTCCTTTGCAAACCTCCGGTTTAGGAGGATCCACCTTTGCTTTATTAACCAGTTATGTCACAAATTCTTATGGCTCAATAATCTGAGTACTTAGATTCAGAGTATGAATTAATGTAGGAGTAAGAATTCCTATATTTCTTCTGCCTTTGTCCCCCAGATCAACCCTGGCAGTGCAACAGTGACGCTGTTCATCACACACACAGACACACTCACACTTTGATCAGAAGGCATGAACTAAGTTTATTTTAAAAGATCTGACTCCATTTTATAGTATTTCTACAAAGGCCAGGGATTGGGGGAGGAGGTTGACACCTCTCCCCATCCCATTGGTCAAGACAACTGTCCATCAGCTGTCCATATCTCTAAGAACAGGAATGAAAACTACCTTGAAGTTATGATAAACATCTGCTGGTGTTTACAGACCAGAACATGAGAAGAGCCCAAACCATGAAACACTGTGAAACAGAAGAGAAGCTGAAAACATCAGGGCGACCCAGCAAGTCACTTAGTCAGCTGTTACACACAATAGGAGGCAGGATTTGTTTGCACGTTTAAAACAGGTACGACAGTGTCAAAATAGGCACACTGAGCTCTTGGTTCAATGTTATGCCCTGAAAAGTAGGATGGGAATGAATACCCTCCTGATCTTTGGATGACTGAAAGAAGAGAAATACAATGTTGTGGCTGAATTCAGGGAAGTTTATTACTGAAAGTGGCTGGGTTCTGGTATCACTTCAGCTTATAGCCAGTTGCTAGCAAAAGGCCTTGAGAGAGTTTTCTCTACTTTTTTTTTGGTCCAGAATAATTTGGAAAGTGGTATCCTGTAGAGTGGGATGGACAAATGTCTTTGGTGCTCATAGCATCAAGTTTAGGAACCATTGAAGAATATGGTCCTTGTGCTTGGCATGGTACAGACAGTGTTTAACAAAAGCACATGGGTGGTGGGAGTGCCTCTGAGGAGTCTGAGATTTTACATTGCAGTGCGCCTATGCTGCATCTGTAGTGCTACAGAGCTACAGTCTTGATCAGGACTCCGCAGTATTTGGTGCTGTACAAGCTCAGGCCTCAATCCCAGCTCCAAACTGAATGTTACTGTGGTCAACATTTTTTTGTTTGTTCCTTAATCTACTATGACTGGAAAGATTATTAAAAATTAATAGCCGTAGCCATTGGGAGGATTACAAGGGGCTTTGCTGATTGTGGAGGGAGTTCAAGGTATTCATTTGGCCTTCCTTCTCTGACCTGAACTGACTCACTAACATACCAGGAAGAAAAAAAATCTTATAACTTTCTGCCATTCCAGTGAGGAACTTTTCTTATAAAATGGTCTCACCTTGTCAACGTAGGAATGCACGGCTGGGTGTATTGGAAGATGGAAAGAGCAGAGTGGAAGTAGGAAGAAAGGAATAAGACTTTTTTTTCTTCCGGCAGTGGTGAGCTGTAGCTCAGTGTGGTTGTCCATGGGATTACAAGAGCTTTGCCAGCAACAGAGATGCCTTCAGCAGTGTGGGATATGCAGTTCTCCTGTCAGGTATGCAGTTTTAACCAACCAGATAGAGAAGATGTACAGCTTTCTAGAGGTTGTGCCAGGGTTCAGTGGGAGTGGAGAGCTGGTGCTTGGGTTTGCTAGATAATGTTGTAGTCCATGGTGTCTAACAGGTGCAAGTGCTTTAAAGCAACACATCAAATAGCTGTGACCTGGGTGCTGATCTGTTCTCTGATCAGTCTGCAGTGGATCCAGATGGGAGATCTCAGAGGACAGAGCAGATAAAGGGACTTTAAAATACAGTCTTTTGCTGGGAGCAGTTTCTGTACTTGTTCTTATACTAGCAATATGATCTGTAACTCTGGATTTGTAATAATAAAGGACATGGGCTATTTCACTTTACTAGATTGTAAATTGGTAGGTCAATCTGTTGTAGCAGAAAGAATTAAGTCATTATCCTTCCATCTTGGCACTTATCCATGATCTAATGCTAGTAGCTTGAAAAGACTGGCGTGGCTTTGTGGATTTGCAGAGTAGTTTTGAGAACAGCTGGTGGCAAGTTACCTCTGCAGTATTTAAGGTTTTTTCATTGACGAGTGTCAAAATCACCACATATTCCTAAAGCCTGAAGCAGTAATTCAAATTCTTTTGCAAATGCAAGGTTAAACTCATTTAAATAATTATTCTGTGGAGTTGAGACCTGCTGGCCTTCTTGCTCATAGTGACAGCAAGTTAAGTTCAGGACTACTTTGCACAATAGCTGAAAGGTCTCCCGTGTGAAATATAAACCAACAAAACAATGGCCCTTTACCTATATGATAGCAATGGATTGCCAAAATCCTTCACTTTTCTGGAAGTCCGACATGGCATCAATTTGTAACAATAGTCTGAAGATGAATGTCAATTGTTCTTCAGGAGAAAAGGATTAAATTATTGCACTGACTTTGGGTTGGGGTTTTTTGTATTCTGTGGGGTGGATTGATTATCAAATATACTTGGGTTTTCCTTGACTTGTGGAAAGGTCCTGCATGAACGTATGTCAGTTTATGCTACTGTATGTGTATCCTCTGATGTGTTAAAGACAAGACATTGCCAGGCCATTGGTTAGTATATCTCATGGAAGCCTTGAACTTAGTGTCATTGAAAAAGAGAACTATGATTGAAGCTGATTCTTTTCTTTCTTCAGTTTTATCCCTCTGCTGCCATGTTTAGATAAACTACCTGTGTACTTTTGAAAGTAACTCTGGTCAGTAAAGTGGCTTTTATGGTCACATCACCCAGGTCACTGGAGTATAAAACTATTTTTCTGATTTAGAATGTGCCTTATAAAGAGCTGACTATGTCATTTGTAAGATGGTGAAAGGTCATGGCTGTTGAACACCACAAAGAAGTCCGAGGTTAATTTCTTCCTGTCAGCCAGGACGCAACTTCCCTTGAACTAATATGTCTTTGCCTTTTTCTGACTGTGTTCCATAAACGCTGTACTGGTGGAACAGAGTCATAGTTTTTCTACATATTCTACAAAGGAAATACTGTGAGCTTGTTCAATATTGATGGAAAACCTGGGCCAGCTCTTATGACCCTAAAAAAGGCTACAGGCAACTCTTGAGTGTGTGTTGCTCTGCCTGAGCATATGGCACAGCTGGACAACACAGCAACACAACAGACCAGATGCGGGCATGTGTATTCCAGTAGTGTTGTTTGGGTGTGCCTGACCTGTGTACTGGCAGGAAATCTTGCCTCCCTTTCTGCCAGGTACTGTCAGCATATTCACCCTTAAAACATGCTGATATGAGGAATTTCACATCAGTGTAGTGTTAGTCTTCAGAACTTCGTGCATGTACAGTTTGCCAGTGAAAAAGCACTGACTTCTCTGACAGTGCAAAAGGGATAGGAGGGAACAGCCTTTATGAAACAGAAACATCTTGAACATGCAACCCTCAGCTTTTGGACTTTGAGAGGAGATGAAACTGTGTTCCAGAGACAGGGTGCTCCTTCATGAAGGAGTCTAGTTTCCCAAGCCATTCGGGCTCCTTTTTGGGCATTCGTCTTTCCTTGTTAGAGTCCTTCAGGCTGGCTCAGGTTCTTTGGCCATGGGTGAAATATGCTTTTGATCAATTACTTGCTATTCAGATCTTCCTTCTTCCCTCCCTTTGGTATTTTTTCTGCTCAAAAGGCTGTCTGTATGTTTGTGTGGGATTTTTTTGTTTGTTTGTTTATTTGGGTGTGGGTTTTGTTTTTAAACAGAATGTGCTTACCTACAGCTAAGTAATCAATAACCAAAGTTTTTGCGCTTCAGGTAAGGGCTGAAAGGTATTTCAGACTGTAAATATAGCCAATTTCTAACAGCAGTCATTCCTAGTCTGAGAGTAAAATGACACTGGTTTATACTCTAGTAAATTTACTAGTTCATGTTGGATTTTAGATTTATGAACTGGTCTCGGGGAATGCAGTTTTTCTTGCAGGAACTTAATAACAAGTAAGTAGTTATACAAGAAGATCCTTCCTTCAGACTTTGAGTTTTGTTTTTTGTTTTTTTTATCCTGGTTTGGTACTTTGGTTTCCCAACCACTGCAGAAAATACAAGTTAGTAGACAAACATATGTGAAGCTGACTCCCTGCTTTTCCTTTGGTTGGACAGTAAGGTTACAGAACTGGTCCCAGTGTAATGCATTTATGAGGTTTCTTGGGGGTGGAGGGGAAAAACCCATTTATATTTCCTTTCTTATTTTTATTTTTGCTGAAAGAAATCAAGGGAAGGAAGTAAACATAGCGCGCCACTTAGCTCTATAAAACGTTCTGAGTAGAGGTGCAGCTTTATCAAGTAGAAGTGATGAAGCAGAAGCTGGCTCTTATGGCTGTGATCTGAATTGGCAATTGTTATCCAGATCACAAAATGTGAGCGGCTACATCGCTGTGTAGCACCTTTTTTTTTCTGTAGAGATTGCTACTCTGTCTTGAGGGAACTAAAAGCCCTTTCCACTTCCTTATAACTGATATTATTCTAGTTACCTAAAAATATCTTGTCACTAACCACTTCAAATATTCTGCCTTTAATTCTTTGCTTCTTGTGTTTCAAGATGCTTAATTCTCAGATTGTACTGAGGAAGTACCTTAGTTTTGTTTGTGCTTACTGACTCTGGTATCTTAGCAATCAAATTCAAAGACAAATATGGTTCTGTGGTGGACACAGAAAAATCTAAACCAAGTATTTCATTGCCTACAATTCAGTGAAAGGAAATTCAGTATCTCTTTATAGGCATATTACCTGCATTTCCAGTGAATCCTTTATATATGGCCAAATTTGAATTAAATGAACTGACTGAGAATATTGCTTATATTATATGGGAAGCCACTTCCCTTTGTGGCTAGTACTTTAAACCAAGAATATATTGGAAATAATATATGGTGTCACTGTGTAATCATACTGAAGGAACACCAGAGCAAAGTGCCTTTATTGTAGGACAGTTTGTCGGCCAAAATCAATTATAATGACCATATTTATTTTAGCTAACTGCCTATGAAATTTCAAAAGATTACATCTTTAATTGATATTGAATTGCATTGACTTGATTGATTTCCATGTCTGGTTTAAGTAAGTACTTATTGAGTGCTCAAATCTCTAGCAGTGTTCAGAGCTGGGAGTGGGAGAGCAGAAGAGATTTTATAATATTGCCAGGCAGGATGGAACTCAGGAAGAGGGGATGGTATGGATAGGGAAGGGAAGATGTCTCTGTTATGTGCATATTCAGGGTAGAAAATAGATGTGATGAGAAAACAGAACTGTGGATATTGCTTGGGGGAAGGTCTGAGTTGCAGAGGAACTCTTGTAGTGGTGTATGGCCCTCTGGATAGGGATTGCTGCTTCTGTAAGGAGCAGCAGTGTGGGTGGCTCCATCCAATTCGACCCATCCACTCCTAAGGATAAGCTTTGATTTTGTTGTTAGAGGCATGACAACCAAGTATGGGCTTTTGGAGGGGAGTTTATTTAATGTGGTCTCAGGCATTTGCACAATGAGTGTTAAGCCTTCACTGCCTTGCTCTGTATTCCTCCTTCCCATATTCATCTGGATAAGAACTTCCATGTGCCAGTGTCAGTTCCAGTTGTAGGAGTAATTTCGAGGACTGTAATTCTGATTCTTGCCTTACATAGTGATTTACCATCCCCAAGTGGCTTGACTCGTTGGTGCAGCCTGTGGGTCTGCCCTGTCTGTTGTTGCCTTGCTGTGCTGTACTTGCCGTGGTTCCCTGCTTCTCAGTAGCTATGCTGTGGGTGTGTGGTTAGCATTTCAGTGCTGCCATGCTGTGCAAATGAATCCTAAACCTGTTCCCGAGGAGACTTTGAATCCTTTCTACACTGATTTCTGTTTAGAACTTAGGTGTATGACTAAATCAATAACTAATGACAATGTGGATAATGAAACCAACCTGTGTGGTGTTATTGAAAATGCATTACTGGGTCAGAACTCCACAGCATGTAAAGTATTTGCTGAGTTGTGAGTCTGATTTATTGATTTGTTTTCTTCCTTATGTTCTGCTGATTACATAATTCTGTTAAATATATAAGCACAAATAATATATTTCTACCATTAAGAATCAGGGGCTTGATGTACTGGATCAGGTTATCAAAGCAGATATTTTGATCCCAGTAATCTGAGATAGCTGCTGCTTTAAAGGCAGGCTATGCTCATCCAAAAAAGTTTTCTTCTGATCTTTGTGCAATTACTGTATTCTGTGAAGCATGCAATATAAGCATCAATGCTGTTAATAGCCATAAATAATTCCTCTTTCTGAAAATTTCTATCTGATCCATCTTGTTGACTTGCAGAGGAAGTTGCTAAGTATCTCCCTAATCAAATTAACTATTACAGTCATGACCAGAAACCAAGGAAATGGAAAGCTAAGACAGCATGAAGAATTAACAATCACAGCAATTGACTGAGACATGGGGCTGCATAAAATAAAATAAGAAAAAAGATCTGCATTCTCCAGACTGATCTTGAAAGCTTTAACTCTTGACTAAAATAAATAATTACTAGGTGAGCTGTACAAATAGTATCAAAGGGGGACTGAGGGAACATACACAACATTTCAAAGCAAGATGTTTGATATCTTTTGTGAGGTTTGTGTCAATATAGATGGTAGGTTTCCAGTTAAATAAAACTTTTTTTTTTTTTTAAATTTCTTTTTAGAGGACGAGGTAAAGTAGCAGAGGCTGTATATNATCTTTTGTGAGGTTTGTGTCAATATAGATGGTAGGTTTCCAGTTAAATAAAACTTTTTTTTTTTTTTAATTTCTTTTTAGAGGACGAGGTAAAGTAGCAGAGGCTGTATATAACTGCATTCAAGTCCAGAAAACTGGGGGCTGATGGGATTTTCATGTTTAAATTGGAGAATGCTAAGGTACTTCCCCGTGGAGATGACTTAGGTGTTTACTGAAAGGTGGATTTTGGCATCATTACACTAATTGGTTACTTTAATAGCCAAGATGTTGCCTAAGTACCATCTTAGTGCCTTTGATGAAAAGCAAATTTTTGGGATATTTATTTTTGTAATGACATAATTTATAACACAAATATGGATTGGAATTTGGACAGTCTAAACCAGATTACAGTTTGGTCATAGTTGTAAAATGTGGCTTGGGATGAGGCAGAGAAGTTTTATTCAACTCAGTTCCTCTGAGCCTCTGCAACAGACATTTGAACATGAACAGTGATCTTTCTTACTGCCTGGGTGTGAAATGGGGTCCTCCCCATTCTGGTGGTGATGGGGAGGGGGGCCGGGTGTTCTGGTACCTCTGTAACCATCTGCCAGAGGATGCTGGGCTGCCAGAAGGGCTGATACTAAAGCCTGAGGATGTTGGCTGCATGGGGGAAAGTGGTTCTTGATATTTATTTTGATAACAAATGAAAATACCTGTCTGAGAGAGCTCAGACTACAGTGAGTGAGCTTAGAGACTATGCCTGGTTACATTAAAGCCTGATTTTAAGTGGACTCTGTATTAATTTTTTTTTTTAACTATTGTTTTGGCATGGAAAAATAATCAGGATGAAGGAGTACTGATTTACTTAGGAGAATCCAAAAGTTGCTGGTAAATCTTACTAATATAGGGCTAATGCTATATATTAGCTCACATTAAATTTAGCACTGTATTTTAGGCATAAATTAAGAGAAGAGTAAGTCTGAAAAAGCTATGATGCCGCAGCAGCATTTCTTACAACATTTCAACTGAAGTGAAACTAAAGACAAAATAAAAATTTAATTTCTCACAGATGAAATAGTTATAATTTGAAAATTAATTTCTCTTGATTGAGCCACAAGACAAAACCGGTTATTCTCAGTTTTGTTGAGAGCAGCAGGATTTACCTTAGCAGTTTAGTGAAACAGAAAATATATGTTATACTGCCTGTCAGGGTTTCATTGAGTCTGAAATTTAACAAAGTGATGCCATCTTCTGTCTATAAAACTGGAAGGTTGTTGGGGTCAGAATGAGAGCCTACTGGATGGTTACAGGAGAGGTGAGTGGATCCTTAAGACAGAGTGGAAGGAGAAAGTGTATGAAACTATAAAAGTGGAGATTGTGTCACTGAGACTTCTTGGTAATGAGAGGATGCGATACCGTTCAGGTCTGCCTTCTGCTGATGGAAGTATTTAGTGTGTAGATGTGCTGGTTTATAGCTCTTTATAAAGCACAACATGATGACCTGGAGGCCAGGTCATGAGGAAGGTCAAAGCAGATTTTATCACAGACACCAATGTGATTTCCCTCACTGGATTACAACGAGGAGGCTCTTTAAAAATCTGATCTAAGTCCCTTATCTGCCTCTCCTTATTTTGCAGTTTGCTTCATGGAAGTGAAGAAATAGCATTATTTTAATATTGCAAATGTGATGATTTTTTTTTTTTTTAATTCCCCAAACACGACAACGTCCACATTATTTTTCTTTCTTTGGCAAATGCTGGTGGCTTCAGCATTGTGTGGTGGGGCGCCAGGAGCAGAAACCAATCTCATGGTAACTTCAAGGCCATGTTTAGTTCTCTAAACCCAAAAGAGGCAGAATTAGACTATACTCTGAGAGGCAGAGAAGCTTAGAGAAGCTTGCCTGGTTTTTAGCTGCAACAGTTCAGTGTTAATGTGAGACGTCAGTGATGCAGATACTGGTACTGGCCTGTGAACTTGTGCCTTGTTCCAAGTGGGCAGTTACCAATTGTGCTTGAAGTTAGCTGAATGTAGAAAACGGGAAGGAGCAGGATCATATTAGCACTAATGAAGGAAAATCGGCATGAAATATTAAATAACTATTATTATAAGATACTTCATAAATCCAAAGGAAGTAGAGGTGGAAAAGACCTATGAGGTCACCTAACCTAGCTATTCTGGAGGACTGGCTTGCTGCCTGCGCTATATAATCATTGTCTTCTACTCCAGACTAGTTTGAAATACCCCAAGCGTTAGTACTCTTAATGCAAGAGAGGAGGAAAGAAAGGGTCATAGACTTTTTTCTATTTCTTAAATGTTTCCTCATTTCTTTTCTGTTTCTGAAACCCTTCCTCAGATTTACATGTCTTTTTATTTTTTAATTTTGTTTTTCTGCTTCAGTGTCAGAATGCCCTGAAGAATGAGATGACTTTAATAATTCTAGATAGCTGTGTTATCTCTGTCTTGTGTGGATCACAGTCACTAGTTTGATTGACAATTCTCTTTTTTAATCTTCCTCAGTTTTTTAATTTTTTTCCCCTCTGTCCTGTGGCAGCTGGATTCCCTGGCTAATCACCCCAAACTGGTACTGTGTGGAGTGAGAATATTTTTTTTATACTCTCTCCTTCTCTTTGTGCCCCCTTACCACACATTTGCACATCCTCATTGGACAAATATCCTGGTAGGAGAGAGCAGTATCATTATTCCCATATTGACCTGGAAGGCAATGATGATTTGCCACAAAGAATAGTAGTATGAGCAGTGGAGGTATTGTGTCTCTTTAGACACTCCGTAATGAGCAGTACCAAAAAGGTGGTTTGTCCTGTGTTTGACTGTCATGAACTTGAATGTACACCCTGAAAACCGAGTTCCTGTTCAAAAAGGAAACATGTCTGTCCATATCTGAGAAGAAAGTGTGGAACAGTGATTTAGCCTCTCTGAGTGTTCTTACTACTGTTTCTTTGTTTCACTTTGTAATTGCCTTTTCAGCCCGGTCGAGGAGTTTGGTGATGGGTGAACAGATTGGGCCTCCCTCCAGACCATCTTCTCCAAATCCTCAAGAACGTGTGCTGAAGTGTGGCTGGCTAAAGAAACAAAGGAGCATCATGAAGAATTGGCAGCAGCGGTGGTTTGTGCTGCGTGGGGATCAGCTCTTCTATTACAAGGATGAAGAGGAAACTAAACCTCAGGTATGGCTACAGAACTGTAGGAGTTAATGGCTGTGACTTCTATGTGATCACAGTCACTCTGTGATTGACAGCTCATTTCAGTTGTTTTCTGTCCTCACCAAAACCATACACACTTTTAAGGAGGTTCAAAAGCACAAGATGTTGCAGGGAGGCTTTTCTACTACCAGACAAGTGGTAGAGCTTGGGAAAAGGTTAGAAGGTGTTTACTTACCCACTAGGGCATGCTGACCTCCAAATCTTAGTGTGGTCAGCTATGAGACTGGAGTTTGACAAGAAGATCTATGGAGACTGGAGTTTGACAGGAAGAGCTATGGAGTTGCAGATTGCTAAGGCTGGAGTGATTAACCTTGCTTGCTCAGCTGGGACTCATTATCTCCCAACTAATCCATTGTTAGCCATGAGGTGAACCAGCTGCCTAGAACTGGCCTGTGTGTGTGGTGTGCGTGTAGGTTTTGTCACACGCTGAGAATGGGCTCTAATATGTGTTTTAGTGTGGGCGGGAGGGAGTGGGTGTAGTGCTATGGGCTAAAGCTTACAGAGGAGATGAAGATTTTCTTATTTTTTTCGAATGCCTGTAAAATTCTCTCAGAACATTTAAGCTAAGGTCTTTCCTAGTTGCTGTAGTAGATTATGCATCATAATTCACATAGTCATTGTTTTGACTGTCAGGCCTCTAACCAGAGTCATTGAACAGAGGGAACATAATTGAATGAGCCAGACAATGTCCCTGTACTGCTGGCTCCTGATGAGTCAGTACAGGCATTACAGAGTGACAGTCAGCCTGCGTAATATCGTCACCATCCACGCACTCATTACAGACAATTATTAAACTACTTGATGCAGCTGCATGCATGACTGTCACACATAAATTTCATTGCAGCGTGAGAATGGAAATTAATATTCCCCTGTGGGCCTGACAAAAATATGGTAGATAAATGAGGATGTTGACTGCATCTTATATCTTCCACTCTCCTGATCAGGGATTTGGTCCATAGTTATGGAAAGTCTGCTGTATAAAGGCTAGAGAGATTTCAGCTAGATGATGTAACTTGATTACTCAGGATGCTGCCAGCAATAGCTGGATTTTGCACTTCCAAGCCAGGCAACTTATCTTCATATGCAATGCATGTGGGCATGTGGGAGAGCTGGGCACTTCTGAAGCGTGTCAGTGAACATGATGAGGAAGAAATGGCCTCAAGTAGTCATGTTGTAAAGGACTTCTTTAACCCTGACCCTTTTTGGGCCCACGTTGCCATACATTTATCACTTTGGGAAGCCATTTTGTATAGAATGACACAGGACTATGTCCTGTCTATTCTTGTAGGAATTGAAAATTAGGATTTGCCTCTGACTTCAGCTAGCACTGTGTGCATCCCACAGCTGAGATGTACTTTTGGGACTTACAGACAGCTGTTGCTTGAGATTCTCTGGAATGAAGGGGCAATGGCGCAGATGTGTCCATTCATCTTAGAAAGACAACTGCGACCCTTTGTTGTAGGGAGATCTTTTTTATAGGCCATGGAGATATTTTAACTGGTTGTTATTGATATTAATCCGTAATTTCCTTCAGCCCTAAAGGTACTCATGCTTAATTTACATATTTTTGTTTTATTTATTAAGTATGACCTTTAAGCTTGTGTGTACAAATTAAATCAATAGTGTCACTGAAATTCCCATCGATCTTCCACCTACTTGATTATTTATACATATTCTGGAAGAGAATTGTGTCCTTGCTGTTTACCTGATAAAGTCAAATGAGATTTATGACATAATGTTTCAAAAGAGAAACATGAAACAACATCTTTTTCTTCATGGATGTTGCATTGCCTATTTTTATGAAAACCTCTTCTTTCAGATCCATAGACAAAACTGTAGATACTCTTCCTTTAATAATATTGCTGAAAAGGTGGAGCTGTAATCTAAAGGCAGGAGAATCACACAGACTTTCTGAAGTGAAGAGGAATTATTCTGTTGTCATAATGGATTGAGTACTGTTGAAGGTGTGTATATTTGTGTGCCACATGATTGTTGCAGAGTCCACTCCATCAGAGACCAAAGGTTAGAGGGTGGACTTGCAGCCATTGCTTTTCTGCAGAGTTCTGGGGGTTTTTTGCCCCCATGAGGACTGGGGGAAGGGAGGACTGACCTGCAAGGAGTTTTTGATGCTCCTACTGACTCTGTCAGTATGTGTGGGTCTTTAAAGTAGCTTTGGGCTCGTTTCTGTTCCCAAGAAAGGAGAGAGCATGCACCCCTCCTCAATTTCCAGGGAAACAGAAGCCACTGTGCAACTAAATCATTAACCCTTCCTTCATTATTGACTTGACATGATAAAAGGTTTTAATGCATCTGCGGTGGGCTTGAATTTTGCACTGTAGAAAACAGCAGAATTTTCTAGAATGTGTTCTGACCACTGGACTCTAAAGATGTTTTATACAATACTTTTCAATACCATTTGGAATCATTTCAGATGCATCTGCATTTTTGTCAGGTTGCCTTTCCTATGTTTTCCTGTTATCTCTGGAATGTATTCAGTTTATCTTCTACTTTCAGTGAACATCAGAGTCAAATTGCAGGGCAACAGGATTTGGAAGTAATGGTGCTGAAGGCTTATCCCGTTGTGTTGACTTATTTTACCTCAATTTTAAATCTTACAACCATCCTTGAGAAACCACTCAGCATGGGTTTTGCTAAGTGCCCTCCTACACAGTGTCCTTCCACAACCTTACCCCTACTCTAGGTAGGGGGTGGGAGCTGAGCCTTGACACTGTTGAACAAAGCATTTTTAGGAGGATATATTCCTGAGGAGCAAAGCCATGGAAGTTATACGGAATAGTGGCAGTGAAAAGTAACATCTGGCTTCATTGTTCTATAGAGAAGATTGCAAAGGTCTTATGATGAGTTGTGTTCTGTTAGTTGAAATTCTGGATTGTCTGTCTCGTGAGACGCTAATTGTATTACTCCATTGTATGTGGATATGGAAGCTGCCAAATGGCATAACTAGAATTTGATTTGATTACCAATGTTGTGACGGTCCAGCGCGTCTTGGATTTGGTTGTTGCCAGATTAGTAAACATGCATAGCTACATTCTCATCAACCAGAATTATGTTTGAAAAACCTGACTGAAACAACTTTTCTCATTTTCTGTTCACCAAGAAAAGATGCTTTGGACCTCATTTGCATTCCAGGGCAGTTCAATGCAGGAGTGGGAACTGCAGATTACCCTCTTCATGTCTTAACTCTTGAGAGTCCCAGTTCTTACTGTATTTTGTCTGTCAGATGGTGCATATGTCCTGAAGAATGCTGGCTGGAAACCCTTTAAAATATCAGTGACTAAATGCTTGTTTCACTCATGTTACTGGACAAGAGCTTCCTGTGATGTCTTTTTCAGCTTTTCCACAGATTAAGAGGATTTTGTTCATTTTGAAGATACGATGTCACCAGCTATGCAGAATTCCCAAACTGGAATATGTTAATTCTGCTTGGGCTCAAAGTGGAAATGAAGCTGAATATTAGCAGCATTTGAACTTTAGCAGTAAAGAAGCTCAGTTTTTTTTCTAGGGAAGCAATAGTCTTTTGGATTAAAATGTAGTCCATTGTCTTGCAAACATGAATTATCTGCTCTCTTCCAAGATCTCCCTGGAAACGTCAATGTATTGAGGATCTCTGGAAAATTGGCCATTTTATTCAATTGCATGCTGCAACCAGAAATTTAAGGGTGTAGTAAGAGGAGATGTAATGTAAGATGAAACTTTTGCAAGGGTTAATTAGTTATGGAAACCAGGGAGAATCACTTCTGCATGTTCAGGGTAGTGTTATTTCAGAGAAACAGCCTTTAACCAGCAGTGTCCAGTGTGAGAGAAAGAACAGTGAAGCAGGTGGATGACCAGCTCAAATCTTTTCTTGCTCAGAACTGTGGAAAGGTGTTGAGATCAGTAGATGAGCAGGACTTGAATTTACTGTACTATATTTTATCGTCTTTTCCTTACTCTTTTAGTGGCCTTTCCCTTTTCACTAATGTTTTGTGTCCATTACAGGGTTTGATACTACTGCAAGGCAGCCAGGTGAACGAGCTGCCACCTAATCCTGATGAACCAGGGAAACATCTCTTTGAAATAACCCCAGGTATGCCAGCGTTTTTTTGCGCCATCACTATAACATCACATCATTCCCATCAGTTGTCAGTAATGATAATTGAGTTGTACTGATCACTCCTGAATGTTCTAATACACTGGCAAGATTATCTAGTAAGACTGAGAAATGGGACTTGAGTACATGGTGTTCTTTGTTCTGGATAAAAGTGCTGCTGTGGTGTACCTCATTTTCATTTCATAGTAGTTGAGCTGCATTACGCTCCTTGACTTTTCTGTTTGGGGAAGGCTCTTTGCTTGGAGCTTTGAGCAGTCTCTGAAATGGATGCATTCTTCCAGTTGTTACAGGAGGAACAGGCACAGAACACAGCCCAGAACTTATGGAAAAGGGACGCTCAGTCTCTGGATGCAATTTCTTTCATGTATACTAACTATTTTGGGAGGTGGATGGGAGGGCAGACAGAAAGCTTCAAAAAACTTGCCTTTTGGATGAAAAGTTTAAGAAAATAGATGACCTAGCATGAAAAAGAGTTTGAAATTTTTTCAGATAGAAAATCGAATGATCTGTCACTGTAGTATTAATGTAAAAATTTTGCAGTCATTTTAGCTTCTGTATAAATGCTTGCTGTGGACAGAGTTGGCATCTCCAGGATAGATTTGGAATTAAATTCCCTGTTGCAGAATAGGAGCAATTTAATTCAGTTGATTTAGTTCTGATTGTATTTGGGAGAGGACCATTCCTGTGCATGGGTTTGAATGCAGTGTATTTTGGAGGTAGTTTCAGGTGGCAGGGTCCACAGAGGAAATAAACCTCTTGCACTGCCACAGTGTTACTGGGAGAGAGGGTCTGAGCCAGTTTATCTATCTTCCAGTACCTGAACACCGAGTTCCTAGAGAGGAAGATGCAGACAAATGTGATGGTGCTAAAAATGATGTGAGTGCACTCAGTCATGCTTCGCTTCACTGCCAGCTTGTCCTGCATGGACAGCCTGTCCATGCTGCTGAGCGTTGTCCCTCCCCACAGCATTGGTGCTGTCAGTGGGGTAGATAAAAGTAATTGCTTTAGGCTGCCTCTTGTTTTTTTAATGGAATTTTTCAAAAACAAACACTTGCCTCTGTTTTTGAATGTTATTACTGTGGAGTTAGATGTGCATTTACTCTTTGGGAGTTTTTTTCTTACCATCCTGTTAGACTGGCTTAAAATGCCATTTTTGCACACCCCTCTTGAGACAGCATCAGGCAGAGCAAGACCAGGTGGTGCTGTAAGGTTTTCAGCTACACCATCAGGCAGTGTTTTGCAATACCTTAGTCACAGAATTCTGTTTGACACACAGGAAGCTACTTAGGGAGAAAAGATTTTTTTTTTTTCCTCTTACTTATCACTGTGCACTATCTGTTAATGCCTTTTTTTCCCCTTATACTGCACTATGCCCTCATAGGCAGGGCCCCACAAACAGGAGGGCACCAGGCCCACAGTGTTGCCTGTATGGAGGATCTCCAAGGAAGTGGCATTCATTGCTGGTCTGTATGTGACACATCTGCCCCATACTGTTGCAGAGGGACTGTGGACCTGCAACGTGAAAGTGCTTGGGTTGCTGTGATTCTGAATGATCCCATGTGTTCTGGCAGTGATCTGAAATAATTAACTAAGCCACAGACGGGCTTGATTGAGTTTCCTGCAGGTTTGAGTTTCTTCTGATTCCAGATGGCAAAATAGTAATTCTGTACTACTTGTCCAGCCTATCAGGTTATATTACTGTAACCTGCAAAAGAATTGTCCTAAACTGCAGGTAGCTGTTGCTTCAGGTGAGTTAGTAAAGCAAGACCATGTGGCTAGTTGAAAAGGGCTATTCAGAAAGGTGGGAAAAAACGACCCTCTGCAGCATAGTTGTGGATCCCAGGATATTTGTGTTCAGTCTGGGGTTTGACATTGCATTTTTTGCATTCCCTGGAAAACTGATTCAGTCTTAGTGTACCACTGACTTGTCTGCAAAATGAAAATGTTTTCCCTAACCTATGCATTTAAATCCCATTTGTCGTAAACTTAATTGCTATGTGGATAGTAAGTATTGAAAAACACTATAAATAGCCAGTCAATACAGAATGTGTTTGACACAAACGTCACTGGAGAATGTGACCCGAAGAGTTCCCCATTTTGTTCACAGTACATTTATTCTGTGCTGGTTTTGGCATAAACGTCTTTTCTTTTTTTTTGCATTTGTGTTCTGAAATGACTGTGTTCTGCATGGTTGCCAGCCTGCAGAACACCCACATAGTGAACAGCTCTGAAACAGATGCTAGATAGGAAGGGGAGCACAAATGATCTTGCAGCATCCAGATATTTAATTCCCATCACTGCCTGTCTTTACCTGTGGTGGATGCATGGCCATGATCACATTTCTGCCTGTGTTTCATTTATTCCACAATAAGCTAGGAATCTACAGTTTCTATAGGGATAATATATTTTTTTTTTAAGTTGTCTTAGCTAAGTTGGAGATTTTGTGAATACAGATAAATTCAATAGCTGTAAGTATGGATTGGGGTTTTACTGTGCTAGTAAGCATCACAGATTTACCTAACAGAATTCAGAATGGAGTGTAACTTTCCTCAAATGTACTTAGAGCTGATACCAGCTTGTCTGGCAAAGAGGAGAGGCTGAGATCTGAGAAATGTCCAAAGAGTTCCAAAGCCAGTTATCTCCAAAACCCTATTTTGTGATTAATAGCTAAGGTGTTCAAAGTCCTTGTTGTGAAACTGCTGCTGAGATATTGCCACCTTTCTTCTGCAGCAGGCTGTGTTAAGTTTGGCTGTGTGAGCTGTTCCTTCAGAGTGCAAGGACTAGAGTAGTCCTGTGCTGTAACAGAGCATGTATTGATTTTCTGCTGCGTAACAGGAACTAATGATGGGCATTGTGTATTATTCATGTTTCATCAAGTTCATTTCTAAGCTGTACAGGGCAGCTGGGAGAAGGATTAACTGGGGACATGAGAGACTGAAAAACAGTTCTACAGTCAAACCAGTGTTAGATCTGGTGACAGGACTTCCTGAAATATATTCTCTATATTCCTTTTTGGGGAAACTGTGTAAATTTCTGGACCCTTATGAATCCATTCATGCTTCCCTTCATCACTGCTAGAAGTTCAAAGTGGAATGGTGGGGTAAGCCATGGGTACAAGTTGCTCTCATACTCTAGTGCACATTAGCAGATGATGGGGCATGTTTTTTTAAAATTATGAGGGTACTGTGAGGTCAGGTGCAAATGTTGTACCATTTGGGGTAATAACTCCACAGCAGCTGGTATTTATAGATGGAAATGATCTATGTTGCTTGGGAGAGGAGTCTGAATCTGCCAACAAAGACAGCATCTGCTGTTGCTAGGGGCAACAGAATGACTTAGTGTTGGCCTGGGGTTACAGTGCATTTTGGAGTGGTGTAATGCAGCTTGTAAGAAGCCACAGGGATTAAGCTCTCAGAAAGTCTTGAGGAATGTCGATAACTTAAATGCTCCTGAAGCCTCACCTTTCAGGAAGCCGTGTTTTAATGTCTTGTGGCAAGTGGTCTACCTAGTTTGATTCCCCAGTCTTTTTAGCACTATGAGATGCTCAAGTTCTTCTGCAGACAGAGAATTTCCTGATATAGTAAGGTTTTTAGAATCAAGGAGGAGAATTGTAAAAGGGTTCAGAAGTTAGGAGGTATTCATCGTACACATCTTGATGTCTCCTTATCACTGACATTAGCTAGCTCCTGTTTCTTGCCACAGTGCTTTCTGCCAAGGTGAACAGTGACAGCTCTTAGCTGAGACTTTCTGTGAGAATGAGAGTGCTGTTTCATAATGAGTTTAATTTTTTCATTGGAAACAGGTGCTGAAGGGGTTGATCTTGTTTCCATATGTTTAATATCTTTTGTTTCAGCTCTTAGGACAGAAAAAAAGTTCTCAAACCAGTTGGACTTCAGGTCAATTCAACAGAGGTGATGAAAACTGCACCTTCATCTTGTTTTTTGTGCTCCAGTTGGATTAGCACCAGCCATCTCTATAGTGAGGCAGTTCAGTCCACTTCATAATTGTAGCCTTGGTCTTTTTGCAGACTTAGCCAGAGCAAGGATCACTGCCTATACTTGATTTACCTGTCAAAGGTTATTTTCAAAATTCTAGAAGTTAGTTCTCTATGGTGTGCTCTTTCAGTTAATTATAAAGACTTAATTCAGTATAAGCAACTTGTCCTTACAAAAAGGACTTGCATCAAATACTGAATCCTTCAAAGATGGAGTAGTGGTTGCACTATGCCAGAAGCTAAGCTGGGGCAAAATAAAATGCCTCATGCGGAAACTTTGTGCAGGGTTTATGTAGAAGCTACTTCACTTCCTTGGTTGTGCTATATAACAAGAAGGAAAATCAAGAAAGGCAAAATAAGAAGGTAGGAGTCCTCATTCTTACAGGAACAGTAATTGCTGCCTATTTTTTCTGTAGGGGTCCATTTGGGTTGTTGACAGTATCCGGCAGAGAAGTTGGAATGGCAGCTTGTTTGTCTTGTACCAGCAGGTGGAATGATGCCCACAGAGCAGTCTCATCTGTGGTATATTTCTGCATCCCAGGTGATTGACACCAATTAAGCTATTTTTGTGGCCTTTTTATCTCAGTTCCTGTTGAGATGGTGTGTAATTAAAATACCTGGAGGAGAAATTAAAAATTCATACGTTGAAAATCATTCCATGCTCTCTATTATTCAATGCAAATTGCAATTCTAATTAACAGTGGGATCCTGAGTTTGCCATTGGTAATTAAGTTTTCTCCTGAAGTCTGCAGCTGAAAACTGACTGTGCATATCTGAATATGCAGTGATGTTGGTATTTGAGAGGTATATTTAAATTTCTGTAATTTGACATCCACCATACTGACTAGGGAAATGGCAGCAAAATAAAGTAATTTGGGGTCCTACTAGAAAGTTTAAGACAGTGTAGCTGCAGCAGTGCATTCTGGAATCGCTTAGCAAGAGAGAGATGTGGATGTTACTGTGTCCATGGCATTGCATTGACCTGGACAAGAAGATTAGTAGTCTTGGTTTTGCAGTGGAGGGCCCTGTCAGATCTGCGTTTATTACTTCTAGATGTCTGGAGCATAGCTGAGAGCATGCAGTTGTATATCACTAAAAAAAATAACTGTCTCTTGGAACATGAGATAGACTTTTTTCACTTATTGACAGGTGAGAAACAATAAATGTCTCTTCTAAGTTGCCTTTCCAAAGGAGTGCCCAGAATGATAAAATTGTTTGCTTTCTTTGCAGTCATAGCTTGGAAACTGTTTTGTATTATTACCTTTTATCATGAGTAGAGACCTTCAAGGCAAAAAACTTTGACACTCAGATGATGACAGATACCCCTCCTTGCGTTTTCCCAGCTGCAGTGTCTTTTTATGCTCAAGTGCATTTTGAATCTCCTTGAAAGTGTGTATCCTGACCTTCTTTGTGTGCCTGGAAAGCGTTGGTACGTTGTTCTCTGTTCTGCTTGCTCCGTCTCTCCTGAGCACTAGATGGTGCTGGTTCTTTCCATCTCCTGCTTGGGCTCTTGCTCCTCGGTGATGGTACCTCTTGAATCCCTGGAGCGTGAGTTCATCCTCTCAAAGGAAACGAGCTGCTCTGTTTTGTTCATTCGTGTCCCCTCAAAGCAAATCAGCGAGCAAGAGTTCCCTAACAACGTCTTTGCCCAGCCTGTGAAGCCGATACCGTGCTCTGTATGCAGAATACAGTGTTGAATACATTTCTGCATATTTGCTCAGTTAGTTGGAGCGTGATGCTAATGATGCCAAGGTTGTGGGCTTGATGCCCGTATGGGTCATTCACCTAAAAGCTGGGCTCGATGATCCTTGTGGGTCCCTTCCAACTCAGAATAGACTGTGATTCTGTAATACTCTATATTGAACACACCCCATGTATTCACAATATATAGCTGCTGTCTCAGATGCCAAAATCAACTGTCTTTGAAAACATTCAAGTTCAAATTGTTTACCTATTTGAATCTTGTTTTGGTCTTAGAACTGTTATATATGAGCAGAACATGTTTTATATAGACACATACAGTAATGACTGTGAGGAAGCCACTTGGATGTGGGTCTCCACTGTTTCAGATTAACATACTGACCCAGTGCTTGTGGGCTGTTTAGTGGCACCTGTGTGACTGTTTTCCTCTTCTTCCATACTGAACTCGCTAAACTAATTTTTCAAAGTATGTATCTTCAAAACTTTGCAATTTTAATGAATTGGCATTTTCCAAAAGGTACTAACTGCCTTCCTTGGGATTAATCTTCTCCTAATCCTACTGAGATTCTTTTATTGAACTAAAAAATAGCTTTCGTGGCCTGTCCAGACCTTGATAACTTCCTTTAGTGTCAACAGAAGTATCAATCAGCTGCCAGTATTTCTAGGCTTGTTTTACAAATGGATTCAAGTTGATGAACTGTTATTTGAGTAACGGAGGCCGTCATTTCTCTCATGCAGATAAAAGCTAGCAGCTCAAATCTTCTCTGGGCAAGGCTTCTTTGCTTACTGATTTTCTGATCTGTACTTTCCCTAAATGCTTGACTGTATCATGTCTCTGAATTCTTATGAAAAGAGAATGTGGAAAAGAAAGGGCTGAACTTTGCTCTCAACTGATGTAACCTTACTGATTTCCAGAGTGTTGTGTTCAGTCCAGTGCTGTATCCCTACAGCCTGACCAATCCACTTCAGCCTACTTAAGGTGATGACTCATTGCAGGTGAAGGTCTTCGGACTGTGTCCAGAGTTTTGTGCAGAAAGGTTATTGGGCTCCTCTTTTCCCCTGAGGGCTACGAGGCTGTCTGATAGTTAAGAATGTTTTGGCTCACCTCACGTTATCAGTTTAAAACATCTTGAAGGGCATTAGGAGGCACCTGCAGCCTGTAAATTGCTTTTTGCTTTGTTTTCTTTTTTCCCCTAGCATATGCAATGCCCAAGGCTTATGTTTGCATTTGGATGGTAATGATCATGCTTCATGAAATAAACAAGACTCTGCCTTTGTTTCATTAGAAGTGTTTGATCTCGTTCAAGTTGTATGCTCTTCATCCCTCAGTGCTCTGGGGCCGTGGGTAGTTGAAAGTAGGACTGAAAATGGGCTGCAGTAGCATACGTGTGTTCTGCTGTCCTGGGATTTGTATTCCAGGAGAATATCTGCATTTGATCCTGATCAGTAGCACCTAGCTGTCTTTAATGCACATGCTTGCTTTCAATGAGAATAATGGTTTTTAAAACTTCAATTGCAATCTTGTAAGGCCTGCTGTGAAAGGAGCGTGAGACTTAAGAAGTTTCATGAATAGGGCTTTCTGCTAGTGCAGATCATTAAAATGTAACCTCTGACTGGTCTTGAGCAGTCTTCCTTAACCTATTGTATTCCTGAGAGACAAATATAGCATTTTATATAGGTTGCCCTTTGGGTATAGAAACATGGCTTTGTAGTATGATAGCACATTGTAGCAGAAATGTACAAGGCATGATTTGATCCCCTCAGGTTGATTTTTCAGTGCAAATTAGGTAAGGCTCTGAATACTTCCTGCTGAGACCTTCCGGAATGAGTTCTGCTATTGAATATTCTGCCTTGAGGATAATATATATTAAGTCCTAAGACATGTGTAATTAGTGTCAGGGGGCATTTTTTTTAGTATTCTGGTGCAAGTACAGCTTTTTTATGTAGAGATATGCTTATCAAACTCTCAGCATGATCAGTTACGTAGTACCATCTCTATATTCCTAGCTAGTTTGTCAGAAATCAAGTCTTCAGTGACGTTTTACAGCTTGTGTGCTCTGTTTCTGCTGTTACGAGTTAAGTTTTGTTCAGCCCCAGAAACAGCTGTGTTCCCATTTGCAGTAATAATGGGTGAATTCTCCACGAGACTTATGTCTGGGATCCCTGAGGCTAATGAAGTACTCTATTAGGTTAGCATGATGAGGTAAAATAAGATCCATGATGTATGGGGATGTCACAGCACACACTAAATCCTATCAGGAATGAAATAAAGACAAGAGGAAAAGGCCTCAAGCTGTGCCAGGGGAGGTTTAGGGCAGACATTAGGAAGAATTTATTGACTGGAAGTGTTGTCAAGACATGGAACAGGGAGCTGATGAAGTCACTGTCCCTGGAAGTGTTCAAGAAAAGACTGGATATGGCACTTAGTGCTATGGTTTAGTTGGCATTGTGACATTCAGTCAGTGGTTGGACTTGATCTTGAAGGTCTTTTCCAACCCTAATGATTCTGTGATTCTCATCTATGGTGCTGATAATCCTGTAAGGCAATGCCACTCACACTTTTGGGGTACCTTTTAGCACTGTACCTTAACTGCTCAGTAGAATACACTGACTTGGAAATACCATGTGGAAGTCATTCTGGGAAGCAAAGGTAAGAAAATGAAAACATAGGTCCTTTTTACACGGCCCACAAAAAATGTGGGGGGGAAAGGGAGGCCCAGCTGGTAATGTGGTGGTCCAGGATCCAAAAGAGAATATAACTGAGAAACTGCTATCAGGGGTGTTTATGAATGCCGTAGGAACCAGTTTGAAGTTGCAGCTGGCCCACTGCCAAACACCTGTGAGATAAGGTTCACAGGCAACCCCCCCCTCTGTATTTGTCTGAAATGCTTTAGGAATAATTATTGTGTTATCAGTGAGAACCTGCTTGTTTTGGGCTTTTTGAACTTCATAAGGAGGAGGAAATACAGCAAGGACGTATTGCTTATGTTTTAACACTTAAGCCTTAAGCCTTACACCCAGCTTAAGAACATGGGGGGGTGTGTGTTTGTTTATTTGGGGTTTTTTGTGGAGCTCTTTTGGGGAGGGGAGGGGGGGGTGTTTGTTTTTTACTGGGAATGGATTTAACTCCTTGTGCTAGTTATCCAGGTATAGTTTCACTGTGGGAAATGCATGACTGCTGAGTACATTTATGGCAGTGTGGCTAATCTATGTTGAATTTTCTAGCATTATAACAGCTTTATTCCCTAAAGTTCATGATAAGCTTCATAGTGTCTCTACAGTACTCATCACAGGGGCTCTGCTCAGGGTACTGTCCTCTGAAGGCAGTGAGGCAGCTGGGGTCAGGGCTGTGGTCTGTAAAGTGTAATACATTCTGATGAGCTTAATATTCCTAATTTTTTTTCAAGCACTCTAATTGTAATGAATGTGATTTCTTCCATTAGGAAGCCAAAGTTCGGGTCATTGGTCATTATAGAGCTTTTTGTTTTGACAGACTTTAAATATTTACTTTACAGGAGTTTGTGTCTTGTGTCTCTGTTCTAACAGGTGCGCAAGCCTGTAAAGACACATTCGGTCAGAGTCTGCCTCTGAATCTTAGCTGGAGTCCATAGCTCATCTGAGTGAAGTCCACTTCAGGTGTTGATACCCATGTTTCCATGTGGGATCAAAGGTGTTATGTATTATCCTGGACTCCTAAAGCACTGTTATTAGCTATGAGATTTGTTTTTAACCACAAACTGTCAGAGACATGAAAACTTGGGGGAAGGGGCTGGAGGAATTTGAGATAAAAAAGAAAAGAGCTGTGAAATCAAAAGTATACAGTGTTAAAAGGGAGTGTGTGTAAGACAGTGGGGAAAGATTGTTACAACTGACCATGTACTGTTTGCATTGAAGGATAATTGTGCAAACTGTGGTACTTCCCTGAATTATGGGTTGTGTATTTTACTATGAAGATTTATGAGCACTCTGGCAACTTCTAACTTGAGAGATGAAGAGCCTTGTCTACATTTGTAATTCTGTTCCAGTATAATTGTGTCAAAAGAAAGCCTGTACTGGCATAACACTGTAATGAGGGGAAAGATTACATTTATTAACACAAAGAGATCTGTGTTTGCAAAGATCACTATTGTGTGAGAATCCTTCTGCTCCACAGAGACCATAAAGGCTCTGCTTTTACAGCATGTGGTTTGTATATGAATCAGAGACTCAAAATTATGCCTTCTGGAAGGGTTCACTAGAAGATATTTTCCAGATTAAAGTAATTCTGGTCCACTTTGAGTGGACAGACCAGGCTTCAGCTGCCTGTTTCTGTCCCTATGTCCTTTATAGGTCTTAGGCGTAGATCATAAATGTCATGTGTTGCTAATACTCTAGCATGAACATGCCAGTAGGCATCCTAACTTTAGTTAGCTCTGTGACCCAAACACATCGCAGCAGAGAATAGAGGAAGTTAGTACAAATGGAAATATTGTGCTTATGATCATGCTTGGTAAGAGAAATATTACCACCTCAGCCCTGGTTCTAAAGCTGGTGGAGGTCTGTGGAAGGTGTCATAATTACGGCTATGGGCCTGTAGGATGACTGTCTTACTGAAGGGAATACATAAGGATTGAGGAATACCAGTGAGAAGAAATTGAGTGTTCTCCCTTAGTAGTGTTTTGAGGTTACAGCTGTTTCCTCTTGGAAAGCAAAGTTTTGCCTTCAGTTCTAATGCCAGTATCAGCACAGGGTTCTGCTTTGGTCTTGGTAACTTCAGTGAAAATACTAAGCTACACATAAGGAGTTATTTCTTAATCACCTTCAGCAAGACATCCTCAGCTATAGGAGTCCAGATATGTTTTATCAAGCTCAGACCTTTATGCCATTAGCTTTAAGTTCTGCAGTCAGTGAAGAGGTCTCTGTGTAAGCCAAAGCACACACACTCTAGAAGCAGGGATTCTTTGAAGGTAGTGAGTGCCGAAGCTTGCATACATTAATGGTAGGCTGTCTGCTCTCTGTGTACACTGGGATCTGTTAGGAAAGGGTTCCTTTTACAGCAGTTTAAAGTGCTAAGGGCAGCAAGATGCCTTCAGGTATTTGCAGTAAAACTGCTTCTTATAATCTGTGTGCTTAGCTGATCTTCCCCTTCGGGCTCCAAGCTGGTGTGAACTGTACCAGAGCAGCTATGGATGCATGGCAGTGCCAGGCAGGAATTGCTGATGTCAGCCAGTGTGCCTACCTGCTGCTGGGAGCTGTGTTAGCACTCCAGTCACCACTGCCCTTCCGCCGACAAAAATGGAGCTGTAACAACATCAGCTTTGCCACAGCCAGTTGCAAAAGGGGACTTTGTCCATGCGTAAGGCTTGACTGTTCAGGGATTTTTTTGTGTTCCCTCAGTACTTCAATGCCAGAGGCCCAAGAGCTTGTCAATACCCTCAAAGCAAAAACCTGGGAATGTACACTCTAGGACAGTGTGGCTAAAGCTGTACTGGAATTTCCAACCAAGCTTTCTACCTTTGTCGATGCTTGCACCTAAAATTCTTTAATTTTTTGAGTTCATCAGGATTCAAGGAATTCCTTTTTGCACTTCACAAGTGTTTTAGGCTTCAGAGTCATTATTTGAAGGAAAAAAGCAAAGAAGGTGGACACCTGTGAATCTCCTAAAATATGGCCATTGCTATGAAAAAATGTCCAAATGCCAGTGAAAATTATTGTTACAGGAATGTCAAATGGTAGGATTGAATTTCTCTTGGAATTACAGTGATTGGAGGGAGAAGAGAAAGCAATAGATTTAGTCAAACTAGTAGAACTTCTTATAAAGTCAGTATCTTTTGACTCTGGACTAGAAATTCTTTAATAGGACAAGGACAGATGTTTTGAAATATTATTCCTGACAGAACAGGTGACTTTTGATCATTTCTTTTTTTCTTTTTTTAAGCCTGTGAGGCTTTTCTTAACAGTGCTGTGCTTTGTTGTAAACTTAGCCTAACCTGGTTAACAGGAATGTGTTTTAAAACACTTGAGGCAAGGCAACCTGTGAATACAAAATGTGTGCTTTCATGCTGTCTCTCCTACAGTCTGGTGATAGATCTACATCAAACTCATGTTTTCTGTGCTAATGTCTTCTGTGAAGAATAGGTGAACTATAAATTGTTCCTTTAAATGATGAAGGTCTAATTCTTCTCTCAGCAGGTTATTTTTCAGAGTCTTAGGAGCCTAGAGAACCGGAGTTTTCAAAAACATTTTCTTTGCAGTTTATATTAAACATACCAGAAGTGTGTATTTGGAGGGAAGGGGATGATGAAGACCGGGGTTCGAAAGGGTGAGGATGGTTTACATTGCTCTGCTCTCACAGGAAAAAAGCCTTAGGAGAGGTAGCATGTCACTTTATTAATAAATATTAGGCTAAAAATTTCACTTTGTAGTTTCAGATTCTTATAAGAAATGTAGTAGGTCTTTAAGGGAGTTAGAGTATTTAGCTATATGTGAACTAAGACTGGTTGTAATGTACTCTTCTACCTCTGTTATTACACTGCCAGAACAGTCTTTTCTTTCTTCTGAGTCCAATGACTATTGGGAAATCTGTGGAGAGTCATAGAATGTTCCCATGTGGCCTGGCAAGCCACTTCTACTTGCTTCACCATGTATTTTGGAAATCCTGGGAATAATCTATGCTGAATCTGACTTAGAAAGTAAAATTTTCATTTTACGAAGGCTTTAACTTTTGAAGAGGAAGTCTGTAATTGTCCCCGATTTACAGATTATTTGATTGGTATGGAGAAGATCATAGTGTAAATAATTTTACAGATCAGAAAAAAACAAGCTTTTATTGGCCAAGCTTGAAAATTCTAACACATTCTTCTGAATTTTGAGCATGGGTATTAGTATAAATTGTGAACTTTTCCCGAGTGCATGTTTCATACTGGCTGGCTTAGGTCCATTTTCTACGAAGCCCAGTTCACCTGTTTAATAGTTATGATGCAAGGTGGTGTTAAAATTTGTGTTCTTCAGACAAGTTTGTGCCTTTTGGGGTGGAAGGAATGGTGAGAAAAATCCCCAAAACTATGTAATCCTGGCCTTATGTCTAAAAAAGCTTCCAAAATGAATGCTTGCCCAGTTCTAGAGATGTAACTCTGACGTTGTTGGGAATCACAAAACCCATTTTTCTCTTAGTTAAGGAATGATTAATAAATACCTTCAGCCACTGGTACTCTGTCATGTCTGGAATGAATCATTGAACTAGAATAACATATTCCTCTGCCATCCTGCAATTATTTAAAATTTTCTTGATTTTCTTTTCTTGATGAAAAGTCTTTTTTCCCCCAGAATATAACCGGTTGGCTTAACTAAAACTGAAGACTTTACTTCTGGCTCCCAGATATTTAACATTGTCCAAAAATACAAAAGTTCATGATTCACACAGCAGTGTTTAGCAGCTGGCTTTCCTTTTCAGTGGCAGGCAATATACTACACAATGGATTTCTTAAGGAATGTGAGAGAATGTAAACTTTAAATCAAGAATTTCAGATGGTGGAGCCAAGAGCTATGGCTGGAGAAAAAAAAAAATGTGCCAAGTGCAGGCGTTATTCAAAAAATCTTAGGACACTCAGTCTACACCAGTTCATTTTACAGGGATCTGACAAGTCCTTGGAGTTCTTGAAAGATCAGCCTGATGGTTCAGTATTTGAACCCCAAATTTAGACACTGAACTCTGGGCTCCTGATTTTGTCAACTCTAGTCTAAAGTTGGTGTGTGCTGTTTGAAGAGGAGATGTGCATGGTTAACTCTAGGTCTAAAAGCTCAAGTTGTTAAGAATTACAGAAATCCCACCTTGAACAGCTCCTGCTATACAGACTGACGTATGTGTATTAACAGAAATTAGTCTCGAAAGAATCATACTGCAGAGTAAGTGGGTTTTGTTGCTGGAAATGTTACAAGCATATCCACCTTTCTTATTACACAAATAGACTAATACCTACTTGAAGTTTTTGCTGTGTGTAAATATAAATGTATATTATATGATATTAAAAATTATATATAAAATCTCAATTTTATTTGACCCAGACACATTTGGCTATCTTTAATATTAATCTTGTGTTGAGCCTTCCAACCCTTCAGGTTGTGTCAGACCTTGTACCTGTAGCATTCAATCAACATGTTAGGTACTAGGATGAGAGTTTCTGGGGTTGCCTTTATTTAGGCAAAATATTTGAGTGGCAGTTCCGCACTCTTGCCTTCATTAGCTGACTGCTGAGGTGATCTGCCTGGGCCTGACTGCATTCAAAGGAGAAACTAAGTGTGGTTTAGACATTAAAGAATCTTGAATTTCCCATAGGATGACAGATCTAGATATCTGACTTCTACATCTCCCAAACATTGCTCAGTTATCTCAAAATGTTTTGGTTTTGTTTTAATCTTGACTGTACCACTCCTCTCCCCTCCCAAAAAATGGTATCTGGTTTGTATTCTGCGTTTACTCTGCTGGCCTGTTCCCCTGCTATCTCATTCTGTCTGGCAGGATTTAGACTGGCAGTATGTTTGACCACAGACATGTATTGGCTTAAATTTTAGGAAACTTAATGAGTGCCCTCTGAAGCTAAAATGACAAATTATCTTCAAAGTGCACTGAAGGTACATAGAGGATGAATGTCCTGGTTTGTATTATTTATATGGATTTTTTTCAGGTTATAAAAGAGGTGGTGGTGGTTATAGTATTTTAGTTTACTAGATATTAGGGGTCTTGATTTAATCACATTTTCACTCACGCTTTTTTGGTTGAATTTTCAATGAACAACTCTTTAGCTATAATTTTTTTCCCTGAGGGTTTTGTCTTTCCTGAGTGTGTTTTTTTTCAAATTTTTTCACATTCAAGACTGACACAAGTATATATCAAAGTCACCAATAAATTGAAGATTTTTCTTAAATTAATCTTGGTTTAATGAACTAGTGTTGAAGAAACTGCTTTGTTTTGGATGAAATTTGTATTCTGCTGTGAAACTCAAAGCGTGGATGGTTCATTTATATGCAAGCTTTGGATGACTTTCTGAAAGCTGTCAATATTGGCTACCTTTATTGCTGAACTTTGCTATAAATTTTTGCCATCTGGAGCAAAAGCGAGGGAAGGATTTGTTACATGGGGTCATTACTAGCTGTACTGTGACAGGATTAAGTGTTCTTAGCTCCATTTTGTACAGTGGTGCTTTTGGGTGATGTCACACATGGTAAGGACATCAGAGGCTCTGCCTTCCTCTTGCATCCACCTCAATGCACCTGAAGATTATTTTAAATACATGGTGATGGTTATTGCAGTAAATAACTCTCAGCTATTTGCATCTGGGACCATTTAATTTCTTTAGGTAATGTCACATAATCAAAAGGTAAGACGAACTTTTTGCCAATTTTCCAAATATTTTGTGAAAATAAGGAGAGTTTAAAACTGTAATGTTTCAGCAATAGAAACGAAAAACAAAACAAATTCTTGACATGCTTTGAAGCTGTCAGATTGATTGTCTGCAACAAGCATATGCGTGCCTAGCCCCTCACCAGCCTCTGTCTGTCCATATGAAGTGATGTATATAACAGTCCTAAAACTTCTTAAATACTCAAATTTCAGTGACTTCCAGGTAGTCTGGGGGGTTCTCTGCCATACAAAATCTCGTACCTTTCCCGTGTGGAGCTGACTTGGCTGCCAGGCTGGAACAGCTGGAGAGGAGGGCGCTTTCTCCATCCGTTTTCTGTCACTGCTCTGGCAGTGCTGTTAGTGAACAGTTCGGCTTTTCCAGAACTCGGAAAAGTTCCCCCTGCTGGGGGCTGCCTGGAGTTCGCTTTAAAATGAAACGGAGGAGTGTTGCCAGGAGATTGTCCAGCCCCTCAAGCAGGTGGTTTATGTGCCTCTTCCCTGAGATCAGATCACCCTCTAGCCAAGAAGAAAGGGAAGTATCTGCTGCTTTACAAGGGCAAGGGAGCACGTTGCACAAGAGATGGATTTCCAAGCAGCTGTCAGCTGTTGGCACTGTCTGATGAATTTAGAGGCTCAACAAAACTACTAAGATGAATTCTCACACATCTATCCAAGAGTAACAAGTTGATACCAGCAAAGCCAGAATACTGGATTTCCTTCAGTTCTCTTGCGGCAATATCCTAAATTTCTTCTAGTATGTTTGGTGGTGGTGGGAAAGTTTTCCTGCCCTGTCCATCTTCTATCCTGTGTGGGATTTGGTTTTGTTTTGGTTTTTTTTGTGCTAACTAATGAATGCTCATACTCTGGGATTGCTCAAGTGTGCAGTTAACAGCTGAATACTCTGCAGAAGGACCTCTCTGTAGAACACTGTAGTCTTTTTTTTTTTTTTTNTTTTTTTTTTTTTTTTTTTTTTTTTTTAATGATGGGAGATCTGGTAGACACCTACCCTTTAGGTTATTCATTTTCTGTCCCGGAAGCCCTTTCTGAAGAACTTCAGTTCAAGCTCAAGAGGCCGAGATATGTACTGGGAGCTGGAGCTGCAGATTGTCATCAGGTCTTGGGTTTCGGCTATTTCTGGTATTTTAACTGTATTAAAAGATGTAGCTCCTTGTTACCTCCCCCACTCCCAAACCTCTATTTGTCTACCTTTCTTCCCTCCCACCCAAAGTGTAATTTTTGTGCATTGCACACTGCTCTCAAAGAGTGTGTTCTTCTGCAGTGTCCAGCCTGGAAAAAAACTTTATCGTTCAGTCACTTTGTTGTGACATTCAACTTTTAAGCTTGATCCAAGCTTTGCAAAGGCAGCCAGTTTGCCTGTGAGCTGGTGTATAAAACAAACTGCGCCTCTGTTGCAGTGCTGAGGGCATTGCTGCACCTGGGCCGCGGCGCTTCAATAAGCAGGGTCCCTGCTGCATTAAGTGAAGCGCAGCAGGGTCTAGAGAACAAGCACACAGTAAACATCTGTTCTAGGGATGTTCTTTCCTTATCCCAAAACAAAACACTTATCTTGTCTTCGTGGCGGGTGACTCAGGTTAATGCAATTAAAAGTGAGTGTGTAAACAAGCCTTCTGAATATTGCTGGAGCTGTGCTGACCTTCGCAAGAATGCGAGGTCCCTGTAACACTCAGTATCTCGGTGGAGACTCAGCTATATGGTTCAAGTGTTTACTGTTGTGGGGGTGTGTGGGGGGGATAACCATATGACCCTGTCCTACGAGAATTTTGCAAGACACGAAGGCCTTTCGGGTATCTTTCCATGCGCGCTGAAGGTTCACACCGGGTGTGCGTTGCCCTCTGGCCATGGGGAGCGCCTCTCGCATAAAGCAGGCTCCGGTGGCTCTCACCCCGTCACAGGGGCGACTATAATTAATAAGCCCGTGCGGTTGGCGGGGCAGGGAGCCGTGAAGGGCTGAGCCCTGCCTCGAGGCCGGCTGGAAACACGGGCGCCAAAGGCGGGGGAGCCGCAGGGCCNGGGGCCAGAGGAACCCCTCTGCCCTCTGCCCGCGGCGTTCCGCGCCCCGGCCTGCCGAGGGTGCCACCGCTTCTGCCGCCGTGCAAAGAAGCTCGGCAAACTAAACGAAACCCTTAAAAACTGCCTCCATGTCATCTTACGCTTTAAACACAATCCTCGGTTCTTCTTTTTCTTCGCTAACGAGTCAAATTTGATGGGAGAGAAACAGGTCGTTTCTTTTCAGAAAGGCTGTTAACGTGGCAATAGCTTTAGCTGACAAGCTTTCCTTGTCTGTTCTTTGTAGTGAAGGACTTCGATATTTTCTGAAGGGTCGAGCTTCCAGTAGTCTGGAAGAAACTGCTTTAGGAGGCAGGGACAGCGTCTCCAACCCACTTAAAGCTACTGTAATTCCCATAAGGATTTTCAGCGCTTCCAGGGTGGCTCCTGCATGGGTTTGTGTTGGAACCAGCCTCTGACGTTCTGTCTGTTTCAGGAAAAGTCTGTAGTTGGTATTCAGCTGGTTTAAGAAGAGGTGTTGTGTGATCCCAAAGAGAAGTGTAGCTTTCCAAAGTAGAAAGCAGTCTCATAAGAATGGTGTTCAAAAACATTCCCCTGCTTGGAGTTTGTAAAATAAACACTTGACTGCTTTGACTTCTTGACAGCTGAAGATAATTCTCTTTTAGTAATCAAAATCCTCTGAAGCTGGGTTCTTGAGAAAATAGGAGGAAAAAATTGCTTCCTGTGCAAAACCTTGGAAGGAACAACCTTAATAGTCACTATGCTGGAAGTATGATTCAGAAAATGGTAGAATTTTAGCACACATGCTCTAGTTTTGAGACAAAGGGAAAATTAATCGCATTGGTGGAAATTTGGTGAGTATGAGGCTGCTGTCTTCATCACAGCTGCATCAGGGTGAAGTTTTTAAATGAAGGTAAGTTTCATAAAGCTAAAGGTGGCTGTATAAAAGCTAAAGTGTGCTGATCTGAAGTAATATCAGTAACCATCAGTTATATTAGAAGCATAAATACTGAAATAAATTTTCCCTGTCAGGAGTAGAGAAGACCAGATAAAGGTATATCTAGTCTTTCAGTTTTTATTGAGTTGACTAGTGTGGCACCTGTTGAATGGATCTGAATTTACCTCCAAAGACAGGATAAGGGAAAAAAAAAATGAGCCAAGTAACCCTGAATTTTGGATTGGGAATACTGTGGGATTTTTCATATGCTTCTGTTTTTAATCTGTTGAGGAAGGGGAAGCTTAAATTGGTGCTATCAAAAAACATTTGTCCTAGTTCTGGCTTGAATCCAGTCGCCTCATTCACTTGAGTGAAATTGTATTTATCTTTTTCGGGAAGAGCTTCTACAAACAATGAGTGTTTCAGCTAGCATATTGCATTCAGGCTTGAAAGAACAAAGTATGTTTGTGTTAGAATTGCACATTTGTGTAAACCTGCAGACATCAATGAAGCCCCACCATCATCTGGGAACTGCTGCAGTTGAGATACATGTTTGTGTTAAATTATACTTTGCCTGTGGAACCCTATCGAGCATGTAACATTAACAAATGTTTTGAGGACTTCTTTCAAGGCTAGCTCATTAAAGGTTCTTCAGGATCCTTTTGTCTTATTTGGAAAATATATTTTTATGTAACAGAATAAATCTATCTCTTAGTTGATTCTCTGAACCTATGTAGGAGGCTGAAGATTGCACAATGAATGTGTGCATGAAACTTAACAAGTCTCAAGTTTAATACAACTTTGCTGTTGATACTAATTTGATCAGTGAGGTAAAAAGTCCCTGCCCTGTCTTGCTGATCAGTCACTGTGAGGGAAGACCTGAAGTGCCAGGCTGTCAATTGTATTCTTAATTGGGGACCAAATTTGGCTTTGTATGATGCTGCTGAAATTCGCTTGTTCCTTGGTGCTTGGCATGGGCCCCTTTAAAGAAGTAAACTTATTTTCCAGTGCTTTTCAGACAGTTCCAAATTTATAAGGCATGCAGAGAAGCCACTGATTTAGACTCCCCTGCTGCTTTGCTTTTTTGGCTTTAAGGAATGGTTTAGGCTACGTGTGGGGTGCACCAGCTTTTTGATCATGAGCTTCAACGAGTCCTGATTTGCTGTGAAAATACTCTTGGCAGATGTGGGAGGAGTGTGGCTGGGGACCTAGGTACTGATAACAATGTTTTGTGTTATTGCATTTGCCCTCTCAGCTTTTTCTGATAGCCTTTTAGCACATCAGGCACAGATAGGGCTAACTGATGAGTAGATTCCCATTTCTTGGAAGTTGCAGGCTGAATGCCGCGAGTTATCTGCAGATAGCAGAGACAAGCTTAATAAGGGGGGGCTGAGTGTTTAAGGATATTTGCATTTGTTTAAGGCCAGAATGGAAAGCTTGAGTTGTTATTCTTCTGCACTCATCTCCCCTTCTGTCCCCTTACCCTACTGGCTGGAAAGTAACAGATTCCTGGGCAGGAATACTGAATTGGCCCTTTACCCTGTCCACTAGGTTCAGTTGATTGCTATGCGCTGAAATCAGAACGTGGGAGAAGGACATGATTGCTGGTCGGAATTGGAAGGAATTAGAAATGAATTCCTTCTCCCACCTCACCCTGTAGTACTGTTGGCTCCCACTAGCCTAGAACCTGAAGCTGTTGGGAGAGTGCTTGCCCTGTACTGTGGTTGATGGTTTGCCCTTCACTGTTTCCTGTGCTTGCTTGTTTCAGCATAATTGTATTATTTTTCTGGCATTTTTATACTGATAGTTGTTCCCCCCAAAAAATCTTGCATTCTAGTGTTACAAAGATTTCTGGTTGTTTGCCAGTGATGCAATGTAACCAAGATTGTGACTTCTGCCTTTACTTGTTTTAATCTGGTCATCAATTTGTCCTGCTCAGTTTAGGTCTCCTTGGGAGACCCACCTTGTGTTCACTATGAAGAAGTTTCAAATTGATGCAAGGATGAAGGAGAACTCTAGCTCCCAGCCAAATGGTATTTGCCCTTTCAGTCTTGTCTGGTGTCAGCTGCCAAGGTGTGCTTTCTGTTACAGTTTTGTGTTTAAGAAGGTGCAGTGTTTATATCGGGCTTATAAGACAGGGAAAATGGGGCTTACCTGAGACCCTGAAACTCACTAGGTTTTTTGTTAATGTTCATGTAAAAGGAATAGAAGAGGAAGTCTGGAAAAAGTCAGTTGCATCTGTTGGATGACCTTAATACTTTCCTGCATAGAAGTAAAGGGGATGAGGATTTAGGAGAAGACCATACTTTGGAATTCTGCAATTCTTAATGCAAATAAAATCTATTCAGTATCTTGCAGTCTGAAATACTTTGGAAATGTGGCCGGGAGATTCATAATACTACCTCAGAGCTAAGGAATTAATTCTCCTGTTAAAAAAAAAAAAAAGGCTAAATTGTTTCCTCTATCTTCTTTTTCTGGATTCTTTTTGAGCCTCCACAGTAACTAAGGATAGCTTCTAACTGAAGTCCAGAATGAGTTCTCACTAGAAATACTGAGTAGATTTTGACCATGATCTTGTACACTTGGCTCTCCCAGGGACAGTGTGGTTGGCTGTGCAGTCATGTGAAGCACACAGTAGTACAGCTGTAGTGTTTTAGAGTTATGAAGTCCCTAGCACGTGTATGAATAAACTTGTGTGCTTATTATGTTGCACACTTTCCTTCCTGTGAGAAACAGTTCTCTGTGACAAGCACTGTAGAAACAGCCTGGGATGGGTGGGAATGTATATTAAGTTAGGATGTGAATTCATTCCTCATTTCAACAGGGTGGTCAGTTTACATTATAGCTAGAGTAGCGAAGAGGACTTCAGAGTCTTCTGCATTCTACTTTTTTTTCTTTGAAAACTGAAGCCATAACAAAGGAGATAAATGAGGAATTCAGTCTCTTCCAAAACATAAGATAAAGCAAATGGATTTTCTTAGTGAGTACAGCAGAGTACGCCATCTGCATGGTTCTGCAGCAGGCATTCCCTGTGTGCACCCAAATGTGCTTCCTCTCCTCTTTCCATGTGCCTATAGCTACTAAGGGTGGCATTTGGAAGGTACATTTGGGGCATGTGAGAGACTAATTATTTTTGCTGAAATTCAAAAACTAACTAGAAATTTGAAAAATGGGGAGATTTGCTTTAGGAAGAAATATTATCCTAAAGTAATCTAGTCAATTATTACTTATCTAGAAAACTTCCTGTGACTAGTTTTGTCAGTGAAAGCAAGGAATAACCTTTGATCTAACACGGCAGAGTTGTTGCTGTGTTAGTTGGTGGAAAACTACTATTTACCTTTATGGTCTCGACTACTTATGCACTGAAGAGGAAAGAAATTAACTGATAGCATTTCAAAGGCTTGATCATATGTTTGGTCTCTTGTCCAATTCACCATCTGTTTTTTGATGTTGGCTAGTTACTAAGAAGAACTAATTGCAATTCTTTTGTTGAGACACTTCATTGAAAAGACTTTTTATTTAAAAGTTGTATTTCTATGGTTCTTGATTGCTGTAACTGAAAAATACTAGTTTCAATTAAAAAGGTTTATTTCTTCACACATAATTAATAATTTAGCAGAAGTGAAAAATATTTTCTGTTATTTTTATCCAAGGAAGTGTTACTTTGCAGCATTGGACTGTGTCCCTCAAAAATGAGCGCATATGGCAGATTAAATGGAGTGGGATACAACTTTGCAGGACAGGAAATAATGGGTCCAAAACCAAAAAAGCAAAGCAGTGGATCGATACCTGGATGTAAAACAGGGGAACTGTGGAATGCTACTATGTTGGGGGCAGGTGCACATAGGTTTTTAATGTGTAACAACCACATAAGCTGGGAAACTGTAGCAATTCCTTCCTTAGGCTGTGCCCCTTCAATGAACTGCCATTTATAGGTTAAACTGCCTGCTGCATTTTATCTGTACATAACTGAACTAACACCTGAGGATCTGGTAATATCGACTGTATACATAAACTCTGGCTTGTATTTACTGTCAACAGTCTTGTTACTTTTTGATCTGAATTCAGGCTGTCATAGTGGGAGAGCTCATAAATGTAGCATGAACCCCTGCAGTGACATTGCTTCTGCTCTCTGTTACTGTATCACTCACTTGTAACCGGAAAGCTTTCTAAACTGCACAAGATGGGATGATTTCTCTCTACTCCAACTTGTTTTATAGCCTCTCTGCTATTTTTTCCTAAATACAGTGTTCATCTCTACGTAAGGGCTTTCAGTCTGGCATCCTACCACAGGCAGAACTTGGGGACATCTTCCAGGGATGGTGACTTTGCCACTTCCCTGGGCAGTCTCTTCCAAAGCTTAACTACTCTAAGTAATATCCACCCTGTACCTCCCCTGACATCACTTTTCCTCTTGTCCTGTCACTGGTTGCCTTGAGAGGAGAGGCTGACCCTTGCCACAGCCATCTTGCAGATAGAGAGCAGTAAGGCCTGCCCTGAGCTTCCTTTTCCCCAGGATGAACAACCTTGGGAACAATCTGAGGTTGTTTCCCCTGATGAACAACCTCTCTCTGTTACTTTTCAGAGGACTCCTGTTTTAGACTTTTCTCCAGCTCTGTTGCCCTTCTCTGGACATGCTCCAGCACCTCTGTGTCCTTTTTGAGGTGAGGGGCTCAGAAGTAGGCACAGGGCTTGAGCTGCAGCCTCACCAGTCCTGAGAACAGGGCGACAATCACTTCCCTGGTCCTGATGGCCACACTATTCTTGGTAGAAGTGAGGATGCCACTGGCCTTCTCTGCCACCTGGGCACATGCTGGATCATGTTCAGCTGCTGTCGACCAATGCCACCAGGTCCTTTTCCCCTGGGCCACTTTCCAGCCACTCTGCCCCCAGCCTGTAGTGCTAAAAGAAAGATCTGCCACACAGTACTTTTGAGGTTTAGTGTCATTGGAAACAAAAGATGGAGATGTGATGAGCACAGCAAGTCTGCTGTCTTTGCTGCTCTATTAAAAATGACTGTCTATGGAGATCCAAGCAAGTTGGGTATTCAATTTCCATTCTCGTTTCTAGCCCACACATTCAGTTTGGTCTGGAGAATTTATGTTGCTGTTTGGATAAATAACAGTGTTCTTGAAAGCAAATACAGGCAAATAATTAGCTGTTGTTGATTGGCATGATACAGAACTTGTTCAGTTCATATAAATGAATCAAATGAGGTGTCTAGGTGTTCTAACCAGAGGGTGATGTGGAGAGGAACCCTCTACTGTGGTATGAGAGAACTGAGCAAAGAGGTGGTGTTCAGAAAACTTAGTGGTTAGAAGCTGGTGTGGCAGGGCTTCTTCTTTTTCCTTTTTTTATTTTTCCTGAAAACTAATTGAATAACAATGCTACAAAACATAATTTTTATGCTAGGCACAATATTCAGACTGAAATGGCAGTAATGGAGCCTGTGTCTGGGTACCTCAACCTGCTTGTGGAGCAGCTGTCTGAGCAAGGTTCAGCACTGCGGGATCCCCCACTGCCTTCTGAGGGAGCCTGGAAAATCCAATCTCTTCTTCCGCAAACAAGAGAGCCCTGAGTGTTTTTGGAAACAGTGGGGGTCATACCTGTGCAACTCAAAACGTTGCTGAAGGTATGTTGGTGGTGTCTCATCTGCTACTTCTCTTGAGACATCCTGGGATGTACCTCCAGCCTTGCTGCAGTCCTGACTGCTGCAGGTATCAGTCATCAGAGGGGATTGTACAGTGCAGCTGTGTATGACAGCCTTGTCAAAACATCTGGGGCATGCTTGCTGACTTGAAGGGGTTCATGCTTCCATTTCACATGTGAAAATAGCTGTGCATGTTGTTATCAAGTAGTTTTACTGTAATTAATATTTGATACTTTGTTCAGATGTCAACACTAGGTGCCTTGCATTATAGTGCTGTGAGCAGCTGCTATAAACAAAGGGGTTTTTCAGATGAGCTACTGATGGTACTTAGGGAGGTGACTAATTTAACAACAAAAAAAAAGCCCAAACCCTCTGTTTGTTAATGTTTACTGGAATAATAAACAACACTATTTTGCTGATTTTTGTTTATTACCAGTAAGTATAATGTTAGCATTATTAGTAAGTATAAATCTGGCAACAAAAGCAAGCAATAATGTTTTTAAGGAATTACATTATCGAAAGCTTTGAGAATCTTGTTTTGACTTTCAGAAAGTTGCCTCATGGTACAATCTGGCAATTTATTCCAGAATAAAGGAAGAAAGTTGCTCGACAGTGGGGACACTTCCCTCACTGCTCCCCAAACCATTTCCATAAAGTAGGCTTTTCTAGCATTTGAACTGAATTGGACTTCAGTCAGTTCTTCTTTTCTGTTATTTATATTTAGGTTATTGAAGAAGCTGTGACTAAATGCAAATGCAAATCCTCTGTGAATTAATAGCTTTTTGACCCTGTGGCATGAGAATTGGTATTTTGAAACAAGATGGTAGTCTATGTTCCAACAAATCTACATTTTAAAGCATAACTAAACTATTAAAGGGTGCATGACAAGAGAACAGAAGAACAATGGGTGATATTATAGTATCATAAATCTAATAACTATTTTGCCTTTTTTAAGTGGCATGGGAAAGAAGTTCAGGAACTGTTCTGGTGTTTGTTTGGGATACTTTGTAGTAGCAGATAGGCTCTTCATTTTACTATTTGAGCAGGTAAATTTTTTGCTGCTTTACTAGTGACTTTTAATTTCAGTAGTTGCATCAGTGTAGGTAGTGAAACAGCAGCCTGAAAGGCAAGTTTTTCAGGTCTGGAGTAATCACTGTGTTTCTGAAAGGAATGAGTAATTAAACTTATTTTTTAACCAAGAGAGGGCGCGTCACATAACACATTTCAGCAGGTATGTACCCTGTAGGTGGTCCCATGGCTGCATTTTCTATGCCACAGTTGGTAGATACTACAGGAAGAAATGGGTTGGAATTTGCCATAGCTTGACCTCAGAGACAGGATGATCCTTTTACACTTAGGGGAATTCTTGTCTTTAAAAGTTGGTAGCAAGGAGACAGAGTTCAATGTGCTCTCTCTGGCAGAGCCTTTGTCAATAACTGGAAGTAATTTGGGGACTGGTTCCTGAAAGAGCAAAACCAATGAATTTCAGTACTGCTTTGGGAGTAGCTGGGATTATGGGAGAGGCTCTCTGTCCTCCTACAGCCTTTGCTACTAAAATGTTATCTCTAGACTTTCAAGGTGCAGTAACATCTATGAGTGGAAACGGATATTTGGTTATGCCATGATGCCGGGTTTAATGAACTGAGAAAGTGAATCTGATGGGGAGTTGAGTAACTATTGAAATGAACTATTTGAAATTCTCCTTTTAAATTAACTCATTTTTAACATCTATAAAAAGGCCATTACCTTTCAGCTTGGAAGTGTAAGTATGTGCCAGTTCATTAATAACCTGGGACACTGAGCTAGTAATTGAGGCCCTGGCTGTACCAGGGAGTATGAGGTACAGTCTTTGCTTCTCAGTAACTTCAGATACAGCTTTTCTTGGCCATGTTTTGCAGGACCAGCTGTGACTCAGTCAGTTACTTTTGGCTACTACCAACCAAATGAATTGGGCTGTTCCACTGCTATGAGATGGGGAAGAAAGATCCTGTATGAATTTTTCCCCCCTTGTTTAATGTTTTATTGTCAAAGGGGCATACATACTTCTCCAGTTTTAGTGGTTACAGAAGAATCCTAGCACTACCAATGATGGGATAACCCTATCTCCCCAGTACCTTTTGTTTATCAAATCAGAAGTGCAGTTGGTAGAGGAAGTCGTTATCTCTGTAGACTGAACAGTCTTTTATACCGGGCATCCTGTTTTTATGAGGCTTCTGGGATATGCAGTGAACTGCTACCATCGGAGTGAGAAATGAGAAAGGCTATGTGTCACCATAGTGTTTTCACCTGTGTTCTTGCTATTGGGATGGTGTGGATATTCTCGTATGTGGAGGGTAAGAGAACCTAACAACATCCAGTGATAAGAGCGCTGGTTTGGGAGACTTACGTTTAGTACATGGCTCTGCCTTAGTGTTGTGACCCCCAGTCAGTTTCTTGGTCCTTTAAGTTCTCACTTCTAATTTGTGAAAGACATCCAGTGGTGCCTGGAATTGAGATGGAACACCAAAGATTGTGATTTGCTCAGATACTGTTCTAATGGGAGCTACATTATTGCCGCAAGTTTGAGAGATTGTATGTTGTTTGTATGAGTAAATGTGTTATGGGACAATCAGAAAGAAAAGGTAAACCTTATGGGTTGAGACATATCAATTTAGTAATTTTTACACAATGTTATTATAGTAATACTATATACACCAATAATATTTATAACAATTTTAATAAAAAGTAATGGGAGAGAACAGAATTCAAGAGAAACCAGTGGTGCACAGTACAATTGTTATCCACCCACAGAACAATATTTAGCCTGTCCCTGAGCAGCAATTGGCCCCTTGAAGTAATTTCCCCTGAGCATGATGTTCTATGACGTGAAATATCCCTTTGACCAGTTTGGGTCACCTGTCCTGGCTATGCTCCCTCCCAGTTTTCTCTGCAGCTTCTCACTTGCAGAGCACAAGACACTGAAAAGCCCTTAAGACAAACACTATTTAGGTGAGCCAAAACATCAGTGTGTTATCAATGTTATCCTCACACTACATCCAGAAAAATACAGCACTATACCAGCTACTAAGAAGAAAATGGACACAGCACAACAGTCACGTAACACATGAAGAAATACATTAACATACCAGTAACTGATCATTCTAGCAGTGGTAGGCAATGCAGGATGTATATTTTTCTTACTCTCTTTGCTGCAAAATATTGTGTTGTAAATGTAATCACACTGTTTTGCTCCCCATCTTCGAGCATTTGTGATTCTCTGTAAAGTTCACTGTGGAGATGGAAGGTTTTTAGCAACTTTTCCAAGGGAAATTTGGACTGAGTGTTGGAAGGTTTTGGAAAAAAATAATCAGACTAAACACTGAGAGCAGAATAAGAATGAAAGCTTCATTTTCCTTGTTACCAATAGTTTTGTGAACTTTTTGAATATATTATAATGGCAGGAAATTAACATCCTTAATTTAGAAAAGTTTCTAGCCCAAAAGCCAAGACTTAGGAAGGTAGTTTTGTTTATGTAAATTGAGTGTATTGTAAGTAATTGTTTGTGTTCTTTGAAAAAAAAAAAAAAAACAAAACCAAACCAGAACAAACTTCTGAAGTAATTTCCTTAAATATAGTGAGAATGGACAATAGAAGGGCTGTTTTCTGCCGTGAAGAGTTCTATATCTCTCACTCAAGAAGTTGTCTCTGTGCTCTTGCTCATAATTCCCTTTCTTTTAGCATCCAGTGGATGCAGCCTGCTGTCAACATCCAGTACCACACCTGTATAATTGCTGAGAACACTTTGTCTTACTGCTAGACTCAGGTCTGCCTATTTAGCTTCATAGTATTGTCCTTACACTTTTTAGGGCGATGTTATTTGTATGTAACCATTGGACTCTGATATTTGTCCCCTGACTTTCAGGAAAGTGGTCTTTTTTTCCTTTGTACTTGTCAAGTCTACTGTCAGCACTAATTGCTTTTGCTTTTGGGATGAGGCCCTCCTTGTCCTGCAGCAGCTGCTGTCCCACAGAGCCCTGACTGCCTCCAGTGACACCCAGAAAGGTACTCAGGGCACCATTAGCAACTAAGTAGGGACCGGGGTATGTCCAGTTTGTTTCCCACCACAGCCTGCTGCCTAAGATGATTTTGCCTAGAGTTGCTCTGCATACAAAGGCAGGTGCCTAGGATAATAGAGAGAGCAGTCAGTCCCTTAAAGGAAAACTCTTGGATGAACCTTCTACTTCACTGCTCTCTCCTCATACCCTGTGAGAGCTGGTTTCTTTTCCGTATGGAGGGCAGCATCTTCCTGAAGTTTAAACCACTTAAGCACCTCTAAAAAGGTGGAATCTGGGACTTTACTCCCATTACCCAGAGCATGTAGGCCTTTTGTGTCTAGCTCTTGAAGTAACGCTTTGAAAAACCAGTGTTTTGGCTTTCTGTGTGGGAAAATCTGTGTGTGCCAATGTGTGTGCCTTGCTGATTAGCCCACTGGGTCAGACACCCCTCCGGAGCAAAGAGTCGGGCTGAGGGGTGGTGGGAGGGAGGGCTTTGACTCCATCAATCCCTTTCTGTCTGTAGCTCTCAGGAATGCTGAGAAACCATATGCAGTATTGTTCCCCCCGGCATATTCTCATGTGCTTTGAGGAGCTTGGCTGTAAGCAATTCAAGTGACAGGCATCCAGCTCTCCCTTGGGAGGCAAAATATAGTTCAGTCGTCACTATAGGAAGGAGAATGAGGTTCCAAGGAAATAAGGGGAATCTGCTTGAAAACAGCAGCCATGTAAAGGGGCTCTTACACTTTCTTGTCAGGGATTTACCCAGTCTCAGCCAGAGAGAGACTTCTGGGCAGTTTTGTGCCTGCTGATGGTGGCAATGACTTAAGACCTTACTATATATTTCTATATTATGTTGTAATTTTCTTCGGATTCTGAAGATTTAATGTTGCCATATACATTGTAGAGAGACTTCGGTATGGGACAAAACACAAGGGAGTGTGTGACTTGAGTTAATCTTTTGAAGCAAAGGAGACTGGACTAGTTGAGAGGCTTCATAGGCTGTTTAAGGGAAAGGGTCCCTGAGCACACTGATGGTGAGATGATTTGTGAATTATTGCCTTTAAACATCCTGGTTCCTTGCTTACTAATAGACTGGGTTGCTAGATCATCTGACAGTATAAACGTGAATTTATCCATGTGATCAATTTATAAGTGTTTATATTGGATGAGGAAGAGCACATAGTAGGGTTTCATGGTGGTACTTTATGCCTGTGGAAGCAGACTCTGCCTGATCTGACATAAATAAATTTATCCTTCCATCGCATTTTAGTATATCTGACTAAGGCAGACAGAATTTGCACCCTTGTTTTGTACTGCCCAGCTGGGATGTTTTCTAGTATTATGGAAAATGCCCTAAAATTTGCTGTACTGCCTCAAAGAACAGTAGCCTTTCTAGTCTCTTGGCATCACCCACTCCTGTTTCCCACACAACTCTGTATCTTCTTAGCTCTACACTGCTGAGCCTCCCACATGAATTCATGGTAGTCTTAATTAATCAGGTCATTCCTCTTACAACATCCCAATGATTTATCTATACTGTGTATCTCAGCCTGTTAGAGACAAACTGGTGTTACTGACAATTTTGGCTAGTTCAGAGAGGATTGAAGAATCATTCTCTTTCGTTTCTCTGATGCTGTACATTGAGTGGTTGTTAGTGTATAACTGAGCCATGAACATTTTGAGTCCAGAAATACAAATAAACCTTTGGAAGTTTGTGGTTTCTTCTCAACAAAAGTAACGTGTACTCTGATTTCATGAGTTTTGAAGCTGTTTTACCTACCTCTCATCCGCTCTCAACACTCCTTTCTGAATTACCTAAAGCATGAATTATACCATACTTGAGGAAATCTCTGCAGCAGTAGCCTTTTTCTGATAATAGCTAAACCAAAACATGGTCAAGGTCTGTTTTCACTGACAGTTCAGTTTCCCTGGACAGAGCTCTTGCTGTGCTGTTAATATCAAGTTATCAAGTCTGTTGTGTTCTTTTTCTGAGAAAGCAGCAGTTGCTAGACTGGGTCTAACCCAGGGCCTGGTATTCTGTCTGGCAGTGGCTAGCACCAGATGTCTCTGAAGTGATTTGCCTCTGAAGCAGCCAGTGGGAGTTAATCTGCCCCTACACTAAGTTTTATCATGTCTTTAACAGCCAGCAATAACTTGAGCTCTGGAAAAGACATTTCAATAGTTCAGCTAAATGTGTGTTGTTGTAGTGAAGTGATTCTTCTGGATAGTCTTGCCTAGCACAGAGAGTATACAAACTTTTTGAATCATAAATTTTGTGGAGTTTTTCTTAGTCATTCTTTTTTTTTTTTTCCTTTTTGGGTTGTTGCCTCAGAATAGCTGTTGCTTTTATGTGGTGGAACTGCTCCTGTTTACTGAACTGTTAGTTTTTGTTCTTTTTCTTCATAGCTTCTCATTGAAGTTATTAACTTTTTTGTTTACGAAAGGAGTTTTCTTCTTTGTTGAAGCCAGCTCAGCTGCAGTGATGGTAAAAGTGCTTGTTGCTATCTACTACTCTTGGAGGCTGCTCTGCTGAACAGTGTTAACCTGTTGTTGCCTAGATGCCATCTGGCCATTTGTGGAATCATAATCAACATTACCTGCCCTGGTCTATTGTTAGCTAGAGTTCAGTTCAGTAAAAATAGCTCCACTTCTATAAATGTATTTTCTGTCTGTTATAGAAAGGAAAACTGAGGCAGAGACCAAGAATGCTCTTTTGTCATCTGGAATTTGAGCCAGGGAATAGGGTATCTCAGGTCCACTAATGAGCACTATTTCTTAAAGGAAAAGTCTGGGTTTGAGACATTGATCTGTTAGTTCAGCTAAATAACAAGTGTATGGCCTGAGAATGATGAATTCTGAGAATGGAATAGCCTCAGTAGCACTTAGCACCACCCAAATATCACCACCTAATGTAGTTCAGATTCAGGTCTCAGCAGGACCCATTTTGTTGCAAATTAACAATTAATAACAGTGGTTATTACCCTATGAATGTCCTGGCACAGACAGCTAGAACAATAACTTGAATTTTCAGGGCTGTATTGCTTGAAGAGACCTCTCTAGTCATCACTGCAGCAGCTGTAAATCTTCTCTTGTTGAGTGCTCCATTGATTCAGAGCAAAATAAAGGCAGAAAATAAATGCCACACGCTACTATAATGCTTGGGAGTAATTCAGCTGGAGTACAGGTCTGATCTATTCCTATTTTACTTATGAGATTGCTGAGACACTGAGGAGTTGAGGGACTGACCTTCAGAAATGCAGTGCAGAACACCCACTGAAGGCAGTGGGAGATGGGAGGGCACGGCAGCTCAGAAAAGCAAGTCCTGGCAAACTGCAGGAGACAACTAGGGATTCCTGTCCCCCAGCATAGATTAGCATTCAGTAGTCTATCAAAAAAATAGATGCTTAAATGCAATGTTGATAGATGTCTTAACTTTGTGCTTTGCTGTGTGACGATACAGGTTTGTTTCTCTCTGTTCAGTTGTGGAAGGAATGCAGAGCCCAGAGGAGAGAGGATGAAGACTTATGTAGGCTATTTTAAACAAGTCTCTTTGCTGTCTTCAAGAATCAAAAGGTGCACAGACTGTTCTTTCATGGGGTCAATATGTGGAATATTTTTTTATTAAATGAAACACACTGAGACAATTCTCCTTAAATAGCAGCCATGCTTCAGAGGTCTTGGTGTCCTTTTGTCCTGTAACACTGGGAAAGTTTTGCACTGAAGGCATCCTGAAATAGTTTGCTTTTGTCTGGTTTTAATTTTCTTTGTAGAGTGCACAAAAAATGCTATCTGGGCTAAGGTGTAACATGGCTCTGAGGAATGATGGTTTAATACCAGCAGGGTGGGTGGCAGTCCCTGAAATTAATGCCACTGAGTGAGCTCCATAAGACATGTGAGGGTAGCCAAATAATAGATCTGGAGGCTTGTAGCAGAGTGGTTTTTACTCCCAACCCTTTCATTTTAGCTTCTTTCAGTTTAAATTCAATTTAATTCCAGGTTTGAAACTGAGCAGAGCTTGCGTGTAGGACGTGAAATGATCTGTACATGTGACTTCTTGGCCAAACCTATGCTACTGTTAGCAGTCCAGATCAACCATAGAATGCCGAGATGTCATCCCAGGGGATAGGTCCAAACCTGTGTCATTTAATAGCACAGTAGATGAGATCTATCTCTTGTTAGTCTTAAGTGAAAGCCATCTTTAAGGCAGCAGAGGCCAGCTATTACTGCCTGGGCCCCAGTGAGACAGTGTGGCTTGATGAGAGGTTGGGAAGGCATGCCAGTCCCAGCAACCAGTGTCTGATCTGCAGGGGAGGCATTGATATTTCAGTGGCAATTTCCTAAAGCACGCACCCTTTAGTTTCCAATACTGGTTCTATAGCGAGTGCTCTTCATGTGAATAAATGTCATCAAAGTCAGGGATAAAGGATCTGGTAATTGGGTCAAAAATAGTCATAGAAAGGAGAATCTCGATTTGTGGTTGTGTGCGATGAGGAAGGTGACTCTTCTCGGGTAGGTTTCTCCTGGGGGGAAATCAGTCAGTTCTGACATCCTCAGCCTGTGTTAGGATGTTGTGTCTAGTCAAATCTGAGTAATAGTCCAAGTTCTGGCAGATCTGTTCTGTTCTAAAATCTATATGCTATAGGGAATCAATATGAACAAGATAATGGCTTTGAACTGAAGCCTCCATCAAGGTCTACTCCTCCGTGAGTTTCTTAATTACTATCACAGGAGTGGACTTGATATTTTGTGAGTTGTGTGCAGAGCTAGTCCAGGTTGCCATACAGAATTGAGCAGCCATGAGAACTTTCAGAAGTGACTAAATAATGCATTAAAAGATGTTTTTGCACATAGTATGCATCCCTGTGATTTCTACATCAGTGAAAGAGAATGAGCCTCAGAAAATGCAGGGGACGATATCCTCAGAAAAAGCAGGGAAGGCAGATTCTGCTTGTGGGCCTAGAAAAGGTTGTATAGGGTTGGGCAGCAATTTGAATCCATATAAGAACTGGAAAGCCTGAGACACATGATATTGGAGGTCCATCTTAGAATGTAATGGGGAGGAGTCATAATTTTATATAATACTTTTGCTCTTTGCAGCCCTTAAATATATTTGTGCCTATTAAATACCCCTGAGATACTTACAGCTCTTTAGTCTACACTGAGTGTTAGATGTTAACACCGCATCACCTGAGTGTTAGGTTTGCATTTGATACTCTGGTTCATTTTGTGCAGCATGTCCAGAGCAGCACAGAAACAGTTTATATCCTAAATAAGACATGCACGTATCTTTTTCTCCCCTGCTACAGGCGTTTCTCTGTTTACTGCAATACAGGGGTGGCAGCTTCAAGGTAGTCATTCTGTTTCTACAAGTGGATGTGTATGCTTAATATTAGAGAACATCCATTGGTTTGTCCAAAACAAAGGAAAAATCTTCCTTCTGTGATTTCTGAGTGCTCACAAGATGTATGGAAGCATCTAAAGTGTCTAAAGCTCTTATTTGGAGGGGAGGGTCTTTTTGGCAGGACAGTGTAGTGAGAAAGATGATGTGTTTGTTGAGAATGTGGAATCCGAATCTTATGATTCCTTGCTCTTGGACCTGTGGAGACTTGTCTTCTGTTGCTTGGTTGCTTCCATTCTTCCCCTGGCATTCTTTCTCCAGGGAGTCAGAGGCAACTTTCTACTTCTTTACTCCTTATGCGTAGTTCAAGCTCTTCTGTTAAAGCTTGCAGCACCTCTGGTTCCTTCTCTTGATGTAATGAGCTCTCTTAAAAATAAGAGGAAAGTGAGGTGATTAACTGTAATCTCTCCTGAGTTCTGTTATAATCATCAGAAAATCTATTGTTCTCTTTTCAGCTAAGCTTACTGTTCTGCTCTTAGTATGAGGATGGAGCTCTGTGATCACTGGCTAGCAAGTTAATGTATCTTAAACTTTCATCCTTCTCAGAGGTATGATAACTTATGGGTATACCTCTTATGTTGGAAATGCAAATTAAAATGTATTAGCTGAAGAATATACAGTGCTTGTGCATCTTCCTTAAAATGGATGGTGCTAGATATAAGGGCTGGTAAATTCTGAAGATGTGCTGAGTAGATGGTCTGACCATAATTTTAGTATTTTTACTTACTCATTGTGTGTGCACTGCAAGAGCTGTCTCTGTTCTTGTCTGTTTCTTTGAGAAAAAGACCTTTGCTTTGGTGTTATAGTAATTTTATTGTAATTGCTCTGTGACATGAAGGAACAGTTATTATCCCAGTGGAGATTAAAGTAATTTATCTATTTTTCCAGATTTATCTATACATGCAGGAGGTATTCCAAAAAAGTAGACACCACTTTTGAATAGGTTCAATATCCTTAGTGCTATAATCTGTATTAAGGGGGTATTTTTAAAAGGAATTTTCATGTAGAGAGCCTGTTTGGATTGCTTTGACTAGGATTAGTGTGTTTGGGGGTTTTTCATGCTCTTAGTGCCTTGTTTCCAGGGAAGCCAAGGTCATTACCCAGATGCTCCTTTAGAACTGCTGCTTATTGAAATGAGACTCTGTTTAAGGAGGGTACATAAATGCTGTCATCCAAAGTGTCCCCCCCAGGATGGGGGTTATTTCAAGGGGCAGGACAAGTTGCTTTGCACTAAAAGTATGTTTTGCCCTTGGCAGTATTGACAGTGCTGTAAAGCACTTTCAGAGCAGTCAGACCGGTGCTGTAAGGTGGTCCTTGGTGTTGTGAATCAGCCTGCTCACAGTGTGCTAAAGGAGGTAGCTATGGCACACTGTCCTGTTAGAGGAGAGGGCTGTCCTTTTCTACTGCACACTGCTGACCTGCTTTGCCTTCACAGTTGGGTTTGGGAGGGGCAGAACCAAAACCAACAAATTCTCAGTTCCTAGTATCTGGCCATCTAAAATGTACAGAGAGCTCTCACTTTGTGTTTTCTCTAACTTCTTAATCAGTTACTGCATCTGAGTGATTTAAAGTGCCATGTGAGTGCTCACTAATAGTCATGTTAGTGATGGGTTCCCAATGGACTGGCTAAATCGTGCACATGCAAGTAGCTATTTTCACAATTAATTGTTGAGGACCAGTAGCACTTCATAATCAGAGGGATGAGACTACTGATTTTGACAGTGATTTTTCTATTTCCTTTATTTTAGCATCCATGGTGAGGAGGTGAAACTTGGGTGCTGAAACCCTAGTTCTCATTATTGCCTAGAGGAAGTTCAAGCAGTTGAAGTCTATCATAGTGTTATCAAGTTGGATTGAAAAGAATTTATTGGAAGCATTATTTGTCAAAGTACAAGTTGAAGCTCTATTTGGAGCCATTATAGCAGGCAAACTTCCTGAGCAATACTTGTCAGTGGCTATGCATTCTCCTGCTCTGGGTTTGTGGGTAGATCAGACCAGCACACTGTGCACCAGTTGTAAAGAATCACTTTCCAGGTTTGTTTCAAATCCAGGGAACCTTCATAAGGACGACTTTCAGAGAAGGAAGATGTAGCATTACTTCAGGACCCTAGAGATTATTCACAGCCCCATTATTCTAAGCACAGCTATCAAGAAAACATGCAGTTTATAAAGTAAATACAAAATGACTGTGTGAATTAATAAAAATCTGTAAATACTGGAGAAAGATGGAGGAATACCTCTTCAGACTCTAAAATTCTTTAAAAACTCTGCTTACGAGTTAAGGCTTCTAACCCAAGTTAGACCAAAGAGTGCTGAAGAGAAGACCCACAGGAAAGGAGAAGTATATTGTATATAGGAATGAACTTGTCACCTCTGTATCCAAACTGACTAGAACATCTAGATCAAGCTGGTTAAACTAATCAAAGAATAGAAAAAAAATTGTGCTGAAGGCTAGATTTAGTATATTCAGAGTAGCAAATTACCAGGTCTTTATATAAGGGAAGAGGAGCTGATTATGGTTCCTGTGGTGTTAAGTTCCTGTTTCCACTGAGATTCCCTCCTGCACTGGTTTAAAATCTTCCTTGGCTTCAACTGAAGCTTTTTTACGTGCTCTGTCAGATTATAGGGTCTACTCCTGTAATGACATTCCAATCTCATTGGAAGACTTCTAGAGTAACAATCTTAATATTAAGTGTCTAAACATTTAATGAAGGAAGGAAAGCATGAAGTTGTAATGCCTGTAGTATTCTAATTTTTGTCTGCTTTGTTTAATTCCTACAGCAAACCTTTATGGCTAAATCAAAATTTTGTACTCAACTAATGGTCCTCTCTGGATTTCTTATGTTGGCTTGCTTGCTATCACTTTGATACTCATTTGAAAAACATTTTAAGGAAATTGGCTCTTATAATATAACTTGTTAGGAGAAAAAGTTCACACATAGCATGGAGCCTGTAAACTGTGGACAGTAGAATAAAATGGTTGTAATCTGAAATAGTATGTCATTGACTTGTTCTTGAGTCTAAAAACGTGATACACTAAGATTACTCTGTATCTGGGATCTGGGGTGTGAATTTTATTTTCAGTCCTTTGGCCTGGCTCCATCTGTAGACTGTTTAAAGCTGCAGTCATTTGAAGATATGTCTGTCCCTGCAGTGATACCCTTGTTTCCTCATCCCAGTTCTCAAGGGCATGTTGGATTAGCTTGAATAATGAATGTGTCTAATTGAGGGGAGTTGACATTGGATGGAGCTAATACAAAATAGGGTTGGAAACAGAGTACGTCCTCTCAAAGGTTACATTATACCCACTAATTTTTCTTTGGGAATATATGTCATGAAAGACCATTATTACAGGTGTTGACGTGCCATGGTTCTTAATATCCCATTCTCTGAGACTTCATGGATACTAAAACTGGATTTGCCTTGTTGATCCTCATTTTGAATTTCTTGGCAACAGAGCAAGCAGGACGGATGTTTGTTCTCTGCATCTGCATGCAGAGAATGGCCTTTGGTCCCTCTGTTTCCCTCCCTTCCTAACATCTTTACTGGTCTGCTGCTGTTTTTCCATAAAAGCAAATCTAACTCCTGCTAAAGAGATGAAATCTTATAAGAGAGTGAGTTTTACAAGAGTATGGTTTCCAACACAGTCATAATGGGCCAAATATGAGAATCATAGGGGGTAGTTTAAAACCACAGCTATAAAGAAGGGAGGTCGCATGATGGGATCTCAGATTTCTGGTATCAAGCACTTTGTCTGATGCAAGTGCCACTATTAGAAGTGAAAAGACAAGGTAGGAGAGAGCCTCTGTTTTGTTGCATAACAGCCTTGGGGGTTTTATTCTGTGTTGACTTAGCAGTGTTTACTGGCTCATGCATAAAGTTGTTTGTTGAATGAATTGAAGGTTTTGCATTTTTGAAAGAAGAAAGTGAGTCTCTCTGCCACAAGAGGGAGAGCACGAGAAATGCCAGAGAGGAAACTGCACTGTCACAGCTCTTGTCTTCGTTTTAGACCCCACCAAGGGATAGGGAGGTTTTTGGAGCTGAATTCCTCCATCATTATGCCCAGACTCACTAGAAATGGGAGGTGCTAGAGACGGTCAGAATCCAGCAAAGCCTTGCCTAATCAGTGTTGCCTAGTGATTCTTGCATGAATTGTGATTATACCTTAACTTGAGATGTATATCACTAAGGTTTTATGAATCAAACTTGCAGACTAATTTATTCAGATAGTACTGGAGGTGGGATTTGGAATCTAGAGAAGAAATAACAGCAGTTGTTAGAATTCTTCATTGCTTGTGTCTGGTTGGCGCTCTATTACTGAACACACTTAACTAAATGGATATTGATTTTTAGTTAATTCACTCTCCAACCAAATCATGCTGATACACTTTTAACATACTCTGACTTTAGTTATGCTGAAGGGCTATATCTATTTTAACTGCATTGGGGGTTTTGTCAATTTAGCTAAATCTGTATAAAAGTGAGTAGTGACAAGCTTGAAGTGTTTCCTAATGGAATTTTGCATTGTACGCTCATTTTCCATTGGGGTCAGGTTTAACCCCATCTTCTGTTTTTCATTTGGTCTTTGGTGATAACATTTTCTAGGTTTATCTTTTATTTTCTTTGATAAAATCCAGCATGAGAGTAATTGAATACTAACTCTCTGAGAATCAGCACTTCCAAATCAAGAAATAGCCTACGTCTGCCTTTTGTTTTGCTTTCTTCTCCTTGCTGTAGATGTGCTGTAATAATAGGCATCTCATTCAGTTATTTTTCCCATATAATTCTTTTTTCTTTCTCCTTCTATAGTAGCTTTGAGATACTTTCAGTCCCATAGTATTGTGATTAGCTTGCAGAGTCCGTAAAAGGTGCCTGTAAGATTTAATTGCACACACATTGCTCAGCTCAGGTGAGTAGAATACAAGGCAGAAAGCAGATGTGCTGGGAATGTGTGTATTTGTGTGTGCCAGGTTCCTGTTGTGGATAGTTAGACAGAACGGAGCAGTAGGAGTTCCCTCTCCTGCCCTGTTGGTGCCTGCTGTGAGGCTGTGAACACACACTGCTCCCTTTGTCTGCCTGCAATTCCCTGCCTGTCTGTTCTCTAGTCTGTTATGGTGATAAACTCTGCAGGGCATGGACCAGCTCTTGTTGTGGTCTGAAAAAGCCGGGCACATCCTCATTAGCTACCGCTCCCTCCTTAGACTATTTTTAGTCATTGTTTGTCTCAACCAGTTGTTACTTCTGTCTTGAAGACAGCAGAGACTGCCAGCTGCATGCTTAGACAGCACCCAGCACTTGGTAGCCCAGACTTGGTGAGCATCTTTAGTCACTACTGTCACTCTCTTTCCACCACAACTCTAAATTTTAGTGGTATGACACAAAGGATTTCTGGTATCACCTGAATTTAAGCTGTGGCGCTTGTGCACAGCTGCTTCAGTGCTGGTGTTATCAGCTGTTTTTCAGTGCATCTCAGGCATCAAGATCATAAACTAAGCTGAGAGAGGCAAAGTTGGAGGCATAAACAGAGGGGCCAAATTGCATAGTAGTAGTGGTATGTAAATGAGCACATTGACTTCAATTTCCTGAAAACTGAGGGGGAAGAAAATCAACTCTCTTTAGCCGAAGTAAAATCTTCACAGTTTAGGCAGGCTTATTAATTTAGGACATTTTGTCTTGAATTTACATCTTTTCAAAACTGTCAGGGCAGCCTGAAGTTTCAAAAACATTAATTCAAAGATGCCAAGCATACACCAACACAGGCCAGAACATTCCTGTGCCCATCCTGTTTGTTGGTGGTTCTTCAGCTGTGGGCAGGAAGTGGTTTGAGGACTGGAGGGTTAATTCTTCTAGTCCTGTCCCCGCTATACTCCTACTCAGAGGCTCCCTACATTTTTCCTAGCACATGAAGAAAGTAAAATTTTCAGGTGAATCAAATTCTGACAGCTCCTATGCATGCAATAAGAACACATCTGGTGATGTATTAGAAAATGCCAGGAGTGGCTGCATTTGACTCTGTATGTGCACATCCCATTATGAGATGTCCCATGTCTCTGTTATCTGACACTTACCTGTCATTGATTTCTCTAATGACAGGATGGGGTGCCTCTTAATGCTTAAGAGCCTCTGGAAGGGTTGATTTGCCCCATGATCTCGAGTTATCAAACCTTGTGGGACACCATAAATGGCAGACTTCCAACTAGACCCTGATTATGGTCCTCTGGGATCTGCTGTTCAGCTTGTTCCCAGTCTACCTCACTGACCACTCATGCAGTCCACTCTTCCTGATTTTGCCAATGAGGATGTTGTGAGAGGCAGGGCTGAAAGCCACACTGAAGTCTAGGTAAACAATACCCCCTGCCCTTCCCTGGTCAAGGTAGTTGTTTCATCACAGAAGGCAGTCAGGCTGATCTACCTTTAGTGAATCCATGCTGGCTGTGCCTGATCACCTTCTTGTCATCATGGTGAAAGAGGTGGCCTCCCAAAGGAGGTACTCTATCACCTCCCCAGGCAATGAGCTGAGGCTGTTTGGCTGGTAGTTCTCCATGTCCTCTTTGCCTGTTTTGAGGATAATATTTGCTTTCTTCCAGTCCTCAGGCATCTTTCCTGATTGCCACATCCTTTGAAAGATGATCGTGAACAGTCTTTTCTTGGTGTCCGCCAGCTCTCTGAGCACTTGTGGCTGCATCCCATCAGGGTGCATGGACCTGCAGATGTCAAATCTATTTAGATATTCTCTAACCCAGTACTCCTTGACCAAGGGAAAGTCTTCCTTCCAACATTCCCTTACCCTCTCTTGGGTCAGAGATGCCTGGGAGCTGGTCTTGTCAGTGAAGGCAGATGCAAGAAGGTGTTCAGTAACTCTTCTTTCTCTACACCCCTGCTTTAGTAAAATTATCCTTTATTTTCCTTTTGTTGATGATGCACTTGTAAAAGCCCATCTTGTTGTCTGTAACATCATTGGCCAGACTGAATTCTAGATGGGTCTTGGCCTTCCTTGTTTCATTTCTACTCATGCTGACAACCTCTCCACATCCATCCCAAGTGGCCTCACTCTGCTTCCATATCCTGTGGGTTTTTCCTGTTTACACTTAAGTAATGACAGACAGTAATGGCAGGAGACTGTGAGACTGAGGTAGCTCCTGTGCTGAAGAACTGGGTGAACAGGAGGCTGACTCCTGTGACTCCCACCTGCTGCCCACTCTCCAAAAGCTCACTCATGCTTAGCAACTCCAGTGCTGAAAATTAACTTCATGGTGGAGTTAGTTTTGCACGGTAAGGAGCATGTGAATAAAGGAAATGGTGTCACATCTTTGAGATGCTTAAGATGCAGCCTGTGCTTCATATATGTAGTCTGTAATATGAATCTGTTTGAATTACTAACCTCTGCCCCAGATAGGCTTGCTACTTTCTTCCTTTTCTTTTCATATGGTAACAGCTGCCTATTTTTATGTGAGCTTATGGGAAAATCCAGTATTTCTCCAGTTAAAAATAATTCTGAAACTGTTCAGATAGCTGAACCCATACAAAGGGCAGCCTAGCAGCCAAGGCAGTAGCAAGGGTTTGTGCCAAAGACCATGAAGAATTCCAGCTGTGAGCAAATGTGAGATAGCAGCCTCTGGGTACCCAAGCACTGTTCCCTCCCAGCTATCATTTCTTTCACAGCTGTGGGAATGCTTAAAAACTATAGATGGCTAGGGAGGAGGGGAAAAAAAAATCGCAGTGACTTTCAAATATTTGGCTGAAAGCCAGAAACATTGTGAGCCGAGATTCAGCATTACAACTGCAGCCATGAGAGACTCAGAAATGTTTGGGATTTTTTTTTTTTTTTAAGTGTGCTTAATTCCAAGCTTTGTTCTCAGAACATGGCATGCTGAGGTCCGGCCTGTCCTTTCTCACTCTCCTGGGATTATCACTCTCCCAGTCTGTCTCATTTATTCCTCTTAGCTGTTATTAAGAGAGATCACTTAGTTAATTTTTCATTCTCTTTCTTTTAGCTATTTCCACTCCACTTTCAATTCATTAGGAAGTTCAGACAGCTGAGATGGAAGTGAGGAAGCTGGGCTGAATAGAGAAGTCAGGTTGTAGTCTCTGAGATATTTACCTGCCAGGTTATAACACTAACCCTCCTGCCTCTTCTCTGGGGGGCTTTTAGGGACTTGCTTGCAACACTTGTGGTTTGTGGTGGCTCAACCTGTTCTTCCTTGGGTATCAGTTTGAGATTCTCAGGCCATGTAACCGGTGTTCTTTCCAGTGAAGCCATTCCTTTGGGTGTGGGAGTTGGGATAGGGAGGTATTCAAGATATGTGAAATCTCATTGTGAAGATTTCCCCCATGCATCCAAATACTTTCTAGGTTTAGCTTGTCATCAACAAGAACTTTATAATCAGAGTTAGATTAAGAGATAGTGTAGCTGCATATCCAGAGATTTGTTTGTGTTAGAAAAAATGGGGCTGGCAAAACTTTCTTTTAAAATGTTACTTTTTTGCATCTCTTTGGGTGTGAACGGTATGGGCAATTTTTCACAGAATCACAGAATGGGCAAGGTGGTTTGTCAGCTCATCTGAAAAGTATCTGAGCACTAAAGAGACAATAGGATAAAAGAATGTATTTACTTCTCAATAAGTACTACCATGCATCCACCTATTTTAAATAGTTTTTAAGAAGATCCGGAGACTCCCTGCTATTTGTAACTTCACAACAAATTCAGTTTCGGTGCAATTTGGGCAGAAATGTTAACTGCCCCATTAGCTTCTGTGAAAGTGTTGGCTTCTGGGCCCTCATCTGCCAGAGAGTAGGTAGCATGTAGTTACCTCTTACCCATAAACATATTCATTGTCATCCTTAGAAGAACCACTCCTTCATGGTTTAATATAGTACGGCATTCAACACAGCTCTTAAAACCAAAATATATTTCTATATAGAGTTAAAAATACACATCTTTATTTTTATATAAACACAAAAGTGAGAAGGATGAAAAGAGTTGACTTGTAAGGGTATTTGACTGAAATTAGACATAATAGCAGCCACATAAGGTTGGGGGTAAACACTATTAAAGTTTTGATGGACAGAGGAGTTAAAAAACCCTCATTCAATGAAGCTATCAAAATTAGTATTCAATTATTTTATTTACTAATGGAGCAGAATTAATGGAAGCAAAATCCATTCCCAAGAAGTGAGGTGTATAGATGTAGTAAGACTGCTAAAATATGAGATCAGAGTAGATTTAATCTTAAACCAGCAATGCGATGGTGAGTCAGTCTCTTCGGCTGTGACTGAAAAGACAATCTTGCTATTACTAGAAAAACCAGTTTTGTTTGTTGCACCATGTTGATTTTTTAATATTGTAGCAATTGAGCCTTTGGGATTAATTTTTGTTATAAACAGGCAAGTGGTATGTATACGTTGTGATGAAGCGTTTTAAATAACTGGACTGGAAGTGTGTGCGCCTCACTGCTATTGACACCAATCCAGCTGCAGGGGGGAGAGAGACCAGGAACTGCTGCTGTGGCTTCTAGCAAGGGTTCCCTGCAGGCAGGGGGAAAGCAGGGAGGTGGGGGTAAAGATGGATTCCACATTGTATCTGTGCTCTTGTTTTTCCCTTTAAGCCCAAAATGGCATACCAGCTGCCTTTGGTGGGAAAGATCTTGCAGGAACTGAAGGTCCTGGCAGGCTTTTGAGGGGGCCAGCAAGCCCTCTCTCCCTACCACTTTGGCCTTTGGCGCTGCAGGTTGTTGGCTTTCAGACAACTTTAGAATTTTTTTTTTTTTACTTAATAGCAATGGCCCTGTGGTGTTTTCACATCCCTTTTAATAAGTTCTGCATCACCTTTTATTCCACTCACTTTCTTGTCTTGAAGCCATGGAGTGCTGTAGGGGAGATGATTCCATCAGAAATGATTGCCTGTCCAGGATAAGGGTCAACTTGAATTGTTCCTTGTGTATATTCTCCATGGTCTGAGGTTTGCATCATGTTCTCTGGCATATTTCTGGGTAGTATTGTAGACACTAATGCTGAAGTTCAGTTTTCTGATCCCATTTCAGAAGATGCCGTCTTAACATATAAATGGCCAGCTTTACAGAAAATCCCAGGGAAACGAGACAGCATTAAGGAATGTGTGTCAGTGCAGGACAGTAAGGTTTATATCTACTGGTGACAACTACAGATCTGCCTGTCTGGTTGAATAGCAACTCAGCACACTCAGAATTAGTTTAGGAGAAAACCCTGCATGGTATATGTGAAGGGGGAAGGGGTGGAACCAGTTCTGAATCACATAAGTACTTGTGATAACCTTGAAAAACTGTTTACACTAGCTTATTTGTAGGCTGTATAGTAACAGAGCAGCTAGTAACATTTTACTTAACCTTGCTTTTTCATGGCTAGGTCACCCAGTAATTTTGTTGAAAACTAAAACTTTCACAGAAGTCTGATTTTCACAGAAATTAGGTTTGTTCCAGTTTTAGTAAAATCACTTAATTTAGAAAAGATTAACAGGGAAAGAATCCTGTCTGTGAGGCTGAGAAGGTGTTCAGCTGGGCATAGAGCAGGTAACTGTACAACAGCATCTTAAGTTTACAGAGCCATGTAATATGTTGGAAGAGGATTGATGATGTGGGATCTATTTTGCAGCCCAAAAAATTCTTTCTTTACTGCTTTTATCACATACAAATTCCTTTGTAATTAACCATTCCCTGTCAACTCTGGTGGTTGCCAGGGTTCATTTTTCTATAACATATGCATTGTTTTCGTATGATACATTATTTTTCATCTCATGTGGTTATTTTTGTCTTTGTAACCTATCTAGGATTCTTTGTTCTACTTTTGTCACTGCAGTTTGCAACAGTTGTACTATCTTCACACGCTCTCACATATCTCTATTTGCAGATCTTTATGAAGATATTATCTGAACACTAAATAAGACATTAAAAGATGTGTTCCCTGGGGAGAGAGAAAGGTTGGAAGCCTCTAAATGGAGTTGCAAACAAAAATCTAGATACAAAACTTGAAGAACTGGGACTAGAGCCTCATACTGTGTTCATTTGATGAGAGATTTAACATGTACTCAAGAGTAGACAGTCTGAGGCTGTCTAAAAATTGAACATAGTTTTGGTGCTGTTAGTACCAAAGATGTAGGCTTGTGATCTAAAGTACTGTTCTGATATAAATTCTTTTTGATGTTTCATTTCTTTTTTTAAAGAAAAAACGTCCCCTCCAAGACTGTAAACTAACAAGCTTTATTTTTACTAAGATATGGTCTGCTTATTTAGATATGGTCTGCTTCTGCTTCCAGTTTTGTTGGATTAGGTATCTTTTCTCCTGCAGCTGGCATAAAGCTGATGTAAACTATTGTGTGCCTTCCCTAACTTGACAGAAATGTGATTGTGTCTGTGCCTGATCTAGCTCAGTTATGCTTTATTAAGTGATTTTGTCGCTTAGAGCCAGCATTAAATGTTGAAGAGCCTCTGTCACATAACATGAGACAGATATAAGTTGCCCTCCTCCCCATTTTGCTTTTGGGGAGCTGTGGCAGAGGAATCAAAGCCATGTTCCTGTTCAGGGCAGAGCTGGCCTCTGTCAGCTCCCAGCTCTGCTGCTGCCTATTGCGTATTTCTTTTCACGTTGAATGCACTGAGTGCTATGGTAATGCCTTTTTGAGAACAGTGTCTGAGTTTTGAGTACCTCTGACAGTGTTCATATTCCAGACAACTTGAGTTTCAGTACTAGGAATTCTGGAGCCATGGATACTGAAACAAATCTAAGCACACTGCGCCTGCTGCGCTTTGCTTGTTTTACAGCCTCCTTGCAGCAAGCCAGCCCATTTTGTCTGGAATACTTTGACCTTTATAAACCAACACTCTTTCTGAAATCCATCATTTACCATCTTCCTGCTGATTAGTGGTTTGTAGTGGTTTGTACCTTTGTAGTACTTATGTTCTTGCTTGGACAATTGGTCTGGTTCAGGACAGTAATTATGTAGATTATTTCTCTTTATATCTTCATGTAAAATATAAGTCGTGATAACGCTAAGATTTATAGGTATAGCTTTATTCTGTGCAAAACAGTTGTGCTACAGGTGACTGAAAGAGTCTTACAATGCCCAGTGCTGGGTAATAACACAAAATGCTTCATTTAACCAAGAGTTGAACCAGAGTTAGGCAATTTCAGTTTTTAACCCCACTTACCTTGCTCAGTGGATTATTGTGATGAGATTGCTTGGGCTAGCTGGTCTGATCCAGCCTGTTCTTTTGGTGGCAGTGCTGTGGATGCATTGTTAGGAAAGGTGGCTGGAGCTGAGCAGTGGCTTCAGAAAGGCTCCTTGTCCATGGATAGCAGATTGATGGTGCTCAGCACTGTGTCTGTCATGCACTCTCAGTTGCTGCAGTGAGGCATCCTCTGCAGTGTGCTTCACCGCAGGAAAAGTCTGATGCATTCCTAGCTAAGGTACTGCTCACTCTAATTAGTGTATCAGAAAAGATTTGTGGAGACAACTCCAGAAAAGGTTCTCACACTGGTTGCATCAGCCTGTTCAAAGGTCCTGAGTATAGCCACCCACGGATCAAAGGCATGAGTGCTAGGACGTAAAATGCAGACAACCTACTGGCATACTCTGCAACCACGCTCTACACATACATTGTAGGAATGGGGAAGAAACAGCAAAGCAAAAACATTAGATGTGGAAATGTGTTGTTTCCTTTCTCCACCACAACACCCCCAAGATGCTGGTACCCTGGGGAAGATCATCAATTTCTTTGTTTTGATTAGTCTCAAGTTTGTGTGACATTCTGAAACTTGGTTCAGCTAGCAGCATTGAGGAGTACATGGTATACCTTGAACTAAACAATTTATTTACTGTTGCTACTGGAGGCTAGAACTTGTGAATCAAGGTGTTCCAGGCTGCTTCATTTTCCAGATTGTTAGATAAACCGGTGGGATCCAACCCTTCTGAGCCAAAAATATGAAGCTTTTGAATACTCCTGCTCTGATCCTTCTATCCTGAGACCTCATCTTCCTCCCTCCCCATCCTGGGGCTGCATTATGTACTTGATGTAAGTCATTGATCCCTATGTTATCAAATCTAATCAATAATGATTTCTCTGTCTAAATATTTAATTCTCAGTCTTTTAAAGTAGTACCATGATGGAAAAACATAATTTTTGTCAGCTGTAGGGAGCAGTTGTCCCCAGCTCTAAAACTGGATTGTCATTGTGCAGGTGGTGATGGGGGGGCAGGGGCTAAGTGTGTTACCTGTGTGCAAGTGGTTAGTAGCAGATCATCTTAACCTGTTATATGAGCATATTTGCATCACCACTAGTGGGTTTTAGAGTTGTCATCTCAATTCCTGGCTGTTCAGATGTGTAAGTGTGTATCACTGCATTGGTTTCAAGTGTGTTAGAATATTTTTCTGCTGTGCAGTGGGGGAAAGAAACTTGGAGGGGAGAAGCCAGAGTGCAATTTAAAGCAGAATTATGATTTGCAGAGTACATCAAGCCTCTCATCTACATATTCAGTACAAAAGGTGGAGAGATTGTTTCACTCCATAAGGACAAATGAGAAAAGCAAATTAATGCAGACGCTGAGAAGTGACACCTGTGGGCTGTCGACCTGTGTGCAGTAGAAGAGTGATGAAGATGCTGACGGTCCTTATCGGTGAGGCTGGTGGTGTGAGGTGTTTAGGTGGTGGTGTTGATGGGCCAAAGCAGTTTGAGCACAGAGCATGCAAATGTCTCCTGGTCTCCTGCAACTGGGAGAGGAGCTGTCTGAGCCCCTGTAAACACTCTCACCCTGCAGGGCCTTTTGTGAACAAAGACAAGGTTTTAGGGCTTAATCTAGATACCACTGGAGAAAAGTAAAAACATTGTTTGGGGAAGAGGGTTGTGGTTTTGGTTGTTCTTGTTTTTTGGGGCTTTGTTGCAGGGGTTCTATTTTCCTTTAAATTTTTTTTTTATTACTTGCCTACATTTTTTTCCTGTGAAAGGGATGATCTCAGGGTAAGAAACCTGGGGAAAGATAACAGTTAAGTCATCCTGGGAAAAATTAGATGACAGAGATGTTGAAAATACTTTCCAGCAAAGCAAAATATTAATTTTGTGTTATCCCAAAATAGCAGACTGTCTTTCAAATGTTTATGGTTTATTTTTGCATTGATTGCTTTTGCCTGAGCTTTTCTTCTGTTGTAGATCAGCTTTTAGATGAGAAACATTTATCAGTAAAGACATTTAAATACGTTCTGCAAAATGTAATATCTTGAGAGGTTTTAATTTAGGCCAAACCTATTTGCACTGAATTAAAAAACTGTTCTGATCTCCTTGAAATACATTTTTATTTCCTCTGTCTCTGTTCTATTGTGAAGATGCTTCTCTGAATAAAGGTACTTAAATTACTCTACGTGTACCAGTCTGAAGCTGAATGTACATTATACTCTCTTTACTGGTCGAGAGTGAAAATAGATGCCCTCTCTGCTGAATGCATCTGCCTTAGCAGACATTGCCAGTGCAGTTAAATATCTATTAGCTGTCTTTACATGGGGGTGTTTTCAGTGTAGACTGCAGGATGTGTTATGGCAGCAGATCTGCAGCTCCATTAGTCTGAGCTGACGGTGTACTGGAGTGATGCTTCAGCCTTCTACCCCTCTGCCACCACTGGAAAACCCCCTAGGGTAAGTCCAGCCCTGGAGCTCAGAGAACAGCCTAAAGCTCTCAGCTGTAGTTTTGCTGGAAAGAAGTGGAGTAAGATCCCGCAGCTGAAGATAAATCAGGCTATGCTGACATCACTATTGCTGATGGTGAATTTGGCCCAGTGTCATGGCTGCATTCATTTCTCCTGCTGTACCTTGAAATACAGGCAGCTTTTGTCACATTGAATAAGCCTGTTTTCTAGTTGGGATAATTACTGTTGTAATTGTCAGTTCTGAAGAGAAGGTGTTTGCCGGCTGTCATCTCTGGTAGAGGCAAAGTTCCTGTCAAGTTGCTGCCCTGAGGAGGCATCATCCAAAAAGAAGGAATCCTGGCCTGTGCAGGACTCAAGGGTGCATGCAGGTCCCTGGAAACCCTTAAAGAAGAAGCCCAAAGCATTCTTGTTTGGGAGTCTTACAGTAACGTGCACTGTCTCTGTTTCCTGACATTTGTGCAATAAAGAGAAGTTCTTACTCAGTCTATGCCCAATGGAGGGATGTGAAAACAGAAATACTGTAGTACCCTGATTCTTCTGCCTGACTGTAGTATAGAATTCAGATTCTGTTCAAAGCCAGTGACTTGCCAAGGCAGATGTTATATGCTTGAATGAGTTTCATAAGATGATCAGGACTCTTTATCAGTTTGACTTGCTTAGAGCAGTGCTCCGAACATCCAGGGAAACAGGAAGAAATTGTAATTAAGGGCAGCTTTGAAATTCACTATGTGACTGATTTGCATTTTACTATTTTATTCTTCTTTCCTCTTCCTCTGTAAAAGCCTGGGGAGGTTTGCATGGTGATACTGGCATTGCTGTGATGCATTATCTACGCTTGAGGGACTGTGGATTGGCAATTGTGTAATGAGGATGAAAATCGGAGTTTACTATGAAGAGAAAAAAAACCCTTTTTCCTTTGCTGGTGTCCAGGGCCTTTCCTTGTCTCAGTTGCGCATGTGAGGCGAAGTTGTGGTGCTTGGAGTGGCTGTGCTGGAGAATCCAGCAAGAGACTGTGGTGCTTGGGGGGCTTGTCTGGGGCTTCTGACCAGCAGCTCTGCTTTGTCTCAGTTTCCATTGTTCTGTTCTGAGTGGAGAGTACACATCTGTGCTAAAATTCTTGGTAGTAGGACTAGAACAGAATGGCATCCATTTCCTCTGCTGAGGTTGTAAGCACAGGCTCCTTCCCCAGTGTCACAACACTTACAGGTTTTGTGATTTATTTTGTTGTGGTTGTACTTGTACTTGCAAAGCCATGCTTTGCACACAGTTGAAGCAGTAAAAATGTGTTACACATCAGTTTATTGTATCAATATCTCTTAACTAAGCTCTATAGGCTTAAGCATTTTGTATTGTTCTGCTTTGTAGGTGCTGTAGATATGTTTGTCCTCATCTTGTTCCAAGTATCTGAATAATTTAATTTATTTAATTTCCAAAATGCATTAAGACAAATGTGACAAGGCTCTGGGATTTCCTGTTTAGAGTACATAGGCCTGAAGTCATATACTGTCTCATTGTGTATGTTTTCCTTTGAGAACCCTAATTCTATATACTATGATTATGTAAAACTTGCAGTTTTCATCAATAAAGAACAAGTCTCTTAATGCTTATGAATTTAAAATAAAGATACCAAATAGGATCTGCAAAGACTCAGTAACCAGAAGATAGATAATAAAGAAAAATTCCCATTGGTCGGAAGCCCATCTCCTGATTTTGGTGAGCTGACCTGCTATTCATGAATGCCTGAAGTGGCAATGATTCAGAAGTCAGATTGTGTTCAGGCTGATTGACCAACAAAAGTCACTGTTACTTTAAAAACATGTCATTCAAAAATCATTTAAGATAAAAATGCCTTTTGGAAGCTATCTGTGGATTTCCCACTGCACTGTAATCTTCTGAACCAGGTAGGATTTCATCACGTCACATCTACCCAGCACATCTATCTACGTTCCATGTAGCAGGGAAACAGCATCTCTTTCCCTACCAGTGCCTGTCCTCTTAAACTAGGGAAAAAAAAAAAAAAAAAAAAAAAAAGAGGAGAAAAGTAGGGCAAACTCTGTAGCCTTTATGCAGGGAAAGTCCCATCAACTTCAGTGGGAGACTTGGCTCAGGGAAGTACAGGAACCAGGCCAAGGTTTTCATTCTGGTTTTTCAGAAGCTAGTATTCCACATTCGTAGATTAATGCCACATAGCTTTGCAAAAGTGGCCTATGCACTGCTTTCAACTCAGTGGACTTCTGCCATTTAATTCCTACAACTTCCAGTTGTTGTGTTTTAAAAAAATCTGTTCTTCATTGGAATGTGTTTGCCTGAATGTGACATTAGGAATACAGCCAGCAGTGCTCAAATATACATATACATTGGCATAAATTAAACCCCATCCTAGGTAAGGGACAGATAAACATGAAGGGTCTCATTGTTCTCAGATGAATCATACTTGGCTTATCAGTGGATGCCTTGATTTAATGAAGCCCCAGTATGTTAATGTTAACACTGCAAAAAAAGCTGAAAAGTTACAGGCAACCATGCTAACTAGCTACAGGCATTTAAAAGCCTGGGCATGAGCTTCTACTTGGCTATTCTGGCCATAATTAATGATGACAAGTATGTTGGAAAAATAATTATTTTGCTTGCTTTTAAAGACAATTACTTTGCTTGAGGCAAATGAGGGGGTGGGATTTATGTGGCTGTAATAAGCATATGTAGATGGCATCTTCCCAGAATAATATTATAGCCACAGGATCTTTTTAATTGACCTGAGATTCCTTTGTTCTGCAGATACAATTTGTGTATGTGGTCACAGACTAAAATGACCCTACTTGTTCTAGGGCAGGCTTAGTTCTAAACTGCTGAAAGGAAAAAAAAAAGACTGATTTTATCAGCCCAATCAGCAACAGATAGAAATCTCTCCTGGTCACTTTGTAGGAGGAGAAATCTTTTCAATTGTTACCCCGAGTGCCTGCTCTTTTCATCTGATAAAGTCGGAGTTGGGGGTATGGAAGCAGGCTGAGGTGAGTATTACTGAAGTCATCTGGTATCACTCCTGTGTCTGGGCTCGCACAGCAGCTTTTGCCTGGCACAGGGCGATGCCACCCTCTGAGAGCCACCTGCCTGCTCGCTGACCATGCTGGGCTGCAGATCCTTGGTCCCTTTCCAGCCCGGACACGGTGCTGGAGTCAGGGAGGGAGCAGCTTCTCCATCAGCTGCCATTCCCGAGCATCGTGTTACTGCGTGATGGAGGGCACCTCCTGCCCGCCACTCACTGGCCTTCCAGGGCCATGAGAGCCACAGAGTCTTATCACATAGTCTGAGAGCAGATCCTGTAACAATAAGGTAGTGCCTTACTGCCTTGCTCTCTGAGTTTCCTGCTAACTGGGCCCAGGTGGGAAATAACAGCAGAAAATCCTCCAAGGCTGTAATACAGAGGAAAATTGCAACATTTGCAAACAGCTAATGACCTTTAATAGAAATCAGGAGCTTTTATGTTGTTGTCAGTAATTTCATTGTTCGTCTAAGATGGTAAAATCCTCTTGGGCCACAGGAGAGAGAAGAGGAACCAAAAAGCTACATGCTGCTCACTTGCATATCAGAAAAATCTCCCTGTTGTTCCCTTTTTTAACCGTGTGGTGGTTATACAGAAGTCACAATCCCTTTCTCCATTTCCCATCTGTAAGATGGAGAAGATGACACTGTCTTTCAGAAAAGTGTTTTGAAACCTGATACTGAGATTTGTTACAGAAAATGCAGAAATGAAGAGTCGTGGGTGCTTTTCTCCACACTACTAAGCCTGCTGCTAATAGTAAAGGTTGTGCTCTGTGCACTCCCACGTCAGTCTCTGAATTGGGATATGAAGTTGGAGGAAGGAGGATGAATAAAAAAGGAAAAACTCGCTAATCATATGTTAATGTGGTTTTGGTATGATGATACGAACCAGAAAAAATTACATTTCTTGCAGTCCCAGTTGTATCTAGTCCTTTCTAAAAGCATTACTAAAGGAAGCAGCCTTAACAGCGGGTGAATGATAACATTTGATGGTTTGGGTCCAATTCATTCTATTCTTGATGTCTGCAGATTTTTGTCCGGATGGAAATTTTTACCTGATTTCAGTCATTAAGGAAAGCTATGCCTGAGCAACAGAAGAGTACTAGAGGATGAAGAATAAACACTTATCTCATCATGAAGATATAAGATCTTAGGGTTCCTCCAAGTAGGCTGTGGTGGTAGGAGGTGGGGAGGGATAGAGAGAGATCCCGTGTTTCTTTGCCCTGGATGAGAGATACAAATGTTTGTTTACAAAAGTTCAAAGTTCTCCCTGGAAATTGCAAGTCTAACAGGAGGGCAACCTCTGTTTTAGCTCCAAGGGCAGAGTGAGCTGGAAATGAGGCAGAATACCAGGTACTGGAGTTAAAAGCACTAAGGTTTTGAGCAAGATCATTAAAGGGCCAGAATCTTAGGCAGCTGGGAGGGGTTACTGCATTAGTCTGTATTTGACCCTGTGTTAAACTGGGAGAGAAGGGAGTTCCCTTGTGGTTGTGCTGTGGTTTTGACTGGGGTGGTTTTTATTCTTTCTTTTTTTTTTCTTTTCTTTAAATTCACTGAGTGCAAAAAGGCAGACTTAGCTCATCAGGAACTCCAGCCTGGTGTGTCAGAGTATGGGACATGTCTGCTGGCAGAGAGGAAGCTGGTGTTTTGAGGGCTGCTGTGCATGACATCTTTTGCCATGTACCACACAATGATAGCACGAGGAAGTGTCATGAGGTTCAGGGGGAACTCAGAGTTCATCCTGACTTCTGAACTTCTCCTTCAAAATAACCAGATTCTAGAGCAAATCTTTGTTTAGGGTCTGCTGGAAGGAATTAGGAGCGATGGAAAGGGCCCACGCCCCCAAATATTTCCAGATATCCATGGAAAGATTTGTGAGGCTACAAATTAAGCTGAATCTGGGAGAATGTGTAAGGTTTTTTTTGATGACAGAAGATCAGGCAGTGTTTCCAGATTAAATATGGGGTAGACTGGGCCATCTCCAAGGCAGATCAGTAGCAAGCTTGGGCCCCCATTCCAAGGTGGTGTGTTGCTGTAGCAGCTGAGTAATGCAGAAGTTCTACCTGAAAAAATGTTTTCTCCTTATATGATGCTGTACATTCCCCAAGTCCAACCCACAGCCTGCAGTGGGTCACAGGTGGCAGTTGCCTGTCTCACTGACTCATGGGGACTTTTCTCAAATCTTTCCTTTCTGTTATTCCTCTCTGCTCCATACGTGCCTAAGAACAAATAGGATTTTACAGGTTAACCTGACCTTAGCTTGAGATATGCTGTGGAAGAATTATTTATGCCTGAAAACTTGTCAGCTGATTTCACAACTATCTAATGAAAGAGCAGACACTTGTTGGGTTGTTTGGTTCAGGTATTTTTTGTATGATGGTACAGATACAAGAACAATGACCTCCTATTGAATATCATGGGATTTATGAATTCTAAACTGTAGTGAAGTTTTTCAGATGTCATGTTGAATGGATTTTTCTTGAGCATAAAACTTGTCTTTCCCAAAAACCTTAATATTTATTTCCATGCTGACAACAAATGGTTCAAGAAAAGGGACAGCTATGGTCTTCCTATCTTGTGAAGTGCAGTGGTTTTTACAGTTTTCATTATAGCACTGTATATTCTTTTACCTTATAGGAATAGTACTGGTTTCCTTTGGATCAGTTCCTTTGCCAGTCTAGAAAGCTGACTTCAAATCCAGTCAGTAGGTTAATGGTTATAGATTATAAACATTTTCCCTTGCTGACAAGTAGCTGCTTTCTTGTTATCTGAGCGCACTGATGACTTGGCAGTACCCCAAAGGCTTGAATCAGTAAAAGCCAAGAGCTGAAGCACCACTGGAAGTATATGTTATTTGCATTTATGCATTTTCCATAAATCCATGAACCTTTAAGAGTGTGAGTTCCATCCTTGGGTCACACACAGAAGGACTTGAAGCATGGAAACATCAGTATGCCCAAGACTGGGTAGGCAAGTTCCTGGCATTGTCCTTTATATTCCAGGGAATGAGGTGTTGCCTGCCTATCCAATAGGCTGAGGTCAAGTGAATTAGAGGTAGGTGACTAGAAGGAGGCAAACATTGATAAATGTCATTGCTGTTAAATGTACTGTCCCAACTATATGGAATTCAAAAAGATATTAAGTCAGTACCAAACTGCCTTAAACTATCCAGAAAGGCAACAAAAGTAACAGGAATAAAACTGAACTTCAAAATCGGGTCATCTTGGTTGAATAAAAGCAAAAGATTTTTAGGAGACCTAAAAGCATCATGGTGGACTAAGGGGTAATAACCAGCTGTAATCATGTAGGACAATGCAATGGGGTTAAGCCCTGGTTCTCCTCTTACTACTAACTCCCCAAGAATCTCGAACTTGAAGACTTTTTTTCTTTTTTTCTTTTTTTC